>CM039680.1:45581400-46181400 GCA_022537955.1 Schmidtea mediterranea
AAAACATAAATAATAGGTAACCAAATATTTTTAAATACTAGTCAATTTTAGTTTTTAATTTAATTACAAATATAATAATACTAAAATAAATACTTGTATACAAATAGTTACATGAATCAATCAATTTCTTAGAACTGAAATCTTATCGATATATTCTGATTAACCTTAAATCAATGAAAAAAGTAACAATTTTCCTAAGTATTTTATAAATTCAACCAACTCAACCCCCTTTTAAAAAAAAATACTTTAAATTCGACTCTCAACCAATCATTCCTCTTCAAATGTCATTTTTCACTCCATTATACCAACTATATTCATAATTTTTATAAAAGCCTATCAAGTAAATAATATTTACCTTTTGAATATCAATATTCATCCCAGTAAATTTCTTTAAAAATATTATAAATTCCTCTCTTGACCAATCATTTTCCATCAAATAACAATATTTCCAGCCATATTCAATATTTTTCATAAAAAAGAAAATCATAAAAATACCAATTTAGATAATATTTACCCTTTAAATAACAATATTTAACCAACCCAACCCCCTTAAAAAAAACAACTTGTTAATTGACTATTTCTCACTAAAGTAAATTCCACTCTAGACCAATCATTTCCCATCAAATAACACTTACCCCTACCCTACCAACTATATTCATTATTTTTTATAGAAATCACCCTTTAAATAACGATATTCAACCGACTCAGTACCTTAAAAATATCAACAAATCTGTTCTTAATCGATTATTTCCCCTTAAAAGATTATAAATTTTCTTCTTAGCCAATTGTTTCTCACTAAAATAAAATAAAATTTACTCTCAACCAATCAATTCTCTTTAAATGACATTAATCCAAGCTATATTCATTATTTTCATAAAAAATCACCGACTTATATCGATATTCAACCGAATAAATTTCTTGAAATCCCCTTAAAATAGAATTAATCTCATGACCAATCCTTTCCCCCTTAAAAGATCATAAATTTTCTTCTTAACTAATCATTTCTCTTTAAATGACAATATTCTCACTCTCTCAAAAGATTTACACACATATTAATATCTATTTAAACAAATCCCCCCTAAAAATATTATAAATTCCTCCTCTATATTCTCCATTTAGAAAATATTTACCCTTTGAACACAGATATTCAAGCAACTCAATACCCTTAAAAATGGCAACAAACTTGTTCTTAATCGATTATTTCCTTAAAATATCATAAAATTTCCTCTTAATCAATAATTTCCCTTGAAATGACAATTTTCCTCACTGCACCAATAATATACATATTTTTTGTAAAAACGTACAAGGTAAAATTTCTTTAGAAATCTATATTTAACCGAAAAGGTTCCTTAAAAATCCATCATTCGGATCATATTTACTATATGTATTCAACCAATCAAATTCTCACTTAAAATTATCATAAAAATCTGAATTTTACCAATAAAAATAAATTTTCTTTAGTATTACAAATTTTTATCGATACCCAACATTTTCCGTTGAAAATCACCACAATTTGATTCTGGCAAAAAATTCTATCAAATAAAAAATTCATCAAAAATGACTAAAATCGAATAAAGTCTATGTTTCCCACATAAATTAAATTATTGTAAAATATATATCATGTTGCTCAAATAATTAAAATTAATCAGTAAATCAAGTATAAATTCAATAAAAATTACCAGTCAACCCATAGAGATATATCAATGATTTTCATAAGTATACTGATAACCACACAGAGCATTGTCTTAAAAATCTCTAAATTATACTACTTTTGTGATTGATATCCATGAAATCAATAAAATTGAAAATGAAAGTAATTATTGATCTCATTTTTTTTACACTGTAAAATCAGTTAAAATCTTAGGTTTCACTAAAATATTTTTAAAAATTAACTGATTTAATCAACTATTTAAATAGAACATAAAATTATAATTAAAATATCATTAAATCTAAATAGATGTTTCATAAACATATTTGATCCTAAATTTAACTTTTATTTAAAATAATCCTAAAATCAAGTCAAATCTAATAAATTTTCAAGAAATTAAGTGTCTAAAATTATAGATTTACCCTAATTTCTTCAATAATTTCATTTAAAACATAATCAAACCCTAAATCCATTAAAAATCAAAAGAAAACCATAAATTCACAAAGATGATTAAAATTTACTAAAATAAATACATCGTAAAACTAGATGTCACTTAAATTATCATAAAATTTCCCTAAAAGCTCTAATTGATTTACATAGCCTAAATTTATTTTATTTTTGTCGAATACAAATTTTCAGTGAAGAAGTAATATTGGTGAGAGAGTACATTAAGTAACTAAAATCGGTGAAATTACTGAAAAAAGTGGGATAGTTAAAGATATCTACTAAATAGATTAAATATCAATTGCTATATTAAACACTTACAAAGGTAATATACTTTGAATGGAGAAAATATACATCGAAGGGGAAAATATTCATTGAAGAGAAAAATATTCGTTGAAGAGGAAAAAACATTCATTGAATAAAGAAAACATTAATTGAAGAGAGAAAATATTCATTAAAGAGGAAAGCAATCATTAAAGTGAGAAAATATGAATTGAAGCTAACAAATATTCAGTGAATCGAGAATTGCTTATAATAAATTAGACGGTAAATTTCTCAATGATGAGATGAAATATCAATTAAATATTGGGAAATACTTCAAACGGAGTCTGAATTATTCACTGATCAACAAATATACTTAAAAGATGAAAATATTCACTGAAAATGAATTGTACTTTAAGAGTGGATGAATTACTATTATATTCAATTAAAACTTTTTAACAATTGAGTAGATTTTGTCGGTTAATTATATTTAAATAGGGATATATATTTTTGATGGATACTTATGGACGGAGAAATAGTTATTAAAAACAATAACCGCGCGCGCGTATACTAATCCGGCGAATAATAATAATAATAACAACAATATTAATAATAATATTAATAATAATAATAAAAATATTAATTATAGTAATAATAATAATAATAATAATAATAATAATAATAATAATAATATTAATAATAATAATAAAAATATTATTTAAAGTAATAATAATAATAATAATAATAATAATAATAATAATATTTATAAAAATTAATAATAAAATAGAATAAAATTTACAAATTTATAAGTATAATAATAAAACATAATAATAATAATAATAATATTAATAATAATAATAATAATATTAATAATAATAATAATAATAAAAATATTATAATAATAATATTAATAATAATAATAAAAATAATAATAATAATAATAAAAATAAAAATAATGATAATAAAAATAATAATAACAATAATAATAATAATAATAACAATAATTATAATAAAAATAATAATAATAAAAATAATAAAATAATTATAAAAAACATTAATAAAAAAAAAGTAATAATAATCATAATAATAATAATAATATTAATAATAATAAAAATCATAATAATAATAATCATAATAATTTTAATAACAACAGTAATAAAAATTATAATAATAATAATAATAATAATAATAATAATAATAATAATAATAATAATAATAATAATAATAATAATAACAATAATAATAATAATAATAACAATAACAATAACAATAATAATAATAATATAATTTAAAAATAGTAAATAAATAATAAAATATTGACTTAATTTAAACAAAAAAAATTAAAGTATATTACATAAATAAAATAAAAATAAATAAATAATATTATTGACTTGATTAAAACAATATTCACTTCATTAAAACAGACAATATAATAATAATATTATTGACTTGATTAAAACAAAAATTATAGTATATAAAATAAATAAAATAAAAATAAATAATATTATTGACTTGATTAAAACAATATTCACTTCATTAAAACAAACAATTTAATAATAATAATATAATTTATAAATAAATAATATTATTGACTTGATTAAAACAATATTCACTTCATTAAAACAAACAATTTAATAATAATAATATAATTTAAAAATAAAATAAATGACTTGATTAAAACAAACAATTAAATTTAATAATAATATAATTTAAAAATAAATAAATAATATTATTGACTTGATTAAAACAAATAATTAAAGTATATTAAATAAATATAAATTAAATTAAAAATATATATTATAAAATTTGATGAGTCATCCAATGACCTTGAATGAGTCATGGTCTTTGTTTAAAATTAAAAATATATATTATAAAATTTGATGAGTCACCCAATGACCTTGAATGAGTCATGGTCTTTGTTTAAATGACCTTGAAAAAATATGATGAGTCGTCCAATGACCTTGAATGAGTCATGGTCTTTGTTTAAAATTAAATATATTATAAAATACGATGAGTCATCCAATGACCTTGAATGAGTCATGGTCTTTGTTTCAATGACCTTGAATGAGTCATTGTCTTTGTCTTAAAATTTTTTTGTACTTTTGGACTTAGAAAAATTTTCTCTCAGCCGGGGGGGGGGAGGGGGTACTGTGCTGGATGTGACATGTGCTGGATGTGACACATCCCACTACTGTTGCCAAATGGAAACAGAATTTATTTAACGGTTAATTCTTAGTTGGCTTCATTTTTAAATAAAATCAAGAATACAAAAAGAAATTTAATGTAAATAAAATTATATTTAATCAAATATTTTTATGAATTTTGATATTGAATCACCAAACTAAACATTTCTTTAGTCTATTCATTTTTTTATTCCTGTCGCAGTTGAAAAGCTTGGAGAACTCTGGCATGTTTGACATGGGACCATTAATTCTGAAATTTATAAATAATGTAAAATTATATATAATTTTTTAAATTTTAATTGTTTTCCATCATTATTTTCGTAATAAATAACATTTATAATTTATTGTTTTAATCTCAGCTAAATTTCAAAAAATCTTATTTTGCGAAAAAAATTAAATAATTGAAGCTGTGTAAATTTTGTGTGAAAAGTGTTTTTTAATTTAGATCATTTTTGACTCCTACATTTCAAACATATGTTTGTGTTGTCAATTAATTGAATAATAATCAGATTGGAATCTAATGATTCAAAACAGTGATAATATTTTTAAATGACCTTTAGTTTTCTGTTTTGCAAGTCGTCAAGACTAAGTAATAACAATGAACGCACAGAATGAAGATAACATTTAAGATATAATATTTTTGCAACTGTCTATAAAAGTGATTACAATTCATTAAAAAATGTAGAATAAACTTGCCTGTATTTCCAAACGCTGTGTACATCTCCTTTTAATCGTTCATCTATGAAACTTTTAGTAACAATTGAGCACCAGGTCTAAATAAAAATATTTTTCAACTTTCACTTAAAATTATTTTCTAAAACTTTCAAAACCAACACAAAAGTTCTTTCAGCTTGGTTCAAAATTATACACTAATAAGAATTGCAGGTTTACAATATCATTTCTTTTTTCAAAATGGGATTTTATCGTATTGTGTCTCACATAAAATCTGGCAGACAATTAAAGGTTTCCAATTAACTAGTAATTCTAAAACCGAGAAGATCTTATAATTATACTCGAGAATTCAGTTGACATATTTATTTTCACTGTAATTTATACTACACTCTTCAGTGAAAACATTTCACGCATACAGTTGTATTAGCGCTTTTTCTATTGGCTATGCTGTGACTGACCAATCAGGACTAAATGTTTGGTATGTAACATTTGATTTTTAGAAATGAGAATTTTCTTTGCACAGATGTTAGTAGAACACGAAAATACTCTTTGAAACTCTTAAAGGTCATCTCTTAAAGATCACAATGAATTATTTCACACTAGATTAAAATATATTAATCTAATTTAAAATATATTACATGTGTATGATCAGCTTAGGAAGACAACAAACAGAAAACTTGTTGAAACATTTGATAAAACGCAAAGAATACATGCTATCACAGCAATTTTGCATATACGATGGCTGATGTACGATACAGTTGAAGCTAACAATATGGGTTTCAACTCAATAAAGAGAAATCAACTTAATATGTAATAAAAAACTGAGGATCTAAGTTATAATGATGATCAATATCTTCCTGTCAAAAGAGCTTGGTGAAGACTGTAAAACCTGTAAAAAAGAAATTAATTTTATTAAACAAAAGTCGCATCATGAATGAATGCCAAAGGACACCCCTCAAGAGTTTGCTTACGCTGGATTTCACTGCTGTACAAAGGAAATGTGAGTGTTTCCGTATAACATTATGTTCCTGTTTACTTAAAGAATTTTTTCGCAGTTTATGTTATGTGTTTACTAAAATCGAAGTCAATACACAATTCAGTAATAAATTTTTAATTCAAAGTTGTGAGTTAAGAATTTTATGAAAAGATATGCATAAAAATAGTAAATGTTAAATATAAAATTATTAACAAAATTACTCACTCTTCCGACACCAACAAAGAACAACTGTTCAGGACTCAAATCTACTCCTGGAAGGGTTAACTTCTCTCGCACTTCCAGTTTAGAATTGGCTGCCTGTAAAATATCCTAAATCAAATATTTATTACAATGTTCAACACACAAAATAGGACATCCTGATTCCCGCATTGTCAGCAATATCTTCTCCCACGGTTTGCAATGAAGGTAACTATATTTATTATAAATTTGTTTAAATAAATTGGTTATAACCGGTTTATTATTGATGACATAACTGGCATATTGGTTAATAATGCACTGAGTTTTGCTCAAATATTCATCTCTGCTAGATTTTGTCCACCATTCTCTCAAAAGACCTTTGGAATCGAATTTTGATCCTAGATTATTCAAAATAAATATGAGAGTGGAAGAATTTTTGTGTACTTGAATAGAATATAATAACCGCCTTTAATATTGTTCCTTTAATTATGAATATAACCACTGAATAAAAGTGCCTAATTTGTGATCTCTGAAGTCAAATGAGATTTTTATGTTATTAGACTATTTTGTTAGATATTGAATACTTTGTGCGGTTGTCTCAACGGTTATGATAGATCCTACACTAACTGCAATATGATATTAATCAGCTGTGTAATATTTGACTCCCACTTAACTCACTAGCCTTTAACATTCATAAGGATACATCGACATTTTATAAAGATCTAGGAAGGCAATATAAGGAAAGTTTCACCTCCCGAATGAAAAAGTATACTGAATTCCTCCCAACTAATGATTTATCAAGTTCTATATCATTTGCAAAGGCAAAGTGATTCATCGAAGATAATAAAATAAAAGTAATATATAAACAACCTATATACTTAAGTGTTCAATAAGGAAGGAGAATTTATTCCAAAAGGTTTACGAATAAATCTCTTTATATTTCTGATTATAAATATTTTAATGAATGGGAGAAATCGACTTAAGAGAACATTTAAACAAAATATGGAACATTTTCTATGTAGAGCTATGCTAGTCAAAAAGTGACACATTTTGATAATAACATTGTAGAAAACAATTTGAACCTTGAGTATCAAATCCGTGCAGAATCTCATGACCTATAACCATTCCGATTCCTCCGTAATTGTAAGTTATCGGCAGTCCAATGTCGTAAAATGGAAAACGCAAAATTGCCGCCGGAAAAACTATTTCATTTGATGTTGGATTGTAGTAGGCATTGACCTCTTGTGAACCCATAGCCCATCTATTGAATCATGCTTAAAATAACATTTATCATTTAATACTCATCAGGTGAAATCTTTTCCCCAACAGCTTTTAAATACTCCTCTCTAGCAAACTCTTGGAAGTTAATATAATTCCCCAGTAAATTCTTGAAAGTCATTTCAATCTTTATAAACAATAAGTAACAAACTTAAACAAAAACAAAATAATTACTGGAGCATATTTTTTTGTAAGATATGTTTCCGATATCAATGAGTCCGGATATCCGATTTTGTGTCGAATTGCTTTCAACTTAAATATAAATTTATCATAAATATTTTTCTTAATAAATTATATAAAGTGAATAAATATGAATTTCATTCGACTAGAACTGAGCCTAAATAAAAGAATAAAAGGGAGTTATGAATTTTTAGAAGTTGTAAAGTGAATAAAAACGAAATCTGGGTAATTATTGGTTGAAAAATTTATCCCAGTAATTTGCTTTCTGTTCGAGCTAATTATACGATAAGTTCATTTCATGGCCGTAGCTACCACATAACAAGAGTAGGCACCGCCTAAGGGCCCATGTAGACAGAGGCCCTTTCTCAGGGGCCCGCTCTTTGTTCCAAAAGATATAAGCCTATTAATTTTTAAACAACTTTAATATTTTATTTATTCAGATTAAATAATGCAAAATAGGATTTATAAATAAATTATGCAGCGTTCGTGAATGGAACCACTGTAAAGTTTGAAACATATTGTCTTTTGTGACGTTCGTATATAGAGCCACTGCAGTTTATTACAGTTTTCAATAAGAATTAACTTTTTACATAATTATTTTGAGATTTGTAAAATATTAAAAATAATTGTAAATATACTATATTTACAATCAAACATGGATAACTCAAACAAACCGAAATTAAAAACTTTGAGTGAGGCACTTAAAAGAAAACTTAAAAATCAAAAAGAAGAAAAATTAAACAAATTACTAAAGCTTGATTGTTTTCTCAGTACAAACACAGACAGTCATGCAAATATTCCCCAGTAGAACTTGTTGCAGAAAACAATGGAATAGTTGAGCTTGGTCATGGTGATGACGTCAGGTTGAATATTAATGATGTTTTTGAAGAAGTAACTGAAGTATTAACATAAGTGTTAACAAATTACGATACTAATCGAACCGACAATGATGAAATTGAATTAATTACTTCTGATCTTGGACAATATTTAAATAAAAATATTTCTGATGGAACAAAGAGATTAATAATTAATCTGTCACGTCATACACCGAAAGGACCACTTTCTAAAGATCCTAGCCAACAAAATAGATGTTTTAGTGAAAGTTATTATTACTCTATGGCAACATATGGTCCAACACAACGCTTGTGACTCTGTTATTCCAATATATTGAATGCTGTTTATTGTGAGCCTTGCTGGCTGTTCTTAAAGATTAATAGTGAATGGCGTTCTGGTATAAAAGATTGGAAAAATTTATGCCCACGCATAAAAACACAAAATAAAACCATTAATAACAATGCTGAAGAGCAAATACGATAAAATGTTTTTTTTTGGAAGATGGTTCTGGAACGTTTCTGTATAACGCTTGCACTTACAAAACATTCTCTAGCATTCCGCGGGAATCATGATGGATTTAAAGAAAACTATTATGGAAACTGTCTATCAATAATTGAATTACTTGCCAATTATGATGATGTTATGAAACAGGGATTACACATGCTATCTAGTTCGATTAAATATCTAAGTCCAACAATCCAAAATGGATTAATACAATGTTTGGGAGAAAACAAGGAATTGATATCTAAAATTAATGCATCACCATTTTATGCTGGACAAAACACAAGACATCACAAAAATTAAAATAATAAATGTCCACATAATTAGGAATGATAATCAGCAACCAACACAATTTGAAATTTGTGAAACCTTTCTAGGATTTGACGAATTAAAGTATCATTCAGTAGAAGGTATGACTGATCAAGTATTAAGTATTCTGAGGGAAATGAATATCCCTATAGAGAAATGTTATGGACAAGGATATGATGGTACAGGTGTTAAGAGCGGTGTGTACAATGGTGTACAAACAAAAATTAAACGGATCCAACCAAATGCAGAGTTTGTTCATTGTGCCAGTCACAATTTGAATTTAGTAGTTAATGACTGCATTAATGGCTGCCTTAAAGTATCGTTATATTTTACCACTCTTCAGAATATATACACATTTTTTGGATGCAGTATAAACAGGTGAAATCTCCTTTCTTCATTTACTGGAGAGTCAGAGATTACAGTCCATGGCAGCTGTTAAAGTTCGTTATATTGATATGTTAAAAGCTCTGACAGAAATCAGCCTTAAATCAAAAAAGAACGAGAGAGATGAGGCTAATCAAATTAAAAACAACATGGCAACATTTGATTTAGGTTTTGTAAGTGTATTTCTTTACAAAGTGATGTGCGAAATTAATTATGCATCCAAAACCTTTCAGAAGAAAAACATTGATTTAGCTGAAGCTTCATTTGTGTACAAACTTTTGAAAATCGTATAAATAATTCAAATTAGAAACTAAAGAACAAGCCAAAAAGTGGGGAATTTATGCCATGTTTCAAGCAAAAAGACAGCCACGCCCTAAACAACATTTCGATGAGTTAGCCTCAGATTATCCCTTTGACAACAGGAACATTTATTCAGAGTTGAAGTATATTTTATTTTGTTTTGGACAAAATAAATACTCAAATTAAGCAGCGTTTTACTGGAATGCAAACCATTACAAACTGTTTTGGATTTCTTGAGCCAAAAAACATTGTCGATTTGCCTCAAGCAGATATTTTAAGCTAATGTACCAACCTGAAAAAAATGCCCAGAAGTGATATCCTCTGAATTTCACATTCAGTTTCTGTATGCATATTCTATACTAAAAAAGAATTAAAGGAAAGCATGTCCATAAAAACCTTTCCAGAATGGCTTCTCACAAAGTACAGCTGTCTAGAAAGTGAATTTTCGGAAATCTATACTGCTTATATGTTGTTCTTGACACTTCCGGGTATAGTAGCTAGTGTTAAAAGGTCATTCAGCAAACTGAAAATTATAAAGGAGTACAAAAGAAATTAAATTGGCCAAAGCAGGCTGTGAAATCTTACTTTCCTATTAATTGAACATAAAGTAGCAACAAAAATGAATTCCGTCAAACTTATTCACGATTTTGCTAACGTAAATGCAAGAAAGAAAAATTTCTTGATTACATTATTACAATTGAATTTTTACAAATTGTAGTCTTAAAATTTTAGTTTTCAGTTTCGTATATATTATTGAATTTCTAAAGGAAACAGATAACATGCATGCATCAAAAATTAAAGTATGAATAAATTTTATGAAAACTTATTTTGTTAAACAAAGCAGACCAATTAGAGACTGGGGGCCCAGGGCAAAGGGCCATCACTGATTGTTGTATATGGCCCAAAATTTCTAATTACGCCACTGGTTCATTTTATCAATAAAACCTTTTATTTTTCATTTTTAGTCTATTTGAAAGTTGTAAATATTAAATTTGCATTTATGTGAAAATTACTAAAAACTCAGTTGTTTTAATATTGGAAAACAAATTGGTTAGATTTGAAATTTGTAATTTAATGTTTTTTATAATTATTTTGTAAGATTTTTATTTAATTGCGTATAATAGTTCTTATATAATCTATGAAGTTGAGAAAAAAAATAATATGCAAAAAAATTTTCCATCATAATAGAAATGTGTTACTCAAAACAAATAATAAGTTTTAATTAAAATATTTAATTGAACAACATTTCTGAGAAATCGAAATCTTTTTTCAAAATATATAAATAAAAAAACAAAATTTAACAAACCTTCTCCAAAGCACTTGATTTTGTATTCGAATCCATCCAAGTGAGATTTTCAATCACATCCTTAAGTGCTGCTTTGATATAGTCAATCATCAACTCAATCTAAAAAAATGATAGTCAAAGACTTCTCAATTTGAAAACATAGAACATGCCTAGTTTTCGCTATTATTAAGTCGTAATCGTACAAACTGCGATCACAAAATATGACGGGGATATAATAGAATCATCAAATATAAGGTTATATTTTGGTAATCTTTTAGGAAATCATGACCAAGTCGCTCAGTTGTTTGAAGATTAGCCTAACAAGGCATCGATTGTTCAAGCTTTGACATATATATTAAATCGCAAGAAAGCACCATTCAAACACACGTTTTACTATATATTTTGACAGATTCACTGTAATATTATGGAATTTTAATTTACATTCAAAAAATAATTATTATTTTAATATCTTTTTAAATTTTTCAAAATATTTAACTAAATTTTAAAATATTTTTTATTTAATTAATAAGTTTTATAATGAAATAGTTTTTAAAATTAAATATTCTTTAAAAAACAACACCGCTAAATAATTACACATAAAAGCAGCAACAAAAACAAAATCAATGAACACATTACAAATTTACTTAACATACTTTTAAAAACATTCGAATTCAAAGCATTTTTGCACATTAATGTTTGGATTCAATGACCTTATCAACAATGTTTCATACATAACCCGTTACCAACAACTATTAAACATTTTTAATAATAATTTAAAATTAAACATGTCTAGTTCACTCAAGTACAGATACGATGAAAAGTCTCTCCAATGTATGTTGGATTACATCCATTACCTATAAATTGATAAACCAGAGCTGAACACAATCCAACCGAAGTTTTGACATATTGCCTACTTTACATAAATTAAAAACGATCTTATAATCTAAATTTCTCAACTGCTTGTTTATCTTATAATTTGTAAAACTTTCTGAATACAGTAATATCAACACAAATTTAGGCTCATCATTAATACATATACTATTGATATTATTTACATCACTATACGATTTATAACCAATAGTCAAATTACACTGAGATATTCTCAAACATGGATAGTTAGGATTCTTTATCAATTTGTCAACAGTCTTTTATTAGCATTAATAAAAATGATTTTGAATATTCATTCTTTACCAGATCTGCAATAGTAAATAATAAAGACCGTGAAGGATAGATTTATCCTTTCGCCATAAATTTCTTATTCTTAAATTCACAAAAAATCTTTCAGGAGAAGTATCATTTGGTTTTCTTGAAATCTTTGTCTCATAGTGTTTAATTTTGCACTGGATTTATAAATTTAAGAAACAATAACTGATTTTCTATCCACATGCGAATGCAATGCTTTTATGTTAAATGTTAAGAAAATGCAAAAACGGTTTTATATACCTATGATTTTTAAATATAAGGAGATTATCATGCACATGAAGTTTAAAAGCAATGGGTTTATCAACTTAAAAAGATTCAATTGTTTTTCTAAGCTCGTGAAAAATATTGATGGCATTTTTAGCGCTACAGGTGAACAGAAGTTCGCAAAATGCCCTTCCATCCAAAATGTGAAGTTGATAGATGTTTTAATCCACAACACACAACATAAGTCCATCGTATCAACCAATAGCACATTCGTAAACAGACTATAAACATCAAACGAAACAATACTCTCATTCATCCTTTGTCTGTTTAACTGGGCAATACAGAAAACAAATTCAAAACTCTCTTACTATTCAAAATTTGATTCCATTAATGGTTTTAATATTCCATCGAAAAACTTTGTTATTTTATACTGGGTTAGGAACACACAGTGACTGTAGATTGTAGATTCTAAAATGATTTTCTATGTAACTCATATTTTTGCAATTACAATATCAAGTGTTATTCAATTAAAGACAGTGACAAAAATCTGTATTATGTAGAAAATTCATATTTGGTCAAAAATGGGAATAAACGAATTTAATCAAAGGAATCCTTTTTTCTAATTCCCATTCAAAATTTGTTTCAATTTTCAATTTGTAGTCTCTAACTTTTATTTTAATTATTACATGTATGGAAATAGAACATTTAACATTGAAGATAGAAGAAAATATAAATTGAATAATTAAGATAAATGAAGAATATGCTCAAATATTAAATAATTATTATTACTCACATCTTTTTTTTGTGAAGGTTGAAATTGAGATTTTACGAACATATTTCCTACAATCTCCTGGAGGGTTGATGAAGTTATTTGAACGCATTTTTTCCACTCTTCTTGTTTTCCTTTTATACCTAAATAAAAAATTTTAAATTTTAATAAATAAATTTAACGCAATAATATCGTTATTGATGATTTAATTTAATTTCAATTTGGTTTCTATTATGAATAATTAAATAAATATGGCAATGATTTAATTACAAGAAGTGCCATTCAAACACACATTTTACTATGTATTTCAACAGTTTTCTCGTCATCATTAAATCAGATAGTACAAATTATGCGTATTGTAAATTATTTAAAAAAATATGGAAATTTTATTAATTTAAAAATACATATATATAATCAATTATATTAATTTTAAAATAAATATTTTTTCAATTTTACTTATTCAAAATTTAATTTATTGTTCATACTCCTTATCATTTACTTTTGCAAATTCCGTTAAATGCGTGGTTATTTTTATAGCATAAAAATTCTCAGCCTAAATTCGTGTTGGCACTACCGTACTCTGAAGGTTTTACAAATTACAAGAGGGAGATAAATAAGTAAGTAGTTGCAGAATTTAGATTATAAAATCATTTGAGCACGCGATATTTTCTTTAAAAATTTGCTTATCTATTTGTATGTGTTGAGTCCAATGCCACAAAGTACCTGCTTACTCTGTATTCGAGTTTTTCAACATTGTTGACCAAAGTAAAAGACCAATATTTGTGTGCATAATAGTAGTTGTATGAGTGAAACAAGCATATCTGATTTTAAAATTGACTTAAGATTTTTTATTAATTATTGGGAGCATGTTATATGTGAAGCGTTTTAGATAAGGTCATTGAATTCAAATATTAATGTGCAAAATGCTATGTTTATTTATGTTTTGAATGTTTTTAGTAAATTGGTTGGTAAATTTGGCATATACGCTGTTGCTTTAGGGTGTATTAAGTTAAAATTATAATAAAATATTTTTATAAAGTTTATTTTGAAAATAATCAAAGAATTAAGTAAGAAGTGTAACATAGAATAAAATATAAATTATAAATAATTTTCTTACCGAAACCTTCACTCATAAATTCTTCATTAGCTTCAATGAGAGCATCAGATCCCAATGGCACCAAACTTGATATCACTGCCCATTCCAAATCCCTTTGTAGAATTCTAAATTAATTAAAATACATAAAACAAATAATTTGAATAAATTTTAATAACTGTTTCTTTTGCGAATCACCTAAGTATTCTTTTAGAATTTTAATTAAGGAATCAAAGTATTCCAGTGAGAATGCTACCAATTTATCATCTTCTTTCAGTTTTTTATCCGAATTTTCCAAAACCTCATTAATAACCCTGATCCAAGAAATCTAAATGATAAATTAATTTAGTATATTTGTTTATCCTAATATATTAGTATTTAAACAAACGAGATTAAAATTTACCGAAGGAAATTTTTGTTGCATGTTACGAATTGATAATTTATTCGTGTATTTTTCTGGATCACTTTGATCAGCAATACTCGGGAGGGCCTGAAATAATTTTATATATTCTAAATATTTTTGGAAATACTGTTTTCACTAACTTTTGCTAGTCTAATGTGTAATTTTAGGATTTCATCAATTACATTTTCATAATTTTTTGAAATTCCCAAAATGTTTAGGACTTTTTTCATATATTTTATGTAACTAGCTATTATCTATAATTAATAATTATTATTATAATGATGATGATAATAATAATAATAATAATAATAATAATAATAATAATAATAATAATAATAATAATAATAATAATAATTATAATTTTAATTATAATAATAATAATAATAATAATAATAATAATAATAATAATAATAATAATAATAATAATAATAATAATAATAATAATAATAATAATAATGACGATTTAGATCATGTAAAACAAATGCCAAAAAGTTGATAATATTACATCAATTTCTTACTTCTTTGGAAGATTCAAAATTTCTTAAAGTACCTTCCGATAAAATTAATGTTGGCTTACCAATCTAGAATTGTATTCAGATCAAGTTCATTAAAATAAATTTCTGAAAAAATACATTTAAAATATTATATTCAGGATTCGCCGCATCTTGAGCAACTTCAATGGAGAAAAATCGAGATCCCAAACCGGACTTAAGTAGCTTTATTAAATTCAATTCGAAATCGTTCCCATTTGATATTTCTTTTGCAACTTCCAATATAATTGGATGACTTATTTTGTTGCGACTTTCTTTATTCATGCATGACTGATAATAAATCGCAGCTTTCGTTTGAGGTTGAGACCGATTGGCTGTCGATTGTTTCTCTACAATACTTTCATTGAAACTGTTCCACATTAAAACAAATTTCCCACCAAGAAGGTCCTTCAATGTTGTCGTGACTGATGACCTAATTTGCGTAAATGAATTAAACGAATTTTGTCCCGGTAAAATCCGAAAAACTTTATCCATATTTCCACACATATATGAACTAAAATCGTCGCAAGGATCTGCAGATTTGTTCATTATTTTGTTGAGTTCTTCTCCAAGCTTTTTGCATATTTCGGTTTCACAAACTTTACCTTCTAAAACACTTCATGGATCAGCAATATGATAAACAACCTCACCGTATAATTTGCATAGCGACAAAATTGCTATCAGACCGATTACAAAAATGGTTTTCATTATTGTTAAATTGTTATTTTTAAATGTATATTTAGGAAAGTTTTCTTGTTTTTATTATTGAATTTTTGTTTACATAGTAAATGAGTTAAAATGACTTTTATTTACCAAGCAACTAATTCCGACTAAATTTGTAATCAAAACAACTTTCGATTCTACTTAATGAAGTTTATTTAGTCTACTTTATGGTGAAATATATATTTTTTAATATCAAACATACGGACTTTACTTTTTTTTACTTCAAAGTCTTGTTTTTTCTTCTTCGATAAGCGAAAATACTTTTACATTATTATAGATTTGTCTGTTTAATTATTATTTTTTTATTATATATTTTTATTTTTATAATTATGTTATAATACTTTATGAATTATGTTATTATTATATATTGTTTAGGTATTACGAAAAAAGCACAGAAAAATCAATAAAACACCAAAATATGATTAAAAGGCAACATTAATTAAAAAATTTACAAAAATTCGAAAGTAGTATTGATCGGGGGAAATTGGTATGGTTGAACGCCAAATTGAGAGAAGAGTCCAGAAATTATAATAAAAATTTAGTGAGGGGTCCCTAGAAAATAATATAAGACAAAAAAGAAATTAATTAAAAAAATTAATTACTAATGGGAAGCCCGAGTCAATGGGAAGCCCGAGGCAATGGGAAACCCGAGAGATGAGGAAAACCCGGCGTGTAGACGGAATAATATAAAAGGGTAAATTGGCCTAAACAATATTAAATGGGCGCCACTGATCTATGGAGAGGTAATTATTTCCTAATTTGTAATTTAGTAATGGAGCAAACGTTGTTGACAAATGTCGGCTAAGGTGGTCTGTGGGAAGTAATTATTTTTAATAATTTAATAATGTAGCAAAATGTTGTTGACAATCGTCTGAAAACAGTCTGAGCAGGAGTATAAAAGGAAAAGGGAAAAACACGAAACGGCCATTGATCGAAGCAGGTTGTGAGGTCAGTAGAAGAATCTAAACCCAAGTAAAGTCAACGTTATCTATCAGAAAGGTTGATTATCCATTGTTTAACCTACCTTAAGATAATCAAATTTATACGGTGGTTGAAGGGTACAAATAAATCAGGGAAATTGTGATTACAAACATTGAAATAAATCGGATTGAGTTGTAACTATGATAAAATGCAAATAAAATTATTCTATGTTGGGTTTGCTTGTTTGATTCGAAAAGGACACGAGGAGTCAGAGGGAACCGACTTTCAATAATAATAACCCAACAAAACAAAAAAAATAGAAAAACTTGCTCCATTTGACGTCAAACATTAAACATGCCTTGGCGTATGGTCCATCCCGGATGGACCCTAAACTCCATTGAATGAGCTTCGTGGGTCCAGACGCAAGACACTCTAATAGTAATTTGACTGACTGTGGCGGTGACCGAAATGCCATAAGGTGACATACTAATTGCGAATTAGTAATAAAACAAGATTATTTATGATTTAATGAGTATATTAAATAATGCTGATTCAATGTTAATTGTATGGAATTGTGATCTAATACCAATCCTGCACTTACAATTCTTTCCCAATATTCATTAAAGTTTTAGATAAAATTCAAAGATCTTTTAAATAGGTTGTCCAGTTAAATATTTTTCTATGCTTAATAATATTACTAACGCCTTTGAATTGTTTATGTTTCTAAAGTCTCTCCGATGTATGTGGTATAGCACCTGTTACATGAAAACCTATACACTATTTCAAACGTTAATATATGATCTGATTTTAAAGATTTTGAAAATTTTTATTTTATTGAAATTTTCAAATGATTTCATGACCAAAAGCCTAAATCTTTTAAACTTTCGAATATGGAATATCTGAAATATGAAATTTTATAAATTCAATATTGTTAAATAGACTATTAGCTACAGTAGCATTTGTATTTGTAACATACATTAATAACACTGAAAATAATTTATTTCACAAAAATATAAAAAGTGATCTTTTTTTTAATATTATTCAAACACAAAATATTTTTAGGAGCTTTCTTAAGTGTAAACTATTTGCCAACTTTTGGGTCTGAACGAGAGTTGACGTCGGAAGTTTCGCATTAAAGATAGTTGACAGAAGTTGATCAAACATCCCCTTTGTATTCTCCGGCGTTATTCTTACCGGGTTTGGTTTTGATTTTCTCACTCTTGTTGAGTTTTAACCACAGAGATTCAATGGATGGTATACAGTGAGATGTTATCAAGCTAGCGTTCGCAGCCATTACCCATTTTAGAATCCGATAACGTAATTTCGATTAGGTATAAATTTGCATTGTGCTTATGTCTAAACGATGAGATGATCACGGATGTTAAAGAGTTTTTAGATCTTTTTATTTAATTCTTTTATACAACTAGGTTGAACCAGGTGCCTTTAAGTTTATCGAGTTTAGTTTTAAAGGTAACTTATCTTCGCCTTCAATGAGGAGACTTCTGGATTTTCATGAATGGTTATGAGTTCTGAGGTGGAAGCGTTGTTTGTTTTGCTAGAGTGATTTGGCATAAAGTAAAAATTTGATTTACTGACTGAAATTCGATTTATGAGAACAAAGTAAGCAGTATGATTGAGACCCGCTAACTCATAACCCCTCAATCCTGGAAAATATATAGGTCAAATCGAAATTTTATGTAGTTCACATATATATATAGTTTTACACACATACTTTTCCCTGGGGAGCAAATAAAAATTAAATAGATCACGAAAAATTTTTAAGATTTTTCTAAGAATTTGAAAACAGTCAAATTTTCGAAAATATTTATGTAGATTAGCTCAAATTTTTCTAGGTATTTAGAAATATTGCCATACAGTGTAAATTACACACACACAACCACTAGATATTTTGAATTTATATTATGTATACTTTAGAATTTAAATTTTTCAACCAATAAACTTTAGATATATACATTGGAATATTATAATGTTTCAACTTTACAATGGGAAAAATACCCCAAAAATTTTAAATCCCTAAAAATGTTTCAATTCAAAATATCCCAAAATTTACAAATTTTTCTATGTTGTTAAAAATATAGCCTTAATTTTTATAAGTTTATGTATCTTAGCAATGATACATAGATAATTTTTTATACACAATGTAAAATTATACACACACAATTACTAGATATTTTTATATTTATAATATTAATACTTGACAATTAGAGTTTTTCAACAAATAAATTTTAGATATATACATTGGGATTTTATCATGCTTAAAATTTACAATGAGAAGAATATTTCCTAACTCATTATATCCCAAGTTTTTTTATGTTTTAAAACCATATCCAAAATTTTTATAAATTTATATAGGGTAGCAATGAGACTTAGATTTTGTTTAAATACAATGCAAATTATACACACGCGCAACCACTAGATATTTTGAATTTAAATTATTAATGCTTTAGTATTAGAATTTTTCAGATAAAAAACTTAAGATATATACATAGGGATATTATAATGTTTCAAGTTTACAATGGGTAAAATATTCCATAATTTTAAATAACTACTATATTATTTCTCGAGGATTATACTTTAATCAGTAAATAAACTTTGTATGTATATATATATATATATATATATATATATATATATTAGGATAATATCATATTTAAAATTGTCCATGTTAGTAATATCACAACTCAAATACCCCAAATTAATAATCTCTAAAAATATTTCCTTAATCAAATAGTCAAAAAAATTAAAAAATTTCTAATAGTAGTGGGATCGTGGCCCTCTAGCTTAGTGGCCCGCTGGCTCACATACCCGCTCCCCCCCGGCAAATATTTTTTCTCTAAGTTTAAAAGTACAATTTTTTTTGTAGAACAAAGACAATGACTCATCAAAATTTCTCAAGGTCATTTGAACAAAGACCATGACTTTTTCAAGGTCATTGGATGAGTCACAATAGTTTCTCAAGGTCATTCAAAAATAGGTCAAGGTCATTGGATGAGTCACAATAGTTTCTCAAGGTCACGGAATTTTTAATCATTTTTAAAATATAATCTATCTACTTACTTTTATAAGTAGTATATATTATGTAATTATCATTATTATTATTTTTATTATTATTAATATTATTTTTTATTAATAATATTAATAATATATATATATATATTGTTGGACGTAGGAGAGTGTTAAAAAACAAGACCATTGAGTCATCCCAATCCTATACCTTCAGTTTCCGCTACTAGGGGTAACTATTCCGTACGTCACATGATTTTAATTACTATTGTACACCCGTGACCGGAGCCACGTTGGAATTGTGTACAGTAGCCGAATGCCATTCGAGCAGGTGAGCGCCATTACTAGCACTACTCCTCGAAGGACCTTCGTCTTTCCCGGATTGTAGCTGCCGTTAGGAGGACTTACGCTTCTAGTCATAAACCCATTTTTAAATCTCCGCATATTTTCCTTAATTTCGTTGAGGAAACCATGAAAAACCATTATCCCCGTATCAGCAAGCGCAAAGTAGTCTCCCTCGCCCCAATACTCCATTTTTCGAGCGATGAAGCAAAGGAAAATATCTTTAACAATATTAACTAAAAACAGAATCAAAACAATTTGAATAAAACGAAATATCAAGAGACATAAAATTAACACTATATTAATTATGACAAATGTTGAATCACCCAGTAGGATAAAACTAATGTGAAAGGCTAGGATAATCAGATGGATGCCTTAGTTTTCCTCTGTGTCCATATCGGTTGGGAGGCATCTCCTCTTTGGTGGTCGATATGGCGGGGGTCGCCTCGAAAATCTTCGTCTCTTCGCGAAGATGGCCCGGCAATTTCGCCTCGGGGGCCGATATTGGGAACCTTCCCCGTTAGGATGGCGATCTCCTCCAAGTTCAATTCGAGATTATTTAGAGACCGAATCAGTTGAGGCGGTTCGTTCTCCTCGTCCACTAAGTTAATGTGGATAGATTCTGGGGGAGAGGAGAACATAATCCGCGGGGCATAGCAGATGTCCGGGTCGAGTTCTGAGATCTCAAACTCTTGGTACGGGGGTGGCAAATCGTCTATTTGGTACATACCCTCCGTTGGCTGAGTTTCTCGGAGACGTGCTTCTTCTTGTCGGCGTCGATCCCGACGCCGCTTGTTTCGATTCGGCCGGTGGCATGCCGTAGGGGCACTGAAGGTGGCGAGTGCGTCGGATTTGTGCTTGGTGCAGGAACACTAGCTACAGAATTAGAGAAATCTTCAACGTTGGGGAGGTGATGGGCCGGAATGATGTCGAGTTGCCCCGCTCGAATGTTTCCGGGAACACGAACTCGGAGTTCGGTATCTGAAAAGGCTTGTCGAAGCGCCACCGGTTGCTCGCGAATCAGTAGACGCTGGGCGCGTGACTCGACGATTAGTTCGTCACGCGCCTGGGTAAGTCGGGAGATTTTCTGTCTGAGCTCCCTGACGACTTCTGGTGGAGCTCAGGTCCCTTTTACCCTTTCATGTTTCATCTGGAGGTCTCTATGTTGGATTTTGAGATCTTCATACTTGTGGCGGATTGCCACGATTGAAGGGGGCAGGCGAGGGATCCTCATTGAGTTGGTAGAGTTATCATTATTCGTCATACTGGTAGAAAAAGAGAGAAAATTTAACCGAAATAATAAGTTAAAGGAAATATTTTTATAAACAGAATTTGAGTGATGCTGAGAAGTGGAGTATCGGCGGCAGTTTGGGTTTGTTTTTCCCCTTAACTATGACCCTGACTCCCGACTTGTATTTATGTCCTGGACGGTAAATCTCGTCCTACTATAGCGGATTAAGCGAAGTCATATAATATATTTTAGCGTATGCCGGGACTATTAAATTGTTTGTATGCTAACGCTTGGGGTGAATTCCGACCATTTATTTGGGTAGTGAATTTTAAAACACGATATTTTTAATAAATTATTCCTAAGATAAGATTTAACAGGTAACGTAGTTATCGTTATTTATATAACTGAACTTAAGAAAAAACACGATACCATTATTAATTATTTATATAATAAAATTTTGCACTTAAGACCACTATTAAATTATTTATATAACCAAATTTAGAATACGACATAATTATGGGTTTAATAGTATAAATAATATTTCGAATTAAAATGCGGTGGTTTAATTATTTATAAGCTGAACTATTAATTATGGAGTGATTGCTAATTCATCCTTATTGACACTTGTATTGACCTGAAAGTTTCCTACGCTAAGTGATAGTGATTAGATTTTACGAGGTTGCGTTGGTTTTCAATCACTAAATGACCCTCACATCCGTGCCTGCCTCCGAAAACGAATTTTTCGAATGGCCAACGGTAGCTTTCGCTCGGGTACAATGCGTGGAGCAAGTTCCTAATTTTTAGTAAGGGTTTGGGTCTTCGTGATGGATACTAGTCTTTAATGATAACTCATAGCCTTCGGGAGCGATATTTAACCTTTAATGACAATTTATATTTTTCAAGACTAATGCTATCAATTACTAATGCATTGTAGTTCCAAGATTACTATTATTAACTACTAATAATTTATAACATTTAATGACAATTTACAGTTTTCCAGGTTAATGTTATTAATTAGTAATACAGTGTAGTTCCAAGATTACTACTATTACTTACTAATGGTTTATAGTCTTCAAGATTTATATTATTGATAATTTACAATTTTCACGATTAATATTGACGTGGAATAGAAATCCGCAGTTTTCCAGCTTAAAGTTAATGGTAATTTATCATTTTCGAGGTTAAAATTGATATTGAATATTAATTTACAGACGTCAAAGTTAAGATTTATATTTGATGTTAACTTATATAAAATGATGTACTAATAACATGAAAGCTTACGTCTTTTCGCGATGGGTCCTGATACTGAAAACGATTAAATCCAAGCGACTCAAAAAAAAATTTCTTTTTAGATCAAGTAACTTATACTAACGTTAGCTGTCTATCGATTTTTTGAAAACAAATCACAAGGCCCACAAAAGTTTTGCACGGATCAGTGCATCTATTGAACATTCTTCGTGTGGTGAAGGTTTAACAGACCGTGAATAGAATTCTATGGATTTGCGCGTTTTATGGAAAGTACAGCTATTCTGGATTTTTGCATTATGATTCGCGTTTACTCGCCCTACTGGATATGTGGATTTCCTATATCGTCTACCGAGTCACCTATCTATGTTCATGGTGGATGTCTTGACTATAAGATGAGGGTGGATTTTTTAAAACGACATTTCGCTCGCTAGTTTCTTTATTCTAATTCCAATAATCGGAATGGTCAATCGTGCTGCTCTCCTGTGGAGCATTTATCGGAAAAGTAATTGTCATTTTTGTCATTTGCAATAAATTGTTCCACTATCGTTTGATTTACTGATTTAATAGAGGTTTAATAGAGACGACTCGCTCCGGCCACATTTTCAGCAGCCGCCTCGAGTATACAATGGCGCCCTGCGTAGCGGTCCCGTGCACAAAGCCGGAACCGACTGCGAACTGCCAAGGGGTTCACGAGGCATGACCCACGAGCTCAACTAAGGGTTTTCACCCACTAGCCGGCACACGGTCGGTCCCATGAACCATCTATTTCTATACATTAACAATATATGATTTTATAGGGTCCGAACGTATAAATATACATATATAGATATAGAGTTAGTGATGAAATGAGACGTGAACATCGAAAATTTTAATTTAAATGAAATGTATCATAAAAATGAAAATCAATTACGCTAAATGACAATGAAAAAAGTTCCTTACTTAGTTCGTTGAATACAAGGCTTCAGTACAAAAATTGATTTTCAATAAGGCATAAGATTAAAAATAATGAAATTCATCACTGTATTTATAGTATTTTCGTGCATGTGTGCGACCAATAGGCGATTTTCCGCCATTTTTGGGGATTTTTAATTATTTTATTATTTTAAAATTATTTTTATTATTTTTTGTATATTTTTCTTTATTTTTTGTTACATAATTTATATTATATTTGACTTTTATTTTTATCATTATTTTCTTGTAATATTATTTTTAGCCCTTTTTATTTATTTTCTGGCCGCCACTTCTGCCTATGTTTTTTCTAAACCTTATTTTGCAAGGTTTTGGCAGTTTATTTTATTTCTTTATGTTTTCTTTTTGCGCCTGTAGGTATTTTCGAATTTTAATTAATTATTTGTTTTATTTAATTTTTGTTATGTTTTTATTTTGTTTTAATTATTATGTTATTTATTGATTTTTAGTATCTTTATGCGGTGCATGTTTATGTGCAGTGATTTCCTTCCATTACTTCCACTCTTTGGCCTTAATTTTTACTTTTATTTTGTTTAAATTGTGGCTCTGAGCCCAACAATATATAATAAAAATAACTCCATAAAAACAACGAATTATTAATAATAAATACATTTAAAATATATTTACGAATACACATAAAAACAAATATAAAAAATTTGATAAGTTATTTTTCACGTTTCTTCACGCTAGGACTTTGGCATGAAAATATAATAATAATAATAATAACAATATTATAAAAATGAAAATTATAACAAATTTCATATAAAATTTTCATAATAAAAAATGAAAACTATCACAAGTTTTCCAAAAAAATAAATTAACAAAAATCTGATTTTTAAAAAAAATATTTATTAATTTAATCGGATAACAACACGGCATCAATATCAATGTTATCTTCGTTAAAACTTAAACCACCGAAAAGCTGCCCATAATCTTCATTATCGCTGATTTCCGTAGAGTCATCAAAACTGGGGCTCAAACCACCGAAAAGCGGCTTATCCAAGAAATTAACTATTACTTGGTCACTATCTATGGCACCAACCCCAAAATAATGCCCAAATGCGATACTGGTATTTTTCCCCACCCATAATCGCTTATCATCGTTATTACTCAAAGCGATTTTACTATTTCTAAATGTATACAGCTGGTGGTTCCGCGTCCCTATTCTACTTTGAGGTACTGTGAATACTACGTTCTTATTGTAGTAATCCAAATACGACTGATGTTTGATGTCAGTCCCCAACATCTTCACCCCCTTAGCCCTCATTGTGTCAGATTGACCTAATAAACTATAGCACTTGGGTCTTAAGAAAACCCACTCCTTATACCCGAGACCTTTACTTTCATCTTTAAATTTTCCTATAACTGAATCTAGTTTCCTCGAGTATAAGGGATGTGCCGGGTCGTAATTTGAGGGATCTAAAAGGTTGTCTTTTATCATTGCCGGCAAAAGAATGTCAAGCTTACAGTGCTTAACCTCAAGAAAAAACGAATCAGTGTCGCCGGCAACAATATTAATATTACAGTTAAATTCTGATCTATATTTTGCCAATTCATTATATTGTAATTGGTACATCCGCAGCTTAGACAGGTCTAGCACTGATTAGCCGATGTAGCTAGGCCTGTCTAAACATATAGAGTCTTTGTTCAGATGAGCAGCAATCAAATCATCCACTATTTTAATGGACTTTTTGAAAGTCGGTTTTGAAGCACATACAAACATTTTTTTAGCTGAATTGCATAGACATAATGTTTGTTAACAAATGTTAACCCACCCCGTATTCCACCATCATATAAATTAAACATTTCCATGTCTTGCAGAAGTTCTATGGGTTCCTTTAATGTCATGAGAGCGGACGCCAATGACATACCATGAATTCCATAAAAATTCAGAGGTTCTAAACCATTGTAAGCAATAGCCTTTGCACGAAATTGCTGAAAATAGTCTGCAAGGAGGAATACGTCTAATTTTAGGTAAGTTAACATATAGTCTAACATTGTAGTGCAATTTTGCTGTGTCCAAATTAGTTGGGCGGTAGCGTATTCATCATCAGATACAGAATCCCATTTTGGAGGTAGTTCATAAGTTGATTCAGGGACCTCTAGTGATATTGCAAAATCATAAGGAAAGATACCCTTTGCCTTAACTATAAGACCATCAAAAGCAGAACAAGTTAGAGGTAGATCAGTTAGAGATTTCACAGCCTTAGCTAAAGAGCAATTTACAAATTGCATACTATCTATAAATCTAACAGCCAATTTCTTAATATTTACAATTAACGATTTGAATTTCTCAGTTGTTGTAGGAATGATATTTAATTTCCAAGATGGAACTTCATTCAAACCATACTTTAAAATGTGATGAAGGTCAAACCCTTTCAAATTATGAAAGACAATAGGTAACAGTTTACTTATTTTTCTATTAATATTACAGTTACGACAGGCAGCACCAAGATACTGACCTATAAAATGATATGGTCCTTAACCTTATTTCTAATAAGTTTTTTACAAAGATAGCAAGTCCTTCATGCGATGAACTGTTGTTCCTCATTAGAAGTAAGATTATTCAAAGGTTTTTTACCATGATTTTCATAATATGGTAGGATAATTGTGACAGCAATTTCCTCTACTTTCTTTAAAAATTCCAAAACACATTCCAAGCCTATAAAATTGAAATATTGTGATGTGTGTGTATAATTATTTATTAATAATAAGCCTGCTGATATCGGCATGTGTATTTGGTGATGTTTTATATCTTTAGGCAAAACAGCCTCAAAATCTGCATAAATTACGAATGGCGGGGTAATAATTTTAGAATAGTTTTTAAATATCAAGTATTTATTTTCAGGGAACGTGTATAGGGTTGTTCCTATTTGATTTTTAGCGCACAAATCAACATGTACCTTAAAGGTTTTATCATAACAAAACCGTTTAAACAATGGGGACACAATTTTACGCGAATTTTGGTGTTACATTCACTACTAGAATGACAATTCATCAGTTTATTTAAATTAAAAATGGTGGTATAATGATAATTATCACCGTCTTGTAATAATAAAAGATTAATTGGGTTACCGCCGATAATCTTTGTTCGATGAATTAAGACAAGGTGAGGATGGTGAGGTACGTAATCAATATCATTGATTTGTTTATAAGGGTGGTGTTATATTCAAAGACATTGATTGCCAAATTTAAATCGCTATTGTTTCTCTCAAATTTTGGGATGCTACAGAGTCTCATTGGACAATCAGTAATTGGATCGTAATTCAATTCATCCATAAAAGTAGTGTAAGAGATTCAGGTGTAGGGATAAAACTATGTCCAGCTAATCGACTTATAGGATACTACGTGGTTAAAATAAAATCGATTTCACGAATCTTAACTACGCGCTACCCACTTCCTAAATATGTGAATTTTACGATTTTCTCATTTAATCGACTCACCCCATCAACAAGAAAACTATCGGAGAAGACACTCGCGCTATTAGAAAAGAAATTATCTTTTATTTCCCCATCTTTTTCGAATTGAATGAGAGCTGTAAACTGGACTTACAAATCCCATTTTCTTTATTTCATTTTTTAATTTATTTATAAGTTTATCTGTTAGGGCGATTTGAACAAGGTTTTGATTTTCTAAATCAAATCGAATATTTTTACGGGAACCCCTTAAGTCAACCTCTATTTCAGGTTCATCGTTTACATTTATTTCATTATTTACAGAACCCCCTACTTGATTTTTTTCAGTTTCGTCATCACTATTGATGATTTCTATTTTTTTAATTTTAGCAGGGATACACAGCACGATTTTATCAGCAGGTCTTTTTGATTTTTTATTATTTTTAGTAACATTTGTATTATTATTGTTTATGTTTTTAGTAACATTTGTATTATTTGTGTTATTTGTGATATTATTATTATTATTAACATTTTTCGCATTAATCATTTGAAATAATGTCTTTTTATTAATTTTAAATTGATTTAAATGGTTAGTGTGTTTCTTATAAAACTCTAAATGTTCAATGTCATGTGTGGTATTGCATTTAGGGCAAATAAAAAAGTCGATGCCATAGAATCTATGACCATAGTAACGTTTCATAGTCGTGTGGCATTTCGAGGTATGCCCAATTGCAGATTGGCAATAGTTTTTATACAATCGACCTGAGAAATATGTAATTATTATTAAATGTTTATTATTATTTAAATCATATATTTGAATCAAATAATATTAAAAATGATGATAATTATTAACTGTGTAAATATTTTAATAAAAATTAATATTTCAATTTATAAAGCATATCATAAAAATAAATAATTAAAATCCGATATTTCAATTTAATAAACATTTCGTAAAATAATTTATAAATAAATCAATAATCACATTTTTAAATTCAATAAACATTTCGTAAAATAGTTTAAAATAAATCAATAAATCAGATATTTCAATAAACATTTCGTAAAATAATTTATAAATAAATCAATAATCACATATTTAAATAATAATAAACATTTCGTAAAATAATTTATAAAATAAATCAATAAATCAGATATTTCAAATCATAAAACATTTCGTAAAATAATTTATAAAATAATTAATTAAAATCCGATATTATTATTATTATTATAATTCAATAAATCAGATATTTCTATTCTTATTATAAATTAATGATATTTAAAGTATTATATTATAATACTTTACCTATTATTAACTTATATCTTACTCATTAAAAATATCTATATTCTTATTATAAATTAAGGATATATTAATTATATTGTAATAAAACGATAACGCCAATAAAAAACCTTTCTTACGATATATTTCGATAGCACAGCTATCATCTTCAGGTACTCAAAACCAACTAAAAATATTATGAATTAACATTTAATTTAAACAAATTATTTTTTATTAATTTAATTTTTTAATAAATAAATATTTTTAAAAATATATTTTAAATTAATTTTAAATTTTAAATTTTTTACTTATATTCTAATTTTTTAAAAATTAATGCAATTTAAAATTTTCAATTATTTTAATAATATTAAAAAAACAAACATGATTTAACATACGTAAACTATTTAAAAACATTCAAAACATTCGTAGTTACAGCACTCTGCACATTAATCTTTGGATCCAATGACCTTATCAGCAATGCTTCACATATCACTCGTTCCCAATAACTATTAAAACTTCTCAACAAAATTCTAAAATCAGACATTCCGATATCACTTTTACAGCCTCTATTGTGTTCACTAATATTGGTCAAACCCTTCAATCGACAATGCTCTAGAACTCGAGTACAGAGATGACGGGAAGTCTCTCCAATGTATGTGGCATTACACCCATTACATGTAAATTGATAAACGAGATCAGAACACAATCCAACCGGAGTTTTTGATTTATTAATAAACATATTGCGTACCTTACACGAATTAGAGACGATCTTATACTCTAAATTTCCTATCAGTTTACCCAACTTCCTCTTATAATTTGTAAAGCCTTCAGAGTACGGCAATACTAACACATATTTAGGCTCAATTTTTTATATCCATTTTTACAATCACCCAGATCAACACTCAATTCACACCCATCCGACAAATTACATTCAGACTTTCCACAACATGGATCCTTAGGATTTTTAATCAATTTATCAACAGTTTCTTTTATCATCAACAATAAAAATGATTTAGAATATCCATTCTTTATCAACAACTCAACCAATTTATCAACACTTTTTACCGAATTAGCAAAAGTAGAAGATAAAGCCCATGAACGATAAATCAATCCTTTCACCATATTTCTCTTATACTTAAATTCACAAAAGCTTTCTGGAGAAGTATAAAGACCAGTATCAGTTGGTTTTCTATAAATCTCTGTCTCATACTGTTTATCTTTGCGTTGAATTAACAAATCCAAAAACGCAATTGATGACTTTCTCTCCGTTTCACATGTGAATACAATGTTTTTATGTAAACTGTTCATAAACTGCAAAAACGGTTCTACATGTTTCTGGTTTTCAAATATAAGAAAAATATCATCCACATACCTTTTATAAACAAAAGGTTTGTCAAATTGGAAAGAAGCAATTTTCTTTTCCAAACTAGCCAAAAATATTGATGCCATCGTTGGTGCTAAAGGGGAACCCATAGCGACTCCATCTATTTGTTGATACCATTCATCATTGAAAAGAAAATTGACATTTGAAGTAGCAAATTCAAGAAGTTTTCGAAATGCCCTTCTATCCAAAATGTGATGTTCCGAATCATTTTCATTCCACAACGCACAGCATAAGTCAATTGTCTCAACCAGTGGCACATTTGTAAACAAACTACAAACATATTTTCATATAGCCCGATCGATGAAAGGCATTAATGGTAATTATGTGAAGAGCTCGTTAAGTGCAAGTACGATGGAGTATATCGATAAAAACAAAAAGCAGAATATTAGGGATTTTATGACTTTAAAAAACTTAGCTAAAAAAAATATAAATATCTGTAAGTTTGACAAAGGAAATGGGGTAGTCATTCTTGACCATGATGTGTATGTAAATAAGTTGAATGATTTGTTAAATTCTCCTCAGTTTGTGAAATTGCCAAAGGGTCGGAAGAATGGAAAATTACCTCCTCTTAAGGATGAAGAGTTTGTGCAAAAAATGTTAAATGGTTTTATTGAGAAGAAGCTTATTGATGAAGAGGTAGGTAAGTCTATTCGTCCAATAGGATCGCAGCCAGCTAAACTATATGGGCTACCAAAAATCCATAAAGATGGTGTACCTATGAGACCAGTTTTGTCGATGGTTGGTACTGCCCAGTATAAAATAGCAAAGTTTTTAGATGGATTATTAAAACCATTAATGCGATCAGAGTTTGAATGTAAGGATAGCTTTGAGTTTGTTTCTTGTATTGCAAAGCTACAAAAACGAAGTATGAATGATGTTATGGTTTCGTTTGATGTTTGTAGTTTGTTTACAAATGTGCCACTGGTTGAGACAATTGACTTATGCTGTGCGTTGTGGAATGAAAATGATTCGGAACATCACATTTTGGATAGAAGGGCATTTCGAAAACTTCTTGAATTTGCTACTTCAAATGTCAATTTTCTTTTCAATGATGAATGGTATCAACAAATAGATGGAGTCGCTATGGGTTCCCCTTTAGCACCAACGATGGCATCAATATTTTTGGCTAGTTTGGAAAAGAAAATTGCTTCTTTCCAATTTGACAAACCTTTTGTTTATAAAAGGTATGTGGATGATATTTTTCTTATATTTGAAAACCAGAAACATGTAGAACCGTTTTTGCAGTTTATGAACAGTTTACATAAAAACATTGTATTCACATGTGAAACGGAGAGAAAGTCATCAATTGCGTTTTTGGATTTGTTAATTCAACGCAAAGATAAACAGTATGAGACAGAGATTTATAGAAAACCAACTGATACTGGTCTTTATACTTCTCCAGAAAGCTTTTGTGAATTTAAGTATAAGAGAAATATGGTGAAAGGATTGATTTATCGTTCATGGGCTTTATCTTCTACTTTTGCTAATTCGGTAAAAAGTGTTGATAAATTGGTTGAGTTGTTGATAAAGAATGGATATTCTAAATCATTTTTATTGTTGATGATAAAAGAAACTGTTGATAAATTGATTAAAAATCCTAAGGATCCATGTTGTGGAAAGTCTGAATGTAATTTGTCGGATGGGTGTGAATTGAGTGTTGATCTGGGTGATTGTAAAAATGGATATAAAAAAATTGAGCCTAAATATGTGTTAGTATTGCCGTACTCTGAAGGCTTTACAAATTATAAGAGGAAGTTGGGTAAACTGATAGGAAATTTAGAGTATAAGATCGTCTCTAATTCGTGTAAGGTACGCAATATGTTTATTAATAAATCAAAAACTCCGGTTGGATTGTGTTCTGATCTCGTTTATCAATTTACATGTAATGGGTGTAATGCCACATACATTGGAGAGACTTCCCGTCATCTCTGTACTCGAGTTCTAGAGCATTGTCGATTGAAGGGTTTGACCAATATTAGTGAACACAATAGAGGCTGTAAAAGTGATATCGGAATGTCTGATTTTAGAATTTTGTTGAGAAGTTTTAATAGTTATTGGGAACGAGTGATATGTGAAGCATTGCTGATAAGGTCATTGGATCCAAAGATTAATGTGCAGAGTGCTGTAACTACGAATGTTTTGAATGTTTTTAAATAGTTTACGTATGTTAAATCATGTTTGTTTTTTTAATATTATTAAAATAATTGAAAATTTTAAATTGCATTAATTTTTAAAAAATTAGAATATAAGTAAAAAATTTAAAATTTAAAATTAATTTAAAATATATTTTTAAAAATATTTATTTATTAAAAAATTAAATTAATAAAAAATAATTTGTTTAAATTAAATGTTAATTCATAATATTTTTAGTTGGTTTTGAGTACCTGAAGATGATAGCTGTGCTATCGAAATATATCGTAAGAAAGGTTTTTTATTGGCGTTATCGTTTAATTAAATCTTTGCCAAATTTATTTAATTATTTATTTATATATTGTAATACTTTACATATTATTAACTTATATCTTACTCATTAAAAATATTAAAAAATAATGAAAATCTTACATTTTTCATAAGAAATCTCATCATCCACCAGCATATCTTCCCCAGAAACGGGGGAATCCATAGAAATGAAGGTCTCATCCAAATCTACTGCATTACCTAAACGTTTTTTTTTATTGTATTTAAAAATAGAATTAAAATTTACAGATATCAATAACTTCATTTTGAATTGTTTCGTCATCCTCAATAATAATTATATCATCATCAATAATAATTACATCATTTTCTAAAATAATTGATAAATAAATCAAAATTAATTTAAAATTTAGCGATATCAATAACTTCATTTTGAATTGTTTCGTCATCCTCAATAATAATTACATCATTTTCTAAATAATTGATAACTCAAAATTAATATAAAATTTACCTGTATCATCATCGATAATGATAACTTCATTTGAAGCGTCTAACTGGTCGAGCAATTTGGTTATTGTAAACCAATCTAAAATAATAATAATAATAAAAAATAAAATAAAAATTTACCCATCTCATTCATCAAAAGAGCTGTTAAAATATTAGGTTTATTATTTTCCATTTTCGAATATCGTGCGAGTAAATTTTTAAAATAATTGTGACAAATTTGGAAATGGTCAATGTTTATAAAGAAAATAATATTTTCAGGATTTAGCCAATCACATTTAAGCAATACACACATATAGATGAGATATTTTTAGGCATGTTTTCTTTGTAAAACACATGCAGTCTACACTGTGTAGGCATGTGTTCTTTGTAAATCACATACAAACAAAAGTAGGTATGTGTTTTCTTTGTAAATCACATACAGTCTACACAATGTATGAATGTGTTCCTTATTACTAATCACGCACTTATCATGTGATGATCACGCACTTATCATGCACTGTCTTTGTGATCACGCATTAGATTAATTAAATATTAATTAAACACATAATAATAATATTAATAATAATAATAATAATAATATTAATAATAATTATAACAATAATAATAAAACATTTATTATACATCAAATCGCTTGGATAATAACCAAACTAAACAATGTTGACCACATGTTAAGGTCCATGGTTTTTGATACATAGTTTTATTATACACAATAGGTTTACCCATTGTTTGCAGTTTCGAAACCATTAAAGCCGGATAATAGAAACCCATAGGATCAAATACAAATATCTTGCTAGGTTTCATATATATTGCTAACCAATGTTTTCCACCGAGATGAGACGATTGAGTATCGACGATTATGGCTTGATTATTTCGTAAATATGGAATTTTATCAAGTGGAAAAACCCCTAAACATTCATGTCCTAGTATTTGTTTTCCAATTCGATAGACCTGAACAGAACTACATCAATAATATTAATAATACATTTAAAAACTTACTCCATAACAAATTATCATAAATTATCTATACATTTATACCATTCAAACCAACATTTTCAAACCAACAATGTTCGTTCAAACTAGTACGGTTCTGTTTGCAGTTATTTGAACCTCATTTTCGAATACTCCATATATTACAACATTTACCAGTTCAGTTGTAGCTTTAGCAAACTTTATATCTAATCGTAAATTCCCATTTTGAGGTAATTGACTCTGATTTAAATCAAAATCGGGTGCCAAAACAAATGTAAAGAATGGATATTTGCTTTTAAAATCATCAAGAGTTATACCACAATTAAGGTTTTTATCCAAATAACCCATATTTCTAACTATAATCTGCATATATGTAGCACAATAATTATCATTATTTAAATCTTGAGTATATGTTTCTCTATAATCAGTATTTTTCGATAAAGTTAACGATGTTACTCCAAATGTTTTGAAAATTGAGCACGATGTTAAGTATGATCCATTATATTGAGATTCACTTTGAAATGTTACCAATATAAAGTTGGGCATTCTTCTATCTCCAAATATTTGTTCCTTATAGAAAGAAGCTGAACCTTTAGCAATAGCAAATTGAACAATTTCCTTTGTTTTCAATGAATATATTGCATGCTTAGAATTAAGCCCCAGCTGATGACCGGCCAATACATAGGGCTCAACAAGAACTCTTCTCATCAATAATTTTGCATCAACTAATTGAAGAATAGGTGCTGTGCTAGCACTTGTTAATGATAATGCCGAATCAGATCTTTTCAATCTAATGTGTACATTAACACCTTCAATTAACACCATCAATTACCGCCTGGGGAGATGGTCTATCAAATAAGCACAATTCAGATTTACCACAAATCATTTTTGAAATATAGTTCCATGTCCTTTCATTCGTTTGTTTATATGTTTATGATATCTTTTACGTTTTTGAGCCGGTGCTGGTACCTGCTTTTGAAACATACCTGCAACACTAGGTAGAGCTTTCCCTAACTCGGATAATGCATTTGATTTCAGAGATGGTAATATTTTCTGCTCATTCATTATCACATCTTTAGTGGTTTTCATACCAAAACTACCAAGGCGTTTAAGAATAGGAAGTGCAAATCAACCAATTTTTCTCAACCATCCTGATCCATAATGTTTACCAATAAAATATGGTAATTCGCCACCACTTTGGCTACCACTATACATACTAATAATATCGTTATTGGCCATCTAATTTACGAAAATGTAATGTCAAATGAGTTTTTGTATCTTTACTAAATTCAATAAATTTACCTCTATCATCACGAATATTTATTTCTATATTGTTTATACATGATGTTGATACCGGTAAGTACATGGGATTATCGATATTTATATTGATAACTTCATCCTGGTCAAACCAAAAGATTTCAATAGAGAAACCAAAAAATCACCAACAATTATAGGATCGATGATGTTAGTATATATGAACATTTGTCTATGAAGTTTTATTATTTTCGGTTTGAGTACACCAAAAGCATTTGCTGGATAATTTTGCTTATCTAATCCCAATGTATTAGCCAAATTTTTATCAAATGAAACTTCACAAATGTTATTATTCAGACTAAGTTTACATAATCCATCTTTAACAAATTCAATAGTTTTAAATAAATGTAAACAATTAATTTGTTAATCAATATAAATCATTATTAATATTTATGTATATTAACACTATAGATCTTTTGGAGTCAGATCTAGTACGAGTACTGTGTTAAGATGCATCCCCCATTTCCGGATTTTAACAATAATAATAATATGAAGAAAATTATAATAAGAATGATAGTGTCGCTAAATTTAAATAACTGAAAAGAATTAATTCAAGTAAAAAGTTTTTTAATTTAACATCTTGAAAAAAAATTTTTCTTCAAAAACTTTAGTTAAACAGGAAATTTTTACTTGGTCGAAAATTCTCACTTGCAATAAAAGAACTCATCACATTTAACTATGACTCATAGCAAAATTTCTATCCACTCATGACGCATTGAAACGAGTCATTTATTGGGAGGAGTCATGTATTTATTCAGACAATCAGAAGTAGCTGTGCCAGGTTTTTTTACAATGAGTTAAATTTTTTTTAAATATAAATTTAAATATTTCAGTTTGAATTTGAAAATTTAGGCTCAGCGTTAAAATTAAAATTTTTATATTTGGACTTACCTATTTACAAAATTAAAATAAAAGAATACTATTGCAACAAGCACATTTTACCATTGATTGAATTGCATTTTGAATTTCTTTTGTTTTATTTTCACATTATATTTATTTAAATGCAAATAATGAATGAAATGAAAAATAGCGAAATGTTATCTTAATTTAGATATTTTTTAGTCAAACAGTGAATTAAAGACAACATCTATCAAGATAAGGTGTAGGTCCTAAATTAGCTCAAATTACTAATAAAATATGTATTTTACTGGGCCATGGGATGATTTACTGAACGAATAAACAAATTTCAATGAGATGTTAAAAATAAATCAGAAAATATAACTATCATATAATCAACTATAAACAAGAATTGAGGACCTGTAGTGATTGGAATCAAAAGTTGTTAGATTGTAAATTTAGTCGGAATTTGTTGATTCGTAAATAAAATTCATTTTAGTTCATTTACTGTGCAAACAAAAATTCAACAATAAAAGCAAGAAAACTTTCCTAAATATACATTTGAAATTAAACAATTTTAAAATAATGAAAACCATTTTTGTAGTCGGTCTGATAGCAATTTTGTCGCTATGCAAATTATACGGTGAGGTTGTTTATCATATTCCTGATCCATGAAGTGTTTTAGAAGGTAAAGTTTGTGAAACCGAAATATGCAAAAAGCTTGGAGAAGAACTCAACAAAATAATGAACAAATCTGCCGATCCTTGCGACGATTTTAGTTCATATATGTGTGGAAATATGGATAAAGTTTATTCGATTTTACCGGGACAAAATTCGTTTGATTCCTTTACGCAAATTAGCTCATCAGTCACGACAACATTGAAGGACCTTCTTGGTGGGAAATTTGTTTTAATGTGGAACAGTTTCAATGAAAGTATTGTAGAGAAACAATCGACAGCCAATCGGTCTCAACCTCAAGCGAAAGCTGCGATTTATTATCAGTCATGCATGAATAAAGAAAGTCGCAACAAAATAAGTCATCCAATTATATTGGAAGTTGCAAAAGAAATATCAAATGGGAACGATTTCGAATTGAATTTAATAAAGCTATTTAAGTCCGGTTTGGGATCTCGATTTTTCTCCATTGAAGTTGCTCAAGATGCGGCGAATCCTGAATATAATATTTTAAATGTATTTTTTCAGAAATTTATTTTAATGAACTTGATCTGAATACAATTCTAGATTGGTAAGCCAACATTCGTTTTATTGGAAGGAACTCTGAGGGATTCTGAATCTTCTTCCAAAGAAGTAATATATGAATATTGTCATAATAATAATAATAACAATTATTATTATTATTATGATTATTATTATTATTATTATTATTATTATTATTATTATTATTATTATTATTATTATGATTATTATTATTATTATTATTATTATTATTATTATTATTATTATTATTATTATTATTATTATTATTACTATCATCATCAGTATAATAATAATTATTAATTATAGATAATAGCTAGTTACATAAAATATATGAAAAAAGTCCTAAACATTTTGGGAATTTCAAAAACTTACGAAAACCTAATTGATGAAATCCTAAAATTACACATTAGACTGGCAAAAGTTAGTGAAAATAGTATTTCCAAAAATATTTAGAATATATAAAATTATTTCAGGCCCTCCCGAGTATTGCTGATCAAAGTGATCCAGAAAAATACACGAACAAACTATCAATTCGTGACATGCAAAAAAAATTTCCATCGGTAAATTTTAATACAATCCAAATATGTTTAGATAAACAAAAATTAATAGTTTGATTTACTTATTATTATTCAGATTTCATGGATCCGGGTTATCAACGAAGTTTTCGAAAATACTGGTATTAAGCTAAAAGAAGATGATAAATTGGTTGCATTCTCTCTGGAATACCTGGATTCTTCTATTAAAATTCTTAAAGTATACTTAGGTGATCGGAAAAAGAGAGAGTTATTTGCATTTATTAATAGTTCTTGATGTATTAATTTTAATTATTTTAGAATTCTACAAAAGGATTTGGAATGGGCCGTGATATCAAGTTTGGTGTCATTAGGATCCAATGCTCTCATTGAAGCAAACGAAGAATTTATGAGTGAAAGTCTTGGTATGATAATTATTTATGATTTTTAATTTACCATACTATTTTTGTAAAGTTTAAACATTATTTATCAATTTAAATTTAATAAAAATATGTTTTTAGTTAATAAATTTTAAGTTTTAAACACTAAAAATAATAAAAACTCGAAGACGCCAAATATAAAAAATATATTTCGAGGAAATTATCCTCATCTTCAGTCTGCCATCATAATGTTTGTTAAATGTTATATACGGAAACAATAATAATGTAATAGTTACGATTTAATGATTTAATTAAATAATCTCAATAAATTGGTATTTATTGAAAGTTTATTTTAGGAGATTGTGATTTATTTACCAACGCCTCACATAAAATTCTTACCCACTTATTTCCTGTCACAAAATCATTAGACAATTCAAATCGTTAAAATCAATAAATATGTTTATGATAATTGTTATTATCAATAATAATAACAATTGCGAATTGGATGCAGATGTGTAAAGTGATTGGTGAATAACAAATGGAAAATGGATGATGTACAGCTTGATATTGATTGTGATTAATCGGTTTATAATATTAATAATATAAATGTTAATAATATAATAAAATACTATAGATTTATTGGTTCACCGAACCATAAAGAGGATTATTTAAAAACCGAAACTTTTTTCAACAATATAATTATTACTTCGCAGCAAAGGCTTATTTTGTTATTCACATATCTGTTAAAATAATTTTTATTGTTTATTAAAATATTAGTTTAAAAGAAACTTGTTGACTAAACTAAATAAAAATAATCTTGAGAAATGTTATACCAAATTAATATATAATAACGAGTCACCGATTGAGATAGTAGGTAAAGTTAACGCATTGGTTAAAATTTGAGGTAAAGAAGAATCAGAATACGGCTTGCTGAAATACGGCTCGAAAAAAATGAAACTGATTTTAATAAATGTGAAGATCATTACTGAATTGTTGGTTAAATCCGATACCACTTCCATGAAACATGAATGAGATGTGGGAAATACTAATTTAATAACGCATTAAATTAAAACTTTAGGAAGGCCGATCGTTATAAATCCAAGATGACAACCTGTACACCTAATGGGAAAGATAGAGGATAATATAAAAGAAATAGATTATTTTGGAATAATTAAAGAGTGTCCCTTTCCATTGAATTCACCACTAGTTTGCGTAAAGGGAAAAGATAAAGATGACATAAGATTCTATCCATATTATCCTTAAAGACAAAAATCAAAAATGTTGGGTTGATTTATTACCGAAAGTTGAACTTAAATTCCATAAAATTCAACATTTCAAAAATCGATTGAACAAACTCCATGTGAGAAGGTATTTGGAAAATGTGTTTATAGAGACTAACTTAAAAACATGAAGGAAGAGAGTGAAACTCTAGGTAAACTGACAGAAAGTAAAGTAAAAATAGACTATATGGTCTTGATTAAGAGTAATGCAAATAACAAGGAGTATGACATATATTTTGTGCCTGAAGAAGAGATCAAACAAGAATACAATGGAATCTATGAACTGCAATTATAAAATTGGAAACAGATTATAAGAAACAATGAATAGCTCAAGCCTTTTAAGTGATAAATATAAGTATATATTTTAAAAATTAAATAATAACTGTAAATATTATGTAAAATAACATTGAAATAGTTTTTTCAAATTAGCACATTAAATGTCTAATATAAAATATTTATTAAATTTAAAATAATAAATTTAGTATGTTAATGTAAGCGGAATGTATGAAGAATGAAATATTTCCTTCTATTATAATATCAGATATTTTATAATCCAAAATTGTATTAAATATAGAAAACTTTGTCTTGGAATAAACTTGATATTATCTATTTAATGATATCGCCGATTCGTAGGTCAAATTTGAATGTTCTCGGCAAATTTATCCGAGTTTCCAAAAATTTCTGATCCATCACAGAACATATACTTTTTGAAGTCTTTATCCTTTCTCACTGTTATTCTGTATTTTTTCAATTACTTTTTTCAGTTGTCCAAGTAACATCTCTTGCTAATCCTTTAGAATTGAATATTTATCAAATTTTAATCACAATAATAATTATTATCCAGATTTTATTTCTGATAATTTTTGTTCAGGTGTCAAAGGAAAGCAAGAAGAATGGAAGAAATGTGTTCAAATGACTTCGTCAACTTTACAGGAAATAGTAGGAAATATGTTCGTAAAATCTCAATTTCAACCTTCACAGAAAAAGGATGTGAGTTATAATATTTCATAATAATTATCCTGGATATTGCTTAGGTTTTATTTGGTCAGTTTGACCTATATATTATTTTTTTGTATTAATAATTATTGGATATCCTAGAAACAAAGTGAATGTGAATTGTAGTGAAATTTTCCTTAAAGTCTCCTATAAAGGGCCGATAAATTTTTTAATTTTTGTGATGAAAATTACCAACTTAGTTTTCAGATATGTATTGTCCCTAAATATATATAGTGTTTTGTTAACAATTGAATGAGTGGTATACCATCAAATGGACCCACAATAACTGTCAGTGTTAAAATAGTCCCATTAGCTCAATTAATTAATATTAAATTACTTGAAAATAATTAATAATTTAATTAGTTGGAAAACAAAATTGAAAGTATTTTTGACTATTTTTCATCATCATTTTAACTATTCTGAGATGTTTTTATTAGAAAATTAATAAAAACCAATCTTCGATGGCATTTGTATTTATACAATAATTATTTGTGTGAATAAATGCAATGGCCACTAATGTGCCTGTAGCCCGTTAAAACAAAAAAAAATCTAATAAAATTGAAGACTTAGCAAACGCTTATCCTGTTTAATATTAATTATTTATCATTTAATTTATGGTGCCACCAAGAAACTGTCATTTCAATATCATTTCAACATTTTTCGATAGATAAACTTCTGATAATTTTTACAATATTTTTTTATTATTTTTGAATGAATAGTTTTTTAAATATAATATGTTTAGATCGAGTCAATGATTGACTATATCAAGGCGGCACTGAAAAATGTGATTGAAAATCTCACCTGGATGGATTCGAATACGAAATCAAGTGCTTTGGAAAAGGTTTATTTATTTTTGTTATAAATTTGATTTGAATATTTTTAAAAAGAAGATTTTGATTTCTCAGAAATGTTGCTCATTCAAATATTTTAACGTGTTTCACAACTATAATAATAGAATTTATTAAAATTTAATATTTGCCCTGAGAAACCCTTGTTCTTTTTCTTTGCGTTGTCACCAAAAAGGATTTGCCAACTTTTTATATGTTTGAGAAAAGCTTTAACTTCTGTGTTTAATTGCGGTTTTAAATTTTTAAATGTCAATTTATCGTCATATATAATTTAATTGATGGACATTCCTTAACCCCTTAACGCGTGTTTTTTTTATACAACGGCAAGAATAAATCCTTTTTTTATTATTGATATATAATATATAGACCTATGTCATAAATTTATTACAGTGCCCGAAATAGAATCATTAGTGAATCTTCAACAAAACATTATATTTCGTATACCCGAGTCTCTCTGGGGCATGCACAAATTTGCCAGAAACACATGCCCGAGTTATGCTCGGGGATGGGCGTTAAGGGGTTAATGACGATGTTGGTTCAAGCGGTTTATCCCAATCAAAATCTTCAGCAATTTTTGTGCAAAAACCTTATTATTATGCACATTTATGCATAAATTTGTACAATTTTTGTTTTTAAATTAACAAAATCCATTTTTTCTATCAACTTGAGTCATCATGGATATAATAACCGATATCCCTTAATTTTGTTCTTTGCTAATAATACAACTCTTTAAAAAAAGTTTAAAATAATAAAAATTTATTAATTTGAGGTTGCCAAAATTTCAGATGGACTCTTATTAGGGTCGCTTAGGTAGAGATGCAGAGTTTCCGTGGCACTGAACTCAAATTTCAAGTTTTAATTTAATTTGAATTTAAAAGCAATTTCATATCATAATTATTATTTGTTTGAAAATTTGGATTGTACTGGAATATATAGGGTGATCCAAAAAAAACTTCGTTTTGTATAATATAATATATTTATAATAACAGTATTCATTCATGTTTTACATAGTAACGATATAATTTCTATATATGACATGCAAAAAATGAACAACTAATAAATGTGATGAAGAAATGCATCACAAATACATTTCTCAGCATCAATTATTAATTGGAGATCCTGTCGCAAGTTTAGCAGCTCCTGATTGAGAGAGGATCTATTTTGAGCAGCTAGAAAGGTGGTCAGAAAGAGTTTCACATCGTCGTCATTCTAAAATGTCTGTAATTTTCGTGCGAATTCCATGATGCGGAAAAAAAGTCTGTCCATCAGATTCATATCAGGAGAATACGGTGGTTGTGGTATGCGCCGTGTTCTCTTCTGCTGCAGAAATGCTTCTGTCATCTGTGCCTTCCATTCTGCATCCTAAGAATAATGAATTAAAGCACATATATACGAAAAACGTAATACCACGTCATATGAATGCAATAATAATCAGAAATTACTGTAAGAAGTATTGAATAATGTGTAATTTGAGTATGCACACTAACAACATAATATATATTTAAAAAACGAAGTTTTTTTGGATCACCCTATATTTTAAATAATAAGGAATTGTTAAATCATTTTAATTTGGTAATATTAATTTAATTAAGGTTATTAATGCAATGTAAATATGAGTTATTCAAAAACATTATTCAATGCAGAATTCAAAAATCTGCGAAACCAGCACGATAAAACTAATCGGCAGTCAAAAACAAGGGCGCCAAATTCATGCTCGTCACAGAGCTCAATTATAGCTTGCTATGGCCCTGCTCTTAAATATAAGAATAATATTGTGAAAACTTTTACACCATTACGTTAATATTACTGTTTACTAATATTTATATAATAAGTGGTACGCGTATTAAGTCCTTGGACTAACTATGAAAGGTAAGTCACAGAAACTTCATATTTTGCACAACAAATAATCAACATGTATACCCTCATTTCTCAATGTAAGACCCATTGTTGTTTACACACGTCGTACAGCGCTTCAGCAGTTCCAAAAATGCCGTTTTAAAGAAATTTTGGTCACATTCGGAGAGGAATTTCACGACTCTGTCTTTGACACTGTCGGGGGTTTCAAAGATCTTGCCTCGCATCGTCTTCTTCATATGTCTGAACATCCAAAAATCTGACGGCGCCAAGTCGGGACTGTATGGCGGGTGAGGCACGATCGAGAAACCGGCATCGTCGATGGCCTGCTTGGAAACAGCACTTTTGTGAACTGGTGCATTGTCCTGCAACAGCCACAGTGGAGAGCCTCTGGGTTTGCGTCGAAGTCTTCGGGTTTCAGCAATCAAGTCGGCATAGTACGTACTGTTGATTGTCACACCTTTCTCAGCGAAGTCAACTTTGATGACACCACGGCTTTCCCAAAAGATGGTTAACATTAGACAACGACGATGGAACAAAAACAAATAATGAAGGGACTTGGAATTAAGGGAAGATGTGAATTGGGCGAAAAATTGTTCATTCATTTTTAAATTTTCTACTTGTGAATGTAATAAAATAATAAAAAATACAAAAATAAGTAATATTTTTTGAATTCTAATTTAACAAAACAAATGAAATATTATTTTTAATTGGTTATTTTGAATTTAATTTTTCTTGTAATAGTTATTTTATTATATATTTTATTATAAATTAATTAATAAAAAATTTTATTAAAATTTTAATTAAGATTTTATTTATGATTTTCAAAATTGTGAATAGCATAAATTGAAATTAATATTTATTCAATTTAAAAAATTAAACAGAAATTTTTTTAATAAATTTAAATTTAAGTTGAAAGCAATTCGACACAAAATCGGATATCCGGACTCATTGATATCGGAAACATATCTTACAAAGAAATATGCTCCAGTAACTTGTTTTCATTAGTGAAAAATTTTAATTAAGTTTTCTCAAGACTGAAATGAGTGGCAATAATTTTCTAGGAAATTATCTTACTTTCCTAGAATTCTCTACTGAAGAATACCTAAAGACTGTCGGAAAAAAGATTTCACCTGATGAGTATTAAATGATAAATGTTATTTTAATAATGATTCAATAGATGGGCTATGGGTTCACAAGAGGTCAATGCCTACTACAATCCATTGTCAAATGAAATTGTTTTCCCGGCGGCAATTTTGCGTTTTCCATTTTACGACATTGGACTACCAATAACTTACAATTACGGAGGAATCGGAGTGGTTATTGGTCATGAGATTCTACACGGATTTGATACACAAGGTTTGAATTGTTTTTTTAATAATTTTAATACTAGGCTGTCTCAAGTTTTGACGAACCCAGCTCCACATAAAAATGTTTAGACTTGGAAAAAAAATGTGTTCCCTGTCTACATAGGTTTCAAATCTAGAGAATGAGAACTATTTAACAAAAGGTCGCAAAAACTTTTAATATAATTTCATAATATAATATAAACAGCCGAAAATATATGGAATGGGTCCAGATATTCATAGTGAAGATGGTAGATAGATAATGAAAGCCGTAGACACTTATTGCTGATTTTCAGACCACTGAATTTTATGAAACATGAAGTAAATGTCAGATATATTTGAAAGAAGTGTTGAGGATACCTAAATAATAGAGTAAAATAATTAATAAACATGCAAAATGATTGGTGGAAACAATGATAAGTGATTAAGATGTGGTTCTGGAGCTTAATAAAAAGGGAATGAAAACGAAATGTCGAATAACGAGAAGGGAATAAGAGAAATTCAATAAAAACAGACAATTAAATAAAAGAAGGTCATTTATAATTAACAAGTGCAAATTTAAGAAAACAAAAACAAATGGAAAAATTGCACATTATTTCGAAAGCTCTTTCAAGTTAAGGGAAGAAATGTTGTTTGGAAATCCGAGAAAGGGCATCTCTAAAAAATTATTTATCTGGACAGCTGTCAGTGATTATAGAGGCCCAAATAGAATTAGTGGTAAAAGATATCAGAAATTCTATTGGATATCAGCCCAATTGGAATCAAAGGGAGAAAAAGAGATTATTAGAGAGAAATTGGACTAAAAAGAAAAAGAGATTATTAGAGAGAAATTGGACTAAGGAGACAAAAAGAGATTAGAGAGAAATTGGACAGAATTCGACTAATAATTGGAAAGGAGAAAATTACAGAAAATTATTGAAGAAAGTATTAAAGAGAAATTTGGAGAAAACTTAAAGTTGAAATCAAGGAAAACAGAAATTTGAAACAGAAATTAAGCGAAGTCAAAGCAAAGTAACTAAATCAGAGTTACTTATCTCAGAAACCCGTCGCATTTGGTCAAGTGATTGTGAAATCCAATTGATCCGAAAAGTGATATTCTTCCCGAAGGGTCGAAATAAGCACCAAATTGTGATTGATAGATAATTCATTGTGTCATTCTAAAGTGGAGATAAAGTGTATTAATTAATAAAGTTTATATTGTTTGGAGTTCATTACTGTTGTTTAAAAGCACGCTTGGAATCAGTTTGACAATATATCCTATTTGAATTCACCGACAACACCAACAGAAGTATGAAAAACTGACTGAAAATATTCTAGAACATAAAATGGATAAGGAAACACTTGTGAAATTCCTCAAATTTCATACATTGGATGATAATAAGGTTTAGGCTTATACACAATCCGACTTTTAGAAAAAATCGGTTTTGTCTAGTTTTCTAAGGTTCACAAAAATAAATAAAATTAGATAAAACAATTTAAAAAATAAATTATTCTACATAAAATATAGTAAAACAAATTTCAATTTATTAATTAATTTAACTTGACGTGATAGTGAATGATATATGTTAATTCATTTCAAAATGTATTAAAAAGAAAAAAAAATAAACTAAAAAAGTAAACTAATATTAAATATAAAACTAAATTGTCCAAAATTTGTATGTATATTTTAAATTTTGTTTGGTGTTCCGCTTCAGAAAATATTACTTGAAAAAGCCCAAAACATTCACTGAGGAATGTCTCAAGTTTCGTTACAAAATATCCTAAATTGGAAATTACATTCAACATTAAAGATCTTAAATTTTTTTGCTAGTCAACTCGTCCAATGTTATGGAGAAATTTTTTGCACCATCCCTCTTTCTGCGATCTAACTCATTTATTGTTTCCCCTTTGACGTTTTCATAAAAATTTTAAATGAGGTCTATTACATGAGAGTTAATTTATATATTCTCGTATAAAAGATCCCGAAGTTAAGGTGTAAATACGACCCGTCTAATGTAACAAGGTTTGCTACAATTTTTTTACGAAATTTAAAACAGAACGGTTCAGATATTTTATGAACTACTTTTAGATAATAATAGAGCTTACTTGTTTTCTCCCACCTTTTTGAAATTATTTCAAACTTTCGATTTATTTGCAGAATTTATTGTGGTCTAAAATTGAAGAAAATATTTTCACTATTGATATTTTAAATTATTTTAATAAATATTTTAAAAAAATAAAAAAATTATTCGGCCCAAAATAAAAAGATTAAAAACACAAACAAACGTTTATTTTTAATTTTAATTAAAAATAAAAAATATATATTTTGAAGATGGCTTTTTTAATGTCAAGAGCTCAACTGGGTTTCCTATTTATTTCATCTTTTTCATTTTATTAAATATATTGTAAAAAGTAACATTGTTGACGTCAATTTATTTTGAACTCTAACCTTCCCCATGTCAATATTTGTCAAAATTCTTTAATCCCCCTCTCCTATTTTGTTGGGATAATTTATGGACTTCCCCTAATGATAATTAAAAATTTAAAAATAGTAAAAAAATTCATCATTTTAATAAATTTATTTTGAATCAGTTAATAATTAATTCGGTTCAACGCACAGCAGAAAATAATATCCAGATATGTGAATATGGATGCATATATTTATTAAACATAATAATAGTAATATTTATTTATAATATTAGCTGCATATTTATGTTTGCGAACTAATAAAATTTTATTTAAAACTATTTTATTAATTTTAATATTGTAAAGTTTGAAAACCAGTTTTGGAAAAATCTAAAATTTGTGAAAAAACTTGTGAAAAATTGCTGAAGCCCCAGATAAGAATTATGATATAAAAATATGAGATTTTTAATCATTAGAAGAAATAAAAAAACAAAATACAAAATACGATAACGTTAATAAAAATTATAGAAAAAAATCATTATTTATTTCCGTATATATTATTTTGCATATATATTGAGATTTATTTATTTGCTGATAATTTCTATCCACTGCTTACGGATTTTATTGTTTAAATGTGTCAAAGAAAATTACACAAATATATTTAAATTGCATAATTACAAGATCAACAGAAAATATATATTCAGAGTTGGATCTTTTGTCCATAATTTTAATAGCAGAATGTTTTACCTTTTGACTATCATTGATCTGCATAGAAAATGTGCAATATTTTGTTTAAATGCACATTCTTTACTAAAATGTTTAAATTACGCAGTTTGAAATGAACTTGATTTCTTTCATTCATTAAAATATTTATAATCAGAAATACGAACGTTTAATGATAATTTATCATTGTTCGTATTTCACTTTTATTTTGTTATCTTTGATGAATATCATTGCCTTTAATACATGACCTAGAACCTGGTAAATATTTAGTTGGGAGGAATTCAGTATACCTTTACATTCGGAAGGTGGAACTTTCCTTATATTACTTTCCCATATCTTTATAGAATATCTATAGGGCCTTCTTTTTATTAAGAACTAGCAAATTTATTTGGAGTCAAATATTGCACAGCTGAATAAAATCATATTGTAGTTAGTCTAGGATCTATCATAACCGTTGAGACAACCGCACAAAGTCCTCAATATCCACAAATGTAGTGGAATAAAAATAAAATCTCTTTTGACTTTTGAGATCACAAATTAGGCACTTTTATTCAGTGGTTATATTCATAATTTAAGGAACAATATTAAAGGCGGTTATTATATTCTATTCAAGTACACAATGAATCTTCCACTCTCATATTTATTTTAAATAATCTAGGATCAAAATTCGATTCCAAAGGTCTTTTGAGAGAATGGTGGACAAAATCTAGCAGAGATGAATATTTGAGCAAAACTCAGTGCATTATTAACCAATATGCCAGTTATGTCATCAATAATAAACCGGTTATAACCAATTTATTTAAACAAATTTATAATAAATATAGTTACCTTCATTGCAAACCGTGGGAGAAGATATTGCTGACAACGCAGGAATGAGGATGTCCTATTTTGTATGTTGAGCATTACATTAAATGTTCGATGAGTTATTTTTCAGGCAGCCAATTCTAAACTGGAAGTGCGGGAGAAGTTAACCCTTCCACGGGTTGCATTGAGTCCTGAACAGTTGTTCTTTGTTGGCATGGGAAGAGTATGTTTTATGAATTATTTTTTAAATTTATATTCAAGTAATCAACTGAAAATTCGAGTAAAAATTACAATATGATTTCAGGATTTTTCAAGGATTTCTTGCATTGGGAAGTCATTTGGAATCCATCTATAAAGTTCTATTCGAGTGCTATCAATAATTATAAGGAGACCTCTTGCGTTTGTTTATTGGATTTTTAAAAAGTTCACTTGTCTTTATCATCAAATGTAGTGTTCACCTTACAGTGCTTGTAGGATTTAATAAACAAAAAACTGTAAAGAAAACTTGTTTTGCATTTTCTGACATCAAAGCAAAAGTATTGGCGTATCGTGCTGTTTCACAAACATTATCACAATAGATGAATTATGGCGATGTCGACATTATCATTCCACAAACCATCAAGCAGCGTAATTATGTAACTCAAACGAAGGAAGGTCTAAGCAAAGAGTAACTATAATATATGGAATTGAATTCGAAAAGTTGGACCAGATTATTCAGATTTATGTGGATTAGCTTTCTTGGCATGTCGATGGATCTTTATACTCCTGGATATTGTGTCGCAGTTTGTGTTGAGAAAAGCGGTTTTGTTATCAATCATGAACTTAAGCTATTTGATTTGGCTTTGGTAGAATATTTCTTTTATACGGAGGTCAATACAGCACTTAAAGAGCATTTTTTTTCTAATATCGAAACAACTTAACCTAGCTTGACTTCGTCCCTGAATTCCATTTCCCAAGAAAGTTGTTAACATATTTTGTACAGTTTGTATAAACATCGGATAAAATGAATCAGAAAGAGGAAATTTATACTGATAATTAAAATATGAAGTTTAAGAAGTTAAAAAATTGCGTTTTTATTGAATCATCCGGCATTAATAAAATTAATATATATTTTTATAGTATTTGCATTTTTTAGTCCTGGTGCGCAATCGTTACTAAAAACTATATTGATGACCAACTGAAAGAAGATGTTCACAGCGTTTGGAAATACAGGCAAGTTTGTTTGTCTATTATCATATATTTTTATCATACATTCTTTACTCAATGTTATATAACTTATTATATCTCAAAATTATTATATCTTAACACTTATTTACATTTGCTGCTTTCTTTTATAGAATTTCATTTGATGGAATGAAACAAAAAACAAAATTTTAACTAAAAAATATCATCACTTTTGTTTGAATCAATTACTTAATTTCAATTAATTGAAAATTCAACCCTATTTATGAAATTATAGTATAACAAATTGGTGACATTGAAAACCGCATTTAAATTATTTGAAATTTAATGAAAATTAAAACTAAAAAATTCAATTAACTTGAAATATTTTAATAACTTATAAAATAATTTGAAGATTAATTAAAATGATTTATAAATTTCAGAATTAATGGTCCCATGTCAAACATGCCAGAGTTCTCCAAGGTTTTCAACTGCGACAGAAATAAAAATATGAACAGACAAAAGAAATGTTTGGTTTGGTGATACAATATCAAATTTCAACAATAATATTTGACTATATTTAATAAATAATCTTTAGGTTTGTTAAAAAGTTTTTCAAAAAAATTAATAAATAAATCTGAGTTTGATTTTAAAGTATATGTTATTAAATACTTTTATTAATTATTTATTTTATTTAATTATTTTATTATATTAATTAATTTTTTTAAGTAGAAAACGGTTATTCCTTGGTAGTAGCATAAATTTAGATATCAGATATGTGAATAACAAAATAAGCCCTTGCTGCGAAGTAATAATTATATTGAAAAAAGTTTCGATTATTAAATATAATTATTACTTTGCAGCAACAGCTTATTTTATTATTCAATTATCTGATATCTTAATTATTTTATATTATTAATTTTTATTACTAAAATTATTTCTTCTAATTTTTCTCCATAGTTTTTTTCTATTTCATTTAAATGTATAATTTAATTTTGTTATGTCACTGTATAACTTTATTATTACTATAAAGAAAAAGAAATTTTAAATTTTAAATTGAAAAATATAAAACAAAACAAGCATTTTAATATAAATTTAAATGGAATTTCCTTTAGATTCAAAGAATATAACATGTTTAATAAGTGAACAAGGAAATGATAGTGCTTATTAGAACTGATTATGTTTTTTATGTTATTATGCATTTACTTACAAGACGTAATTTGAAAATTTTTAGAATAATTTAAACTAGTAATATTTAAACTTACATTACAGTGTTATAAACAATATATTCGAACACAAAATGAAAATTGAACTGAATAATAAAATGTTGCTGTGAAATGCAGATAACTTAAGAAGCATTGGATCAAATTGCATAAAAACATTGCAGAAAATTGTAAAATTTTATTAACTATTTCATTTAAACAAATAACATTTTACATCAAAGTTATGAAGTATTTAAAAGTTAAAAAACTATATGAAACAAAATTGTATAAAAATCGTATAAATAAAATCAATTTGATAATAAATTGTATCAAAATTATTTCAGTAAACTCGTAAATTAACATAAGACAGAAAATATAAATCATCTGAATATTTACTTTATGTATATTATAGACTCTACAATGTAGAGAATTAGATTTCATTTATACATTGTTTCAGTGAAAACTTGATGAAATTATTTTAATCGATGAAAAATACAAATTTTACAACAACACAGCATTATAAATTTCTTACACGAAGCCACGTTGAGACAAATCACCTATAATATAAAAAGAAAATTAATAAATTTATAACATAAAAACACACCAACTCACCTTGAGGTTGTTTGTAAGATAGTCACTGAGACAAACCCTACACTATAAAAAATCAAAAAGTTATAGAGAAATGAAATAATGCACATTAACACAACCCATAATAAAACATGCATGTAAACGTTTAACATGTAGCCCTCAGAAGTTGAAAAAAACCCTATAATAAATTAATTTATAGACATTTTTGAGATATTTTTAGAAAGAAAAATGACGGAAAAATATTTAATTTAAATTTTGAGGATTTTGCTAGGAAATTTCGAGTAAATGAGGATGTATCTTCATCTGATTTACCCTTAATTAATTTTTAGACATTTCTGTCGAAAAAAAACAAAACCTGAAATCCGAAAAAAGGCATAAATTTTTAAATTCTATTTGTAAGTTTTAAAAAATAATCATAAACCAAATTATTCTGTGTACATATTCGAAGATTTATTTCAAAATATGTATGAAATTTATAATTATTTAATGCAATTAATAATTTTTATAACTTCAAAAATAATTTAACTCACTTTTTTTGAATAATTTCCGAAAAATAAGTTATCATAAAATAAATCATTTCCTGAATATTTATAATCATTATTAATAATAATATACATAAGCTTATAGATCAAAAGTTATAATTATAAGTTGGAATAATGATTTAATTTCCTTGTAAAATCATAATTCAACTCTTACAACTTTATAACTTTAAGCTTATAACTTTAAAAAATAACTTACTTTGCAGTCATTTCAGAAATGGCTGAAATCCATTAAATTTTCTCAAAAAATAAATTCCAATAATTTGATTTATGTTTCAACTTGCATTATAGCGGAATTTATCTGAACTTTGCTTGGTGTATTGAGTCAAAATTAATCTGCTTACAAACTTCTAGTATATCTAGTATACCAATAGATCTTTACATTTTTATATTGATATAGATCGTAGTTCGTACTTAGTACAACTACTGTGACCAAATTTAATTATAAGCACTTACAATAGTACTAGTCCATGACTCGTTAGACAGAATTATTTATAAGTTACAGTCAGGTAATTTATTCAATCAAATCAATTATTTATCAACCAAAGTTTTCTGTTTTGCAAGTCGTCAAGAGTAAGTAATAGCAATGAACGTACAGAATGAAGATAACATTTAAGATATAATATTTTTGCAACTGCCTATAAAAGTGATTACAATTCATTAAAAAATGTAGAATAAACTTGCCTGTATTTCCAAACGTTGTGTACATCTCCTTTTAATCGTTCATCTATGAAACTTTTAGTAACAATTGAGCACCAGGTCTAAATAAAAATATTTCTCAACTTTCACTTAAAATTATTTTTTAAAACTTTCAAAACCAACACAAAAGTTTTTTCAGCTTGGTTCAAAATTTTACACTAATAAGAACTGCAGGTTTACAATATCATTTCTTTTTTCAAAATGGGATTTTATCGTATTGTGTCTCACATAAAATCTGGCAGACAATTAAAGATTTCCAATTAACTAAAACCGAGAAGATCTTGAAATTATACTCGAGAATTCAGTTGACATATTTTAATTTTCACGGTAATTTATACTACACTCTTCAGTGAAAACATTTCACGCATACAGTTTTATTAGCGCTTCTTCTATTGGCTACGCTGTGACTGACGAATCAGAACTAAATGTTTGGTATGTAACATTAGTTTTTTAGAAATGAGAATTTTCTTTGCACAGATGTTAGTAGAACAGAAAATACTCTTTGAAACTCTTAAAGGTCATCTCCTAAAGATCACAATGAATTATTTCACATTAGATTAAAATATATTAATCTAATTTAAAATATATTACATAAGTATGATCTTAGGAAGACAACAAACAGAACACTTGTTGAAACATTTGATAAAACGCAAAGAAAACATGCTATCAAACCAATTTTGCATATACTATAGCTGATGTACGATACAGTTGAAACTAACAATATGGGTTTCAACTCAATAAAGAGAAAGTTATAATGATGATCAATTTCTTCCTGTCAATAGAGCTTGGTGAAGACTGTAAAATCTGTAAAACAGAAATTAATTTTATTAAACAAAAGTCGCATCATGAATGAATGCCAAATAATACCAACTGGGAAAAAGTACCAACTATAAAGTATAATTGTAGAATATAACATTTTTTTGGTGACAACTTGTATTTGGCCTTTAAGAAAAATAAGGCTAGGATTCTAGGAAATAATACCAACTGTATGATTATTTTCTTATGTACCGTTTGTTCTTATAATTGAAATTGTGAGGATATTTACACATAATTATCAACGGGCATAAATTTAAGTTTTAAAAATGATTAAAATTAAAAATAAGATTTAAATTAACTTTTGATAAATTAGATTACAATATTTTAGAAATCTGATTATAAGTTATTATATTAATTATTAAAATATAACTTAAAATAAAATTTAAATAATATAAAATTTAAATAATAATAATTATTAAATAAAATAAAATGTAAATGCCGTTGTATGATAAATATTATTTTGATTTGAATAAATTTTGAGCTTGGAGACTGAATACAAATTTTGAATTAAATGAAGATGTTTCACAGCATCTAACAGAAATAAAAATTGCTTGGTATTCATTTGTTTTATTTATCTGCTTATGTTCTTATGTACCATTTTTCTTATTGGCCAAATACAAGTTGTCACCAAAAATGTTATATTCAATAATTATACTTCACAGTTGGTATTTAGGGATTGTCAACTTAATATAAATGTTTTCAAGGGTAATTTAAATTCTTTCCAACATAATTTAAATACGAAAAAATAAATAAAAGGAAATAATTTATAATTAAATAAATAAAATCAAATAGTAAAAATAAATTTATTTATTCAAATTCTTCTCTTCTTAAACCTCTTACAGTAAATTCACGAAAATGATCATAAAACCCAACACAATTTTTTTCGCTTATACTTCTCATAGAATTGCTTATAGCGCTCATAAGATCGTCACGTGTATTTGAATTGGTGTTTTTTATTAATGATTTCTATTTCGAAACAGTTTCTTCTATGGGATTTAGTTGAAGACTTTATGGAGGTAAAATAATAAGCGAATTCCTGCTATTTTCAATGATATTTTTGATTTGATCCGAATTATGGATACTACAATTGCCCACAATTAATGTCATGCCAGTCATATTTTCTCTTCCAATCAAACTAATTAAATCTGTTATAAATCTTAAAAGGTTTTCACTTTTATAAGCTGATTCTTTGATCTCATGAGAAAGTATTTTTGTTGTTGATATCGCGGTGCAGACAGAGAAATATTTAGATCGGATTGCTCGAACTTACTTTCGTTGAGTAGTTCCTATCAAACTACGTCCGAATTTCTGACGTATTGAACAACTAATGCCAAAATCATCGATTGGACTACTTGGAGTGATGCGCTTTTAAATAGGTAAATAATCTAAATTTTACTGAAAGTTTTCATTGTCAAGTTATTCTTCATAATGAAAAGATACACTTGATTCTAGCATTTTAATTTATCTGATTTAGCGTTGAAGCTATCATTAATGGTGAAGGCATTAAACATAATAAATTTGTCATAGATATTTTATTTTTGACTTATTGGTGAAAGAATTTTCAACAAATAAGTTTGTTTTTCGAGAAGATAAATGTGTTACAAAATTATTATTTTATAATATCTATAGTACTTTTCCTCGTGTAATTGGATATATTTTCAATGGTTTTAATGTTTTTATACCATTTTAGGTAAATTTTCTTAAAATCATCTGACCAATTTATTCTAAAATATGTGAATTATCGGTAAAATATATTCAAATAAAAATCGCGTTGCTTGCTGTTTTGCGTCAACCAATCAGATTCGAGACATTTCATCGCTGACGGTCTGTTTTCGGGATTTAAAATAAAAATGGATTTGATGAGTATTTTTAGTTCAGGATATTTCTGAAAATTTTCATAATTATAATTTATATTTTTAACATCAAACAAAGTTTCCTTAGGAAATGGGAATTTACCACGACTTGATAATTTGAATAATATTACTCCAAAAGACCATATGTCAAGTTTAGGGGTGTGATTACCTTCAAAATACACCTCTGGAGCCATATATGCCAATGTACCAAGTTTATTTGAAAGAGGTTTATTTTCATCGTATTTGTCAGCGAGACCAAGGTCAATTATTAATATATCGAAATACATGTTGTCGTTGGCTTTAATAATATTGGAAAGCTTCAGATCTCGGTGCATGATTGACCGGGAATGCATGAACTCAATGCCTTTGAGAATTTGATTTGAAATTCTTTTTATTTGAGTCATGTTGATTTCGTCCCGTCGACATTGATCAAGATTTCCAAATGGATAAAACGGTAAAAGGAAAACTGTAAACTGTTGAAAGTGTTGTTTTAGAAGAGTATTAATGATGTAGGGACAAAATTCACATTGGCGCAACATCTTATATTCATCATTTTCTTCATTGCCATACGATTTACCAATGTATAATTTTTCTGAATAAAGATTCTTAAATAATTTAACATTGGTTTTGACATCTTGCACATAAACTATGTTTTGAGGAACGAAAATGTTTTTAAAGATTTCATTATCAATCATTATTAATTGACTGTTTAAAACCTGTTTATTTAAACAAGTTTTATAAAAATTATTTTTATTGATAAAATACAAAATACGGAAAAATTATGACAAAATTCAATTTCATTTAACTCTTTTTATGCGGTCTTTTGTTACACGATTTTGGAATAACAGGGTCCACAAAAGGAACAATTTCTTTTCCACGAATTATTTCTTCTAACACGAAGTCTAAGATAATTTTTGTGTATGTACGTAGTTGCAAAAAAAAATAAATTTGAGGAAATTTCCGAAATTTTTATAATCGCATTTTATATTTGTCTATTTAAACTTGCGTTAAGTACATCATTAAGTAATTGTATTCAAAAGTGCTAACATTTTGGTGGGTCGAGGAAAAAATCATTAGTTTATTATAAGTTTTAATGCAAATTCAAAGACAAAGTAATATTATTGCAAAAATATGTATTAGAAAATATTTTTAGTGATTTTAATTTTAATTTTTTTATAGCCTAATAAATTGTCTGTAAAAACAAAAAATATTCGGAATCAGATTTTTTTAAGGTATTTCTCATCTAGTTTCACGAATTCCGGTAATTTTTCAGCGACCCGAACGGCGGCTTCTTCCAGTACTTTGGCCGCGTTCGCCAATACGGTGACTCCCTCAGCCCTACAACGTTCACAGCGTCGCTGGTTCTTGCTGGGGCTATGGTTTTGCGAGTTTTTGCTGGGCCAACTCCGTGCTTTTCTGGGATATGGGTTGGGGGAATCAGTTTCAATTGTACGGCCAGATCGTGGCCTGCTATCCGTTTGGTTAATTCGACCTCCGTGAATGAAGCGATTAGTACGGCGCTCTGATTATTGATAATGATCCTCTGAGCCCAGTTTTCGGAGATCAGATCATTGCGACATCTTGTCAAGCGATGTATCTGTTGGTGTAATGCTTTGACGACTTCTGGAGCGAACCATGTACCTAATGTACGTTCGTGCTCCACGATTTAAGAGTTCTTAAAGTCCAAGATTTGAATAAAAGTTTTTAAGTTGTAAAAGTACAAAGTTTTTGAAATTTGTAAGGTTAATTTATTATGAAAATGGCTGCTGTATTTATAGTGTTTTCGTTTATGTGTGCGACCAATCAGCGAATTTTAACCCTTTTTGGCCATTTTCGGGTTTTTTAATGGCTTTTATTTATTTTAATATATTTTTATTTTTCTATTTCTTTTTCTTAATTTTTTAATATTAATTTCGTTAAATTTACATATTTTTATTTTCGCTGATTGCTACTTTTATTCTGGTCGCCACTTCCACCTGTGTATTTTCTAAACCTTATTTTGCAAGGTTATAGGCGGTTTTGTGTTCTACTTTATTTTTCTATATGCAATTTGTATGCGAAATTTATAAATTATTTGTTTTTAATTAAATATGTAATTTTTTAAATTTGGTTTAAATGGTGTTTGTATTTTATTTTCTGCTTGCGGTGTATGCTCATGTTATAGCAGCTATTTTGATAATTTCTACAATGACATTAAATAGTCTTATATTTTGTTTAAAATATGGCTTTTAACTCAACAACCACTCCCGGGGCCGTTTAAATTGCGCCCCGCTATTTCTCGGTCCAAATTATTATTTATTTGGGCGACACATTCATATACTGGTAACCATAAAAAAATAAATATTACTTTCATACATTAATATGACAGAGTGAGGTCAATTTACAAGCTAAGGAAGGAAATCACATAAGGTGATTTGTCTTATTTACATCATGCACTTTTAAATAACTATTTTCATATTATCATTGTAATTATTGTTAGTTATCACACACACACACACACACACATATATATATATATATATATATATATATATATATATATATATATGTGGTGATGAGGATTTCTTGTTTGAGTTCTTGTAAACTTGATGGTTTGGTTTGAGTTTTGTCTTGCTTGGTGTTTTATTTGTCTTTTTGATTTTCGATAGGTTTTTATGATTAGAATGATTGTTAGGATTATTAAGATTGCACTGGTCTCGACGACTGCCAGGCTTATTAGAGATATTTCGAAGTTGTTTGGTTTCGGGTTTTCTGGGATTTGTTGGGGTGGAGGAGAAGTTGTTATTGTCAAGATTTCTTCGAGATGACTCAATTGGATTATTTTCTGTAACAGTTGAGGATTAATGCCTTTGCAAAAAGGTTTCATGAGGTTTTGATTTCGGGTTAGACATAATTCGTTCTTCATTATTTTTATTCTTCTAAGAGCTTCTGTTTGATCTCGTGTCTGCCTTCGGTTGTCTCTCAATGAGGTTATTTTTGGGTGTAAGGTTGAATCGATGACAAGGGAGATTGTTATAAGGAATATGATCCTGAGCCATTGTATCATCCTTCTATACATTCATTCATTTGATTAGTGCGTTTATACAGGTTTATTTACAAGAGGAGTTTTTGCTTTAGTTTTTATCATCTAGATTGTCTATATCGGGCATGCTTATTATCAGCGTTTCTGCTCTCAGGAGACGACTTCTTATATCGGGAATTATCGCAATAATTTTATCTTTCCAATCTATTATGACTTTTTTTTCGTTGATTTCTCCCAACGTTTGAATTTGTTGATCGTGGTATTGTACCCTTTGAAATTGTTTCACTGCGTATGTTTCGAGTTTCTTATACGCTCGGTTTAGTCTTTTTGTTCTGTTATACTTCTTTTTGATTCTTTGGGTTTCTTTTTTCCAGTTATCCTCTAGTACGTGGTTTGCCCAATTATTTGCTAACTCGCTTTTTAATTCGTCCAATTTTTGTTCCAATTCCCGATTAAGTTTCAATTTTTGGATTAGGGATCTATTTTCCTCTTTTAGTTCTCGTTGTTGGGTATCTGATACTCGATATTTGCTTTTCAGTGCCTATCAGGTTTCTCGACTGAAACCATTGGTTTGTAATACTGTCTATCTCCTGGCGTTGTTGTTCTATTGTTATTTTCATATTTTATATCATCTCCTCTTGTTCTTTATTTTCAGTTTCTGCTGATTCCTCAAATTTACATTCCTTTAATATTTGATCCTCATTTTCAACCTCAATTTTTATCGGTTTTATACATGTGTCTTTCTTATTGGTGTTCTCGCTGGTTTCTACCTCCATTGTTGTTTCGTCGATTGGTTCATTCATTTTTCTACAATTTTATATACATAATTTTTTTGTTATTTTTATTGTTTTGATTTTTATGGTTTTTCGTTCGTTTTTATCTTTTTATGGGTTTTCTGGTTTTCTTAATTTTTTATTATTTTCTGTTTACATAGCATTTTGTTTTTAATTTACACTATTTATTCACAAATTTTTATTTACACATTACATCCACTCCTTTTCTTTATACATAGGTTTCTTGAATCCTTCCACACCCTTCATTGCCTGGTGTGACTTGAGGTTGTGGCATAAGGAGTAATGGTAACCATATCATTTGAGGTGTGCTCATAAACTCGTTAATTCTTGCTTGTAGCGTTCTTGAGATCTACAGTTCCTCATCCAGTAAATATGATAAGTGGTTGACTTGATCCATTAGATCTTCCACCTCTGCTTCTGCATCGTCGTATTCTCTCGAATTTTTAATCTCTCAATTTCCGTTTGCATCTCCTTTAATTTTACTTCGAAGACCTCCTTTTCGTTTTCTCGTTATGCTTTCTGTCGATGTAGCGCAAAATCTCTTTGTTCGCACATAACTTTATACCCATTCACATCTCATCTGTGTAATTTAACCTTTGTTTTTCTATTTCGACTTGTTGGTCGCTTTGTTCTTTGTCTTTATTTGTTTTTATTAATACGTTTTGTGTTTTCGTTAGTTGGTTGACTTTGACGGTGGTGAATTTTCTGAGGTTCTCTTCCTTTCTTTCTTGTAAGTTCATATTTGCTTGCAGATTTCTGATTTCCTCTTGTTGTTCCTCTATCTGCTCCCACATTTTCCAATTGTCAAGAGGTGTCCATTTCTGTGGTAACTCCTTTAGTTCTTTTACTACTATTTGATATTTTTGATTCAAGGTTTTTGTCTGTTTCTTTAGTCCGTTCATCATTTTTCGCATCTACCCATCGTTTTTGACCATTTGGTTACTTGTAGGATTTGCTCTTTCTTTGTGTGTTCGAGTTCCTCTCTAACTCTTATTTGTACACTTCCTACTTGTTCGATTTGAGCTTTGAGTTCCTCGTTTCGTCTTCCCGCACCTTCGGCTCGGCATTGGTAGTATGCGGTCTTTGCCACTTGGCTAAGGTATTTCACGTGCATTTTTTCTAATTCATCCATCTTTCCCAACAGTCTTTGGCTCAATTCCTGCACTTCCTCCTCTAGTCGACTATTCTTTTGGCTAGTTAGTTCCAACATTACTTTTATAAAGGTCGTTTACATCTTTTGCTCCTCACATCTGGCGTGGAGGTCTCCCTATATTCGAATTGCTCTGTCTGTTAGACTTCGTTGGTAGGCCACGTCTATTACTTCTCCGAAGTAGTTTATCTTTACCTCCTCCAACTTGTCTTTTAGTTCTTCTACATTTTTGTTTAATAACTCCAACATCACCTTCTCGTGACTTATTTTTGTTCCTTGTTCCTCGACTTGGATTTGAAGTTTTCTTACTTTTTGCTTTTCCTTCTCCGTTAGGCATCTTGCATATCCAGCATCTACGACTTCACTATGATACTCGGTCTGTCTTTTTGCACTTTCCCATACTTCTTTTGCAACTCTGTTACTTAACTTTCGTACTTCGTTTTCCAACTGGTTGTTGTTTTATTTCAGCAATTTCAACAGTACTTTCCCATGGTTCATCTTCCATTTTTGTTTCTGCTTAATTTCGCATATTTCCTTTAGTTGCTTTAATTGTTCTTTTTTTTCGTGGGTTTTCTTTTCCCACCATTCCGCCTTTTCTTAAAATTTTTCGGTCTTAGCCTTTTGGATTGTTGCTGTTTGTTGTAGTACATATTTTCGCTTCTCTTCTCGGATACCTTGTTCTAATTTTTTATTTACCAGCTTTTTGAATTCCTCTATTCCTTCTTCGTATATTTCCTTTATTCGACACATTATGTTGTTATTTTTTTTCATGTTTAAGTCTTCTTGGTTTTCTCGTCCGTCTTGTATCTGCTGCTACAACATTTCACACTTTCTTGTTTCCCCCTTTATTCTATTTATTGTTTCTATTTATTCGATTTTTATTAGTACTGCTTTACTCATCTTGTCGTTCATTATCTGCATCACCATCATTACTGGAAGATCGGTTCTTACTTCAATGATCATTTCTTTGATATTCATTTTCTACAATTACAATTTACAATTAACTTTTGTCGTTCGCGGTGGCTATCGTTTTTAATTTTACACAAAGGTATTTTAGTGTATTATGGTTCTACTTTTACATTATATAAATATATAGATATTTATACTTATATACACTTTACACTGATTAACACACTCAATCCGTTTTCCATGCTCCCGTTCTTTCTACTGATATTTCGGTGGGTTTATTGTAACATGCTCCTTCGACTGACCTAAAAGCATTTGTTGTTATATCAGTTGCGCTGATAATTGCTAGTATTGTTTTCATATTGTATGGCCACATTTGCAAATAATCGAATTCTCCTTTAACTAGTGCAAAGAATACTGATATGTGTGTCTTTAATTATTTCTGGAGTGTTATTTGAGTGATTTTTCTTTGTTAAAGAAGGGCAACATTTTATATGCTTTTCATAAACTTTTTTAAAATTCTGGAATATTTTATTCATTTTATTTTGAATTTTATATTTATATTAGAAAAACCTTTTAAATTCCTTTAAACTGTAAATAACTTTATTTAAAGATTTAAAAAAGTTTAAAACTATCAGAAAACAGAAAATGAATTTAAAATGAAAATCAAAAAAGCATTTAAAAATTAAAACAGCTAATTTCCAAGGAATTGAAAGGGATTATTTTATAGTCTAAAGATTTTTCATCTTATTATATCTTTATTATTTCATAGAATACATTATCCTCTTATTTTATTATTTACTTGTTTAAATATTAAATTTATGCTGTTACCAAGAAATACTTTAAATAAATCTGATTCATAGTCAAATTTTGTAGAAAATATTATTATTATTATTATTTTTATTATTAATATTATTATGATTATTATTATTATTATAATAATTATTATTTTTATAAAACTCTGATTCCTTGGTAGCAGCATAAATTAAGATGAGTTAAGTAATAAAATATGTCCTTGCTGCAAAGTAATAATTATATTAAAAAAAGTTTTGATTAGCGAACCATAAATGTATTAATTAAAAGTAGGTTCTCGAATAAACTGACCCATCAAATTATTCCAAAATTACTCTGCCTATATGCGAGTATATACGGTAATTTAAATTGCTCCACAACTTGCCTATACTCCTCTTACAATCAGTAAAACCTTCAGAGTTAAACAATATCAACACAAGGTCCTAGAGAGTTCAATTCTTACAAATAAATAATACTGTATTTATTATATTACATAATAGATTAACCATTAAATGCCCGATATCTTTTATTAAATTTTTATTGCAATTGATTAAAGAAGCAGTACATACCTCTAAAAAAAATCAGAAAAAAATATTTCATAAACTTTTGTATTTATTGAAAAAAAACTTATTATTAAACCATTTATTCTTTTCAGTATTAAACTGATCAACAAAATATTATTATGTTGCCAAATGGCAACAGTATTTATTTAACGGTTAATTCTTAGTTGGCTTCATTTTTAAATAAAATCAAGAATACAAAAAGAAATTTAATGTAAATAAAATTATTTTTAATCAAATATTTTTATGAATTTTGATATTGAATCACCAAACTAAACATTTCTTTAGTCTATTCATTTATTTATTCCTGTCGCAGTTGAAAAGCTTGGAGAACTCTGGCATGTTTGACATGGGAACATTAATTCTGAAATTTTTAAATAATGAAAAATTATATATAATTTTTTAAATTTTAATTGTTTTCCATCAATTTTTTCGTAATAAATAACATTTATAATTTATTGTTTTAATCTCAGCTAAATTTCAAAAAATCTTATTTTGCGAAAAAAATTAAATAATTGAAGCTATGTAAATTTTGTGTGAAAAGTGTTTTTTAATTTAGATCATTTTTGACTCCTACATTTCAAACATAGGTTTGTGTTGTCAATTAATTGAATAATAATCAGATTGGAATCTAATGATTCAAAACAGTGATAATATTTTTAAATGACCTTTAGTTTTCTGTTTTGCAAGTCGTCAAGACTAAGTAATAACAATGAACGTACAGAATGAAGATAACATTTAAGATATAATATTTTTGCAACTGTCTATAAAAGTGATTACAATTCATTAGAAAATGTAGAATAAACTTGCCTGTATTTCCAAACGCTGTGTACATCTCCTTTTAATCGTTCATCTATGAAACTTTTAGTAACAATTGAGCACCAGGTCTAAATAAAAATATTTTTCAACTTTCACTTAAAATTATTTTCTAAAACTTTCAAAACCAACACAAAAGTTCTTTCAGCTTGGTTCAAAATTATACACTAATAAGAACTGCAGGTTTACAATATCATTTCTTTTTTCAAAATGGGATTTTATCGTATTGTGTCTCACATAAAATCTGGCAGACAATTAAAGGTTTCCAATTAACTAGTAATTCTAAAACCGAGAAGATCTTGAAATTATACTCGAGAATTCAGTTGACATATTTATTTTCACGGTAATTTATACTACACTCTTCAGTGAAAACATTTCACGCATACAGTTTTATTAGCGCTTCTTCTATTGGCTACGCTGTGACTGACCAATCAGGACTAAATGTTTGGTATGTAACATTAGATTTTTAGAAATGAGAATTTTCTTTGCACAGATGTTAGTAGAACAGAAAATACTCTTTGAAACTCTTAAAGGTCATCTCTTAAAGATCACAATGAATTATTTCACACTAGATTAAAATATATTAATCTAATTTAAAATATATTACATGTGTATGATCATCTTAGGAAGACAACAAACAGAAAACTTGTTGAAACATTTGATAAAACGCAAAGAATACATGCTATCACAGCAATTTTGCATATACGATGGCTGATGTACGATACAGTTGAAGCTAACAATATGGGTTTCAACTCAATAAAGAGAAATCAACTTAATATGTAATAAAAAACTGAGGATCTAAGTTATAATGATGATCAATATCTTCCTGTCAATAGAGCTTGGTTAAGACTGTAAAACCTGTAAAAAAGAAATTAATTTTATTAAACAAAAGTCGCATCATGAATGAATGCCAAAGGACACCCCTCAAGAGTTTGCTTACGCTGGATTTCACTGCTGTACAAAGGAAATGTGAGTGTTTCCGTAAAACATTATGTTCCTATTTACTTAAAGAATTTTTTCGCAGTTTATGTTATGTGTTTACTAAAATCGAAGTCAATACACAATTCAGTAATAAATTTTTAATTCAAAGTTGTGAGTTAAGAATTTTACGAAAAGATATGCATAAAATAGTAAATGTTAAATATAAAATTATTAATAAAATTACTCACTCTTCCGACACCAACAAAGAACAACTGTTCAAGACTCAAATCTACTCCTTCCAGTTTAGAATTGGCTGCCTGTAAAATATCCTAAATCAAATATTTATTACAATGTTCAACACACAAAATAGGACATCCTGATTCCCGCATTGTCTGCAATATCTTCTCCCACGGTTTGCAATGAAGGTAACTATATTTATTATAAATTTGTTTAAATAAATTGGTTATAACCGGTTTATTATTGATGACATAACTGGCATATTGGTTAATAATGCACTGAGTTTTGCTCAAATATTCATCTCTGCTAGATTTTGTCCACCATTCTCTCAAAAGACCTTTGGAATCGAATTTTGATCCTAGATTATTCAAAATAAATATGAGAGTGGAAGAATTTTTGTGTACTTGAATAGAATATAATAACCGCCTTTAATATTGTTCCTTTAATTATGAATATAACCACTGAATAAAAGTGCCTAATTTGTGATCTCTGAAGTCAAATGAGATTTTTATGTTATTAGACTATTTTGTTAGATATTGAATACTTTGTGCGGTTGTCTCAACGGTTATGATAGATCCTACACTAACTGCAATATGATATTAATCAGCTGTGTAATATTTGACTCCCACTAAACTCACTAGCCTTTAACATTCATAAGGATACATCGACATTTTATAAAGATCTAGGAAGGCAATATAAGGAAAGTTTCACCTCCCGAATGAAAAAGTATACTGAATTCCTCCCAACTAATGATTTATCAAGTTCTATATCATTTGCAAAGGCAAAGTGATTCATCGAAAATAATAAAATAAAAGTAATATATAAACAACCTATATACTTAAGTGTTCAATAAGCAAGGAGAATTTATTCCAAAAGGTTTATGCACTAATAAATCTCTTTATATTTCTGATTATAAATATTTTAATGAATGGGAGAAATCGACTTAAGAAAACATTTAAACAAAATATGAAACATTTTCTATGTAGAGCTATGCTAGTCAAAAAGTGACACATTTTGATAATAACATTGTAGAAAACAATTTGAACCTTGAGTATCAAATCCGTGTAGAATCTCATGACCAATAACCACTCCGATTCCTCCGTAATTATAAGTTATTGGTAGTCCAATGTCGTAAAATGGAAAACGCAAAATTGCCGCCGGGAAAACAATTTCATTTGACAATGCATTGTAGTAGGCATTGACCTCTTGTGAACCCATAGCCCATCTATTGAATCATGCTTAAAATAACATTTATCATTTAATACTCATCAGGTGAAATCTTTTTTCCGACAGTCTTTAGGTATTCTTCAGTAGAGAATTCTAGGAAAGTAAGATAATTTCCTAGAAAATTATTGGCACTCGTTCAGTCTGGAGAAAACATAATTAAAATTTTTCACTAATGAAAACAACTTACTGGAGCATATTTCTTTGTAAGATATGTTTCCGATATCAATGAGTCCGGATATCCGATTTTGTGTCGAATTGCTTTCAACTTAAATTTAAATTTATTAAAAAAATTTCTGTTTAATTATTTAAATTGAATAAATATTAATTTCAATTTATGCTATTCACAATTTTGAAAATCATAAATAAAATCTTAATTAAAATTTTAATAAAATTTTTTATTAATTAATTTATAATAAAATATATAATAAAATAACTATTACAAGAAAAATTAAATACAAAATAACCAATTAAAAATAATATTTCATTTGTTTTGTTAAATTAGAATTCAAAAATTATTACTGTATTTTTATATTTTTTATTGATTTATTACATTCATAAGTAGAAAATTAAAAAATGAATGAACAATATTTCGCCCACTTCACATCTTCCCTTAATTCCAAGTCCCTTCATTATTTGTTTTTGTCCCATCATCGTTGTCTAATGTTAACCATCTTTTGGGACAGCCGTGATGTCATCAAAGTCGACTTCGCTGAGAAAGGTGTGACAATCAACAGTGCGTACTATGCTGACTTGATTGCTGAAACCCGAAAACTTCGACGCAAACCCAGAGGCTCTCCACTTTGGCTGTTGCAGGACAATGCACCAGTCCACAAAAGTGCTGTTTCCAAGCAGGCCATCGACGATGCCGGTTTCTCGATCGTGCCTCACCCGCCATACAGTCCCGACTTGGCGCCGTCAGATTTTTGGATGTTCAGACATATGAAGAAGACGATGCGAGGCAAGAGCTTTGAAACCCCCGACAGTGTCAAGGACAGCGTCGTGAAATTCCTCTCCGAATGTGACCAAAATTTCTTTAAAACGGCATTTTTGGAACTGCTGAAGCAATGGACGACGTGTGTGAACAACAATGGGTCTTACATAGAGAAATGAGGGTATAAATGTTGATTATTTGTTGTGCGAGATATGAAGTTTCTGTGACTTACCTTTCATAGTTAGTTCAAGGACTTAATGCGCGTACCACGTATTATATAAATATTAGTAAACAGTAATATTAACGTAATGGTGTAAAAGTTTTCAGAATATTATTCTTATATTTAAGAGCAGGGCCATAGCAAGCTATAATTGAGCTCTGTGATAAGCATGAATTTGGCGCCTTAAATTTTTGACTGCCGAATAGTTTTATCGTGCTGCTTTCGCAGATTTTTGAATTCTGCATTGAATAATGTTTTTGAATAACTCAAATTTACATTGCATTAATAACCTTAATTAAATTAATATTACCAAATTAAAATGATTTAACAATTCCTTATTATTTAAAATATAGGGTGATCCAAAAAAACTTCGTTTTTTAAATATATATATTGTTGCTAGTGTGCATACTCATAGTACATATTATTCAATACTTCTTACAGTAATTTCTGATTATTATTGCATTCATATGAGGTGGTATTACGTTTTTCGTATATATGTGCTTTAATTCATTTTTCTTAGAATGCAGAATGAAAGGCACAGGTGACAGTAGCATTTCTGCAGCAAAAGAGAACACGGCGCATCCCACAACCACCGTATTCTCCTGATATGAATCTGATGAACAGACTTAATTTCCGCCTCATGGAATTCGCACGAAAATTGCAGACATTTCAGAATGACGACGATGTGAAACTCTTCCTGACCACCTTTCTAGCTGCTCAAAAGAGATTCTCTCTCAATCAGGAGCTGCTAAACTTGCGACAGGATCTCCAATTAATAATTGATGCTGGTGGAATGTATTTTTGGTAATACATTTATCCATATCGTATTACCTTGATGCACGAAATATTTTTTCAATCGATCCCTCAATGTCCGCTTAAATCTTTCAACATGTGCGGCTTTGTATTGAGAATGTACAGAATAATGATTTATGTTGAGACGATACAGGATTTGCTTAACTTTACTATTGTAAAACTCCTTGCCTATAATAATAATAATAATAATTATAATAATAATAATAATAATAATACCTAAATCGGTTTGCAAATTGTCTGGATGCCCATTTTTAAATAAATTATTAATTGCTTTAGATATTTCCTCTGCAGATTTTGTCTTTGTTGGTACATCGCGGGCAAAACGACTGAAAACATCAATACACGTTAAAATATATTTATAACCCTTGTTAATCTTCGAATACGGTATCATCTCCATCAAATCCATTTGCCATAAATCATTTATACCGAATGTCTTATAATAAAATAATAAAACATATAAAAATACAGTAATAATTTTTGAATTCTAATTTAACAAAACAAATGAAATATTATTTTTAATTGGTTATTTTGAATTTAATTTATCTTGTAATAGTTATTTAATTATATATTTTATTATAAATTAATTAATAAAAAATTTTATTAAAATTTTAATTAAGATTTTATTTATGATTTTCAAAATTGTGAATAGCATAAATTGAAATTAATATTTATTCAATTTAAATAATTAAGCAGAAATTTTTTTAATAAATTTAAATTTAAGTTGAAAACAATTCGACACAAAATCGGATATCCGGACTCATTGATATCGGAAACATATCTTACAAAGAAATATGCTCCAGTAAGTTGTTTTCATTAGTGAAAAATTTTAATTATGTTTTCTCAAGACTGAAATGAGTGGCAATAATTTTCTAGGAAATTATCTTACTTTCCTAGAATTCTCTACTGAAGAATACCTAAAGACTGTCGGAAAAAAGATTTCGCCTGATAAGTATTAAATGATAAATGTTATTTTAATAATGATTCAATAGATGGGCTATGGGTCCACAAAAGGTCAATGCCTACTACAATGCATTGTCAAATGAAATTGTTTTCCCGGCGGCAATTTTGCGTTTTCCATTTTACGACATTGGACTACCAATAACTTATAATTACGGAGGAATCGGAGTGGTTATTGGTCATGAGATTCTGCACGGATTTGATACACAAGGTTTGAATTGTTTTTTTTATAATTTTAATACTAGGCTGTCTCAAATTTTGACGAACCCAGCTCCACATAAAAATGTTTAGACTTGGAAAAAAATGTGTTCCCTGTCTACATAGGTTTCAAATCTAGAGAATGAGAACTATTTAACAAGAGGTCGCAAAAACTTTTAATATAATTTCATAATATAATATAAACAGCCGAAAATATATGGAATGGGTCCAAATATTCATAGTGAAGATGGTAGATAGATAATGAAAGCCGTAGACACTTATTGCTGATTTTCAGACCACTGAATTTTATGAAACATGAAGTAAATGTCAGATATATTTGAAAGAATTGTTGAGGATACCTAAATAATAGAGTAAAGTAACTAATAAACATGTAAAATGATTGGGGAAAACAATGATAAGTGATTAAGATGTGGTTCTGAAGCTTAATAAAAAGGGAATAAAAACGAAATGTCGAATAACGAGAAGGGAATAAGAAAAAATCAATAAAAACAGACAATTAAATAAAAGGTCATTTATAATTAACAAGTGCAAATTTAAGAAAACAAAAACAAAAGGAAAATTTGCACGTTATTTTGAAAGCTCTTTCAAGTTAAGGGAAGAAATGTTGTTTGGAAATACGGGAAAGGGCATCTCTAAAAAATTATTTATCTGGACAACTGTCAGTGATTATAGAGGCCCAAATGGAATTAGCGGTAAAATATATCAGAAATTCTATTGGAAATCAGTAATTATTATTGGATGACGGAGTATAAAAAGGAAGCCCAATTGGAATCAAAGGGAGAAAAAGAGATTATTAGAGAGAAATTGGACTAAAGAGAAAAAGAGATTATTAGAGAGAAATTGGACTAAGGAGACAAAAAGAGATTAGAGAGAAATTGGACAGAATTCGACAAATAATTGGAAAAGAGAAAATTATTGAAGAAAGTATTAAAGAGAAATTTGGAGAAAACTTAAAGTTGAAAACAAGGAAAACAGAAATTTGAAACAGAAATTAAGCGAAATCAAAGCAAAGTAACTAAATCAGAGTTACCGATCTCAGAAACCCGTCGCATTTGGTCAAGTGATTGTGAAATCCAATTGATCCGAAAAGTGCTATTCTTCCCGAAGGGTCGAAATAAGCACCAAATTGTGATTGATAGATAATTCTTTGTGTCATTTTAAAGTGTAGATAAAGTGTATTAATTAATAACGTTTATATCGTTTGGAGTTCATTACTGTTGTTTAAAAGCACGCTTGGAATCAGATTGACAATAAATCCTATTTGAATTCACCGACAACACCAACAGAACTATGAAAAACTGACTGAAAATATTCTAGAACATAAAATGGATAAGGAAACACTTATGAAATTCCTCAAATTTCATACATTGGATGATAATAAGGTTTAGGCTTATACACAATCCGACTTTTAGTAAAAATCGGTTTTGTCTAGTTTTCTAAGGTTCACAAAAATAAATAAAATTAGATAAAACAATTTAAAAAATAAATTATTCTACATAAAATATAGTAAAACAAATTTCAATTTATTAATTAATTTAACTTGACGTGATAGTGAATGATGTATGTTAATTCATTTCAAAATGTATTAAAAAGAAAAAAAATAAACTAAAAATGTAAACTAATATTAAATATAAAACTAAATTGTCCAAAATTTGTATGTATATTTTAAATTTTGTTTGGTGTTCCGCTTCAGGAAATATTACTTGAAAAAGCATAAAAACATTCACTGAGGAATGTCTCAAGTTTCGTTACAAAATATCCTAAATTGGAAATTACATTCAAAATTAAAGATCCAAAATTTTTTTGCTAGTCAACTCGTCCAATGTTATGGAGAAATTTTTTGCTCCATCCCTCTTTCTGCGATCTAACTCATTTATTGTTTCCCGTTTGACGTTTTCATAAAAAAGTTAAAATTAGGTCTATTACATGAGAGTTATTTTATATACTCTCGTATAAAATATCTCGAAGTTAAGGTGTAAATGTGGCCCGTCTAATGTAACAAGGTTTGATACAATTTTTTGTACGAAATTTAAAACAGAACGGTTCAGATATTTTATGAACTACTTTTAGATGATAATGGAGCTTGCTTGTTTTCTCCCACATTTTTGAAATTATTTCAAACTTTCGATTTATTTGCAGAATTTATTGTGGTCTAAAAATTGAAGAAAATATTTTCACTATTGATATTTTAAATTATTTTAATAAATATTTAAATAAATAAAAAAATTACTCGGCCCAAAATAAAAAGATTAAAAACACAAACAAACGTTTATTTTTAATTTTAATTAAAAATAAAAAATTAATGTTTTGAAGATGGCTTTTTTAATGTCAAGAGCTCAACTGGGTTTCCTATTTATTTCATCTTTTTCATTTTATTAAATTTATTGTAAAAAGTAACATTGTTGACGTCAATTTATTTTGAACTCCTACCTTCCTCATGTCAACATTTGTCAAACTTCTTTAATCCCCCTCTCCTATTTTGTTGGGATAATTTATGTACTTCCCTTAAATATAATTAAAAATTTAGAAATAGTAAAAAATTCATCATTTTAATAAATTTATTTTGAAGCAGTTAATAATTTAATCGGTTCAACTCACAGCAGAAAATAATATCCAGATGTATGAATATGGATGCATATATTTATTAAACATAATAATAGTAATATTTATTTATAATATTAGCTGCATATTTATGTTTGCGGACTAATAAAATTTTATTTAAAACTATCCGTTTAATTAAAAATGTTTATATTAATTTTAATATTGTAAAGTTTGAAAACCAGTTTTGGAAAAATCTAAAATTTGTAAAAAAACTTGTGAAAAAATTGCTGAAGCCCCAGATAAGAATTATGATATAAAAATATGAGATTTTTAATCATTCGAAGAAATAAAAAAACAAAATACAAAATACGATAACGTTAATAAAAATTATAGAAAATCTTGAAAATAATAAATTAACAATTTATTATATATATATATATATATATATATATTAGCTTTTAAATCATTATTTATATATCCGTATATATTATTTTGCTTATATATTGAGATTTATTTATTTGCTGATAATTTCTATCCACTGCTTACGGATTTTATTGTTTAAATGTGTCAAAGAAAATTACACAAATATATTTAAATTGCATAATTACAAGATCAACAGAAAATATATATTTACAGTTGGATCTTTTGTCCATAATTTTAATAGCAGAATGTTTTACCTTTTGACTATCATTGATCTGCATAGAAAATATGCAATATTTTGTTTAAATGCACGTTCTTTACTAAAATGTTTTAATTACGCAGTTTGAGATGAACTTGATTTCTTTCATTCATTAAAATATTTATAATCAGAAATACGAACGTTTAATGATAATTTATCATTGTTCGTATTTCACTTTTATTTTGTTATCTTTGATGAATATCATTGCTTTTAATACATGACCTAGAACCTGGTAAATATTTAGTTGGGAGGAATTCAGTATACCTTTACATTCGGAAGGTGGAACTTTCTTTATATTACTTTCCCATCTTTTTATAAAATATCTATAGGGCCTTCTTTTTATTAAGAACTAGCAAATTTATTTGGAGTCAAATATTGCACAGCTGAATAAAATCATATTGTAGTTAGTCTAGGATCTATCATAACCGTTGAGACAACCGCACAAAGTCCTCAATATCCATAAAAATAAAAATCTCTTTTGACTTTTGAGATCACAAATTAGGCACTTTTATTCAGTGGTTATATTCATAATTAAAGGAACAATATTAAAGGCGGTTATTATATTCTATTCAAGTACACAATGAATCTTCCACTCTCATATTTATTTTAAATAATCTAGGATCAAAATTCGATTCCAAAGGTCTTTTGAGAGAATGGTGGACAAAATCTAGCAGAGATGAATATTTGAGCAAAACTCAGTGCATTATTAACCAATATGCCAGTTATGTCATCAATAATAAACCGGTTATAACCAATTTATTTAAACAAATTTATAATAAGTATAGTTACCTTCATTACAAACCGTGGGAGAAGATATTGCTGACAACGCAGGAATGAGGATGTCCTATTTTGTATGTTGAGCATTACATTAAATGTTCGATGAGTTATTTTTCAGGCAGCCAATTCTAAACTGGAAATGCGGGAGAAGTTAACCCTTCCACGGGTTGCATTGAGTCCTGAACAGTTGTTCTTTGTTGGCATGGGAAGAGTATGTTTTATGAATTATTTTTTAAATTTATATTCAAGTAATCAAGTGAAAATTCGAGTAAAAATTATAACATGATTTCAGGATTTTTTAAGGATTTCTTGCATTGGGAAGTCATTTAGCATCCATCTATAAAGTTCTATTTGAGTGCTATCAATAATTATAAGGAGACCTTTTGCGTTTATTTAATGGCTTTTTAAATGTTTACTTGTCTTTGTCATCAAATGTAGTGTTCACCTTACAGTGCTTGTAGGATTTAATAAACAAAAAACTGTAAAGAAAACTTGTTTTGCATTTTCTGACATCAAAGCAAAAGTATTGGCGTATCGTGCTGTTTCACAAACATTATCACAATAGATGAATTATGGCGATGTCGACATTATCATTCCACAAACCATCAAGCAGCGTAATTATGTAACTCAAACGAAGGAAGGTCTAAGCAAAGAGTAACTATAATATATGGAATTGAATTCGAAAAGTTGGACCAGATTATTCAGATTTATGTGGATTAGCTTTCTTGGCATGTCGATGGATCTTTATACCCCTGGTTATTGTGTCGCAGTTTGTGTTGAGAAAAGCGGTTTTGTTATCAATCATGAACTTAAGCTATTTGATTTGGCTTTGGTAGAATATTTCTTTTATTCGGAGGTCAATACAGCACTTAAAGAGCAGTGGTTTGCTAATATCGAAACAACTTAACCTAGCTTGACTTCGTTCCTGAATTCCATTTCCCAAGAGAATTGATAACATATTTTGTACAGTTTGTATAAACATCGAAAAAAATGAATCAGAAAGAGGAAATTTATACTGATAATTAAAATATGAAGTTTAAGAAGTTAAAAAATTTCGTTTTTATTGAATCATCCGGCATTAATAAAATTAATATATATTTTTATAGTATTTGCATTTTTTAGTCCTGGTGCGCAATCGTTACTAAAAACTATATTGATAACCAACTGAAAGAAGATGTTCACAGCGTTTGGAAATACAGGCAAGTTTGTTTGTCTATTATCATATATTTTTATCATACATTTTTTACTCAATGTTATATAACTTATTATATCTCAAAATTATTATATCTTAACACTTATTTACATTTGCTGCTTTCTTTTATAGAATTTCATTTGATGGAATGAAACAAAAAACAAAATTTTAACTAAAAAATATCATCACTTTTGTTTGAATCAATTACTTAATTTCAATTAATTGACAATTCAAATCTATTTATGAAATTATAGTATAACAAATTGGTGACATTGAAAACCGCATTTAAATTATTTGAAATTTAATGAAAATTAAAACAAAAAATTCAATTAATTTGAAATATTTTAATAACTTATAAAATAATTTGAAGATTAATTAAAATGATTTATAAATTTCAGAATTAATGGTCCCATGTCAAACATGCCAGAGTTCTCCAAGGTTTTCAACTGCGACAGAAATAAAAATATGAACAGACAAAAGAAATGTTTGGTTTGGTGATACAATATCAAATTTCAACAATAATATTTGACTATATTTAATAAATAATCTTTAGGTTTGTTAAAAAGTTTTTCAAAAAAATTAATAAATAAATCTGAGTTTGATTTTAAAGTATATGTTATTAAATACTTTTATTAATTATTTATTTATTTAATTATTTTATTATATTAATTAATTTTTTTAAGTAGAAAACGGTTATTCCTTGGTAGTAGCATAAATTTAGATATCAGATATGTGAATAACAAAATAAGCCCTTGCTGCGAAGTAATAATTATATTGAAAAAAGTTTCGATTATTAAATATAATTATTACTTTGCAGCAACAGCTTATTTTATTATTCAATTATCTGATATCTTAATTATTTTATATTATTAATTTTTATTACTAAAATTATTTCTTCTAATTTTTCTCCATAGTTTTTTTCTATTTCATTTAAATGTATAATTTAATTTTGTTATGTCACTGTATAACTTTATTATTACTATAAAGAAAAAGAAATTTTAAATTTTAAATTGAAAAATATAAAACAAAACAAGCATTTTAATATAAATTTAAATGGAATTTCCTTTAGATTCAAAGAATATAACATGTTTAATAAGTGAACAAGGAAATGATAGTGCTTATTAGAACTGATTATGTTTTTTATGTTATTATGCATTTACTTACAAGACGTAATTTGAAAATTTTTAGAATAATTTAAACTAGTAATATTTAAACTTACATTACAGTGTTATAAACAATATATTCGAACACAAAATGAAAATTGAACTGAATAATAAAATGTTGCTGTGAAATGCAGATAACTTAAGAAGCATTGGATCAAATTGCATAAAAACATTGCAGAAAATTGTAAAATTTTATTAACTATTTCATTTAAACAAATAACATTTTACATCAAAGTTATGAAGTATTTAAAAGTTAAAAAAATATCTGAAACAAAATTGTATAGAAATCGTATAAATAAAATCAATTTGATAATAAATTGTATCAAAATTATTTCAGTAAACTCGTAAATTAACATAAGACAGAAAATATAAATCATCTGAATATTTACTTTATGTATATTATAGACTCTACAATGTAGAGAATTAGATTTCATTTATACATTGTTTCAGTGAAAACTTGATGAAATTATTTTAATCGATGAAAAATACAAATTTTACAACAACACAGCATTATAAATTTCTTACACGAAGCCACGTTGAGACAAATCACCTATAATATAAAAAGAAAATTAATAAATTTATAACATATAAACACACCAACTCACCTTGAGGTTGTTTGTAAGATAGTCACTGAGACAAACCCTACACTATAAAAAATCAAAAAGTTATAGAGAAATGAAATAATGCACATTAACACAACCCATAATAAAACATGCATGTAAACGTTTAACATGTAGCCCTCAGAAGTTGAAAAAAACCCTATAATAAATTAATTTATAGACATTTTTGAGATATTTTTAGAAAGAAAAATGACGGAAAAATATTTAATTTAAATTTTGAGGATTTTGCTAGGAAATTTCGAGTAAATGAGGATGTATCTTCATATGATTTACCCTTAATTAATTTTTAGACATTTCTGTCGAAAAAAACAAAACCTGAAATCCGAAAAAAGGCATAAATTTTTAAATTCTATTTGTAAGTTTTAAAAAATAATCATAAACCAAGTTATTCTGTGTACATATTCAAAGATTTTTTTCAAAATATGTATGAAATTTATAATTATTTAATGCAATTAATAATTTTTATAACTTCAAAAATAATTTAACTCACTTTTTTTGAATAATTTCCGAAAAATAAGTTATCATAAAATAAATCATTTCCTGAAATTTATAATCATTATTAATAATAATATACATAAGCTTGTAGATCAAAAGTTATAATTATAAGTTGGAATAATGATTTAATTTCCTTGTAAAATCATAATTCAACTCTTACAACTTTATAACTTTAAGCTTATAACTTTCTAGATGTCCTTTAAGTCTTTGGTGTAAGTTTCAGACGTATATTGAATACATCACAAATGTGTTTTGCTTTATTATAGTTTAATTTTATACAAAGAGTATATTTGAAAAATATACATAAAAATTGTTAATTATTAATCATTTGTTTCGAAGGAAAAAAAAAACCACAACAAAGCATATGTTGACCACGATTTATTTGATTTAAATCAGATGGGAAAAATTTTTATTTATGTATATGATCATTTGCATTTGCAAAGTTTCACATATTATTATTGTATTAATCTGAGCCTTCCTTTCTCCTTAAATATATCTAATTATTTTACACCAGTCTCTTAAGAAATCTATGCTAAAATCTCGAAAATTTTAAAATTTACATAATTTATTCTACAAAACTAAAAAAAGTTCTAAAATTAATTGATTTATTCAAAATGTATAAATAATAACTGAAATGTAATTACATTAAAACAAAAATGACTAAACTCAATCACATGTAAATGAACGATTTATTTCTTAAACTCAATATATTTTCCTTGACCTTTTCGTACCAATTTCTAAATTAATTAATTAATTAATTAAACAACTAAATTTGATCACATACTGAACGTCAACAAAGCACTCCTTGAGTGGATCAGTTATTTCGTTGATATCAGATTCAATTTTTTCTGGAAGTTTAGCTATTGAATCTTTCAAATTATCTTTAATCTGAAAATAAATTTATTTCGGATATAAAATTTAGAGTATAAATTCATTTTAATTAATTATTAATTTTACAATACTGTGAATAAAAGACAATTTAATTTCCTTAATTATTTTTGCTGGAGTGCAAATTAATTTAAACAAAAATATGAATAGAAAATATACATACTTCAACAAAATGCTTTATAATATTTTCTTCTTCGCGATCCAAAATAAAATGAAAAGGTTTTTTAATAAATTTCAAGAAACCAGAAATAGATACATCTTTCCCAATGATCAAGCTGGCAACGCCGGCGGCTGCGTCAACTGCGGCTTTTGCCCCAACCTTAAAATATAATAATAATTTGAAATTTTGTGTAACTCTAAAGTTTTGTAAATTTTAAAAAGTTTACATCAATAAATGTTTGATTATTCAGAAAAATAATGAAAATTTAAATATAATTAAAAATAATTTTGATGCTCAAATCCTGAATTTAAAAAGCAAAAAAATCTTTTAAATAAATTTAAATTAAATCTTTTTATTTAATTTATAAATATGTGTATTTTTAGAATTTTACCATTTGTGGTTTTAATTGTTATCACATTTACAACGACCGGCCGTCTCCATGAATGTGCCGAGGTACAAATATTTTTTTGGAACCATCAACGATGAAAAATAATAGTGATGCAATCATAAACGTCCATTTAAAAAAAATACATGGTTTATGTACTTATTTCTTTATTATAAAGTAAAAAGTTTATCAGTATTTTTCTTTATTAACAAAATAATACAATAATAAAAAATATGAAAAGTGTACATAAAAAATAATAAAAAATAAGCAATACATTAAAAGTAATTAATATTTACTTAACTTTATTTGGAATGGGACTTTTGAATGGTCATATCGGTAATAATATTAGAGGAATCACATCTTTTAACCATTTCTTTTAATGTGCTTAATATTGCAATTGAATTTAATCTATTTGTGAAAATTGTTTATCAGAGGTAATGTTTATTCATTTTTAATTTACTTAATCAACGTTCTGCATTCGCGACAGTAACTAGAAGCGTAAACAATAATTTTAGTACAGTTATAATATTAGGAAAAATTTCATTTTAGTTGTTAGTTAAAATAAAGAAAAATGCATCCTCCGCATTCTTAACATCAATTTCGAGAAAATGTTTTCAATTAAAAAGTTCGTTGGTTTAAAAAATTAAGAAATTCGTTTTTTCATGTAAAATATAATTTATAATTTCAAAATGTTTATTTAGTTTGTTTTAGTTTTTTGAAATATTTTAAAGATAATTTTCATATTACAAGTATGTTTTGTTTTTATTGAATAAAAAAATGCAATAAATAGAGATAAATTTCCTCATTTTGTTTAGGCGTCACTTTGTCGAGGTGCCATCAAAATAACATTTATAATTATATAATATGTAAAAATTCTTTAATTTTAATTGCTTCAAAAAAAAAACAAATTTAATTTATAAAATTTATAAAATATAAATTCGATGTAAATTAGAATGTTTTTTTATTATTTTAAGTTTTAAAAATATATAATTTGGATATGATTATAGAATATAATAAATGTATCCAACTTTTTTTTTACACGGTAGATACGTTTGAACGAAAACCGTGTAAAAAAAAGATATTCTACACATATTTAAATCAGGCATGTGTTCCATAACTTTTAAAAACCGTGCAAAAAAAGTATAATATATAATTTTTTAAGTAATTTATATGTATTTTGTTTCTACAGGAGATTCACTATCTAAAACACTAAAAGGTTTTCCATTATTTCTAAAATAATGTATCGAATGTATGATGTTTTGGAACTGACTTTCGATTCAGAAATTACTGATTGTCGAATGAAATTTTCATTTTTTTAGTTTTGACAACCGCTTCATTCAAACCAAAATCTTTGTCAACAGATGTGGGACCTTTGCCTCTCTCATGAGAGTCTAAGATTTCAACTTTAGTTTCTAAATAAATTACCTGTCTCTTCCGAATATTTTTTGTTTTTACAGACAATTTATTAGGCTATAAAACAATTAAAATTAAATTCACTAAATCAATTTTCTAATACATATTTTTGCAATAATATTACTTTGTCTTTGAATAGGCATTAAAACTTATAATAAACTAATGATTTTTTCCTCGACCCACCAAAATGTTAGCACTTTTGAATACAATTACTTAATGATGTACTTAACGCAATTTTAAATAGACAAATATAAAATGCGATTATAAAAATTTCGGAAATTTCCTCAAATGTATTTTTTTTGCAACTACGTACATACACAAAAAGACTTCGTGTTAGAAGAAATAATTCGTGGAAAAGAAATTGTTCCTTTTGTGGACCCTGTTATTCCAAAATCGTGTAACAAAAGACCGCATAAAAAGAGTTAAATGAAATTGAATTTTGTCATAATTTTTCCGCATTTTGTATTTTATCAATAAAAATAATTTTTATAAAACTTGTTTAAATAAACAGGTTTTAAACAGTCAATTAATAATGATTGATAATGAAATCTTTAAAAACATTTTCGTTCCTCAAAACATAGTTTATGTGCAAGATGTCAAAACCAATGTTAAATTATTTAAGAATCTTTATTCAGAAAATTTATACATTGGTAAATCGTATGGCAATGAAGAAAATGATGAATATAAGATGTTGCGCCAATGTAAATTTTGTCCCTACATCATTAATACTCTTCTAAAACAACACTTTCAACAGTTTACAGTTTTTCTTTTACCGTTTTATCCATTTGGAAATCTTGATCAATGTCGACGGGACGAAATCAACATGACTCAAATAAAAAGAATTTCAAATCAAATTCTCAAAGGCATTGAGTTCATGCATTCCCGGTCAATCATGCACCGAGATCTGAAGCTTTCCAATATTATTAAAGCCAACGACAACATGTATTTCGATATATTAATAATTGACCTTGGTCTCGCTGACAAATACGATGAAAATAAACCTCTTTCAAATAAACTTGGTACATTGGCATATATGGCTCCAGAGGTGTATTTTGAAGGTAATCACACCCCTAAACTTGACATATGGTCTTTTGGAGTAATATTATTCAAATTATCAAGTCGTGGTAAATTCCCATTTCCTAAGGAAACTTTGTTTGATGTTAAAAATATAAATTATAATTATGAAAATTTTCAGAAATATCCTGAACTAAAAATACTCATCAAATCCATTTTTATTTTAAATCCCGAAAACAGACCGTCAGCGATGAAATGCCTCGAATCTGATTGGTTGACGCAAAACAGCAAGCAACGCGATTTTTATTTGAATATATTTTACCGATAATTCACATATTTTAGAATAAATTGGTCAGATGATTTTAAGAAAATTTACCTAAAATGGTATAAAAACATTAAAAACATTGAAAATATATCCAATTACACGAGGAAAAGTACTATAGATATTATAAAATAATAATTTTGTAACACATTTATCTTCTCGAAAAACAAACTTATTTGTTGAAAATTCTTTGACCAATAAGTCAAAAATAAAATATTTATGACAAATTTATTATGTTTAAGGAATTTCTTGGTAACATCATAAATTTAATATTTAAACAAGTAAATAATAAAATAAGAGGATAATGAATTCAAAGAAATAATAAAGATATAATAAGATTAAAAACCTTTAGACTATAAAATAATCCCTTTCAATTCCTTGGAAATTAGCTGTTTTAATTTCAAATGCTTTTTTGATCTTCATTTTAAATTCATTTTCTGTTTTCTGATAGTTTTTAACTTTTTTAAATCTTTAAATAAAATTATTTACACTTTAAAGTATTTAAAAGATTTTTCTAAAATTTAATAATTTGCAAAAAATTTATCAAATATAAATATAAAATTCAAAGTAAAAAGAATAAAATCTTACAGAATTTTAAAAAAGTTTATGAAAAACATATATAATGTTGTCCTCCTTTAACAAAGAAAAATCACTCAAATAACACTCCATAAATAATTAAAGACAAATATAATTGTACTTTGAATTTTATTCTTAAAATTCTTAAAATCTTTCCTCATTTTTTATATATTTTTACTGATTTATATTTGAAATAATTTTATGAATTTTGGTGGGTTTCTGGGTTTTGATTTTTCGAAACTATATGGTTGTTACCCAGACAACCCCATACAAATATTCTTTCGCTTACCACTCGGCACCCGTTGCTAAGCAACGTTGGAACTGTGTTCGAGTGGGTGGATCGTCCGCAAAAAGTGAGCGCTATTGCTAATGCTGTAATTAACTGAACGATCCATGGTTCCAACGAGTTGCCGATAGAAGGCCTATGCTCGCTTTTTGATTTTTAGGTCCCATTATTTTCCTATCTCCTCCAATTGTTAACCTATACCGCTATATCATCTAACATTATGTCCATTCCCATAGTCTCTCCTATCGTTATCCGTATTGATGATTTGTTTATGGCCTGTAAACCTTTCGTTATGTTAAATATCCATACAGTATCTCTCTTACCCTTATTCCTATTATAACTACAATGTTCCCATTATTCTTGCTAGCCTTATCATTGATACTATTATATGTATTACCTAATCCATTATTACTGCTATTGCTATTATTATCCTTATTGTTACCATTTCTATTATATTTATTATTATTACCATCATTATCATTATTACTATTATTATTATTATTATTATTATTATTATTATTATTATTATTATTATGATTATTATTATTACCATTATCATTACCATTATCATTATTATTATCATTATTATTATTAAATTGTTAGTAGGGAATCGTCCTTATTCCTCAGCTTTATAAAAATATTTTACTTATATAAAAATTTAGCCTTACTCCGTCCTTATTCTACAGTTTTCGATAAAGTATTTTTATTAATTCGAAAAAATTGAGCAGCGTTCCTCCCTTATTTTTCAGTTTTATCCAGTTATCCTATCAATTATTGAGCAGTATTGTACTTTTACTTTGCTATTTTTGATAATTATTTTAACTAATTCGGAAAAGTTTAGTAGCGTATCGCCCTTATTTTCCAGTTTTATACTAACATTATACCAACAATTAAACAACATTCTACTTTTACTTTACTATTTTCAGTAAGTATTCTAATTAAATCGGAAAATTTGAGCAGCATTCCGCCCTTATTTTACAGTTTTACGATAAATGTTTTAATTATTTCCAAAAATTTGCTCAGCGTTCTGCCCATATTTTCCGTCTCAATTCAACATAATTTATTTACTTCTTATAAATTATTTAAAACATGATTTTCCGTAATTTTGGTCGTTCGGATTAATCTTTTTCCGATGGCTGTTCATTTTAACTGTTGCAACGATTTCGCTATTTTCCCCGCTACCCTTTCCCTCTCTTTGTCCTTATGATCTATTTATGTTCATATTATAGTTAATGAGTGCCCACTGGACTACTTAGTGTTAGTGATTTTGAGCCGATTTTTGTTTAAAATTTTATGTCGATTTTATCGAAATTAAGTGCAAGAAAGTTGAGCCAAAAGACCCACTCTCAAGCTACTCTCTTTCGCTATTTAGGTTCAATGATTTGACGTTCGAGTTCCTGCGTTACGCACGCCGGAACCCTCACGGGCACAAGCTATAGGCGGAGAAACCGCACTTACACAGCTTGGTAATTATGTTTTAGTTTAATAGCTTGCATGTTGTGTGGCTGTGGGCCAGGAAAAAGGAAATAAATAAATGTTACCATTCCGATTGAGTAGAAGCTTCGATGCAATAAAATATTTATTCATAAAATCGTCAGTATATATTGGTAATTTGCATAATTCATAACATCTTCAATTCATGGGATTATCAATCAATAAGTTCATATAATATCTTCGATTCATATCATTAGTTATCAATCAATAATTTGATATTCACTCATGCGCTTACAGATAATATTGTACACCTAAGATTGAAACATAAGACTGAAACGTAAGATTAAAAATTTGTCAAAACACATCAGTATATATACCTATAATTTGACCTTAACCTTGCGTGTTATTTTTATTGCGATTAAACAAATTTGACCTTGAAATTATTTGTGTTATCTAAATTAAATTTTTATTAATTTCTTAATTTAAATTGGTAATTTATTTTTAACAATTTTAATTAAATTTATTCAACCAAAAATATTTCATTTTCATTCATTTAATTGATTAATTTTTATTTTTATATAAATGGTCATTTTATGGTCAAATTTTCTTGTTATTATGTTATTTATTATGTAAATTTCGTGCGGTTCTAGATGCATTCTGTATTTATTTTATTTTACTTTTATGTCTTTTGATTTTATATTTATTTATATTCTCTCAGATTTTAAAGTGTTTAGTTGATGTTGTATATTGTATTTTAAGTTATCTTGGTGCTGGGTTTTTGTGCTGTATTACTGATGCATTTAAACAATTTTCAAGGCCGTTTGTGTTCTGGCCCAATAATTTTTAAAATACTTTTAATCTTTATATCTAAGTTAACAACAAATGAAACTGCTGATTTCTCTGATTTCTTCCTTAGCATTAATTGTTGGATGTTAATTTAAGATAAGAATTGACTCTTTAAATCTGACATTTATTTGATGTTGTTGTTAGTGTACTGGGTGGAATTAATTTTGTTTAAATCTGCGCTCATCTGTTTCAATCTATTTGCTTTACTAACTCCTTACTTTTCTAGGGTCGATGCTATCTCACCCAGATGCCCCACAATTTTGACCTTACCACTATATATTCCCATGAGCAAGCTCATGTTGGTACTGTATATAGTAGCCGAGAGTCCACGAGCAGGTGAGCCTCATTTCTAAGACTACTCCTCGTGATAATCTCGCTTTCGGGTTCCTGACTGCCGTTAGAAGGGCTTACGTCTACTTAACTCCTCTGACTCCCTTGACATTAATACTCGCATTTCCCATTCTTTATTATCGATCTCATGTATGCGTCCGGGATAAAGTTTTCTCATCGACTTTCAAGTTGACCGTTGAATATTAGTCCAAACTATAGTTCGAGGCATGATATTTAAAACTTGAGTACCTATTTATCATTTAATAATTCATTTTATACGACATTAAGTTAAATATCTAATTAATAATTTTAAATACTATAATTTAGAAATTTCCTGACGGGAAAATCTTGATTAATAAGGTTTTTCTAATCTACTTCCTTTAATTATCAAATTTTTAAGTTAAATCCCCGGATTACTACGAAAAAAGCAAAATAATATTATCAACCTAGAACTTTGTTTAAATTCGTAAAATTTTATCTTAATTAACATGAGATAATTTGAAAATTTATCGAAATTATTAAATTCGCTGTTTGATCAGCTGTTTCTAAATTTAATAAATTTTTCTTTTTAATTTAAAGAAAAATAAGGTCCCCTTAAGGTTTATATCTTGTCTTTCATTTACAATTACTCTTTTACTTCCAAAATACCTCATTCAAGTGATTAAAATCGATTTTAACCAGAACTATTATTCTTCCTAATTTAACTCTCTGAGTTGAATAAACCTTTTCAACCATACTACTCGTAAGAATTAGGCTCCACTTACTTCATATCACGCTCAGACATGATTGTGAAAATTAATTCATCATTTATTTATACCGAAAAGCAAAAAATTACCAGAAAGTTAATAATAATTACAAAAATTTTATTTTTACTAAAATTTACAATGGTGATAAAAGAAATATAAAATATATAAATAAGACATAAATCTATTGTCAATCCAATATAGTAAAAAAATCAACAGAGAAATCTCGTCTCTCTTCATCAATATCAACAAGGAATTTCCGCTTTCGGGAAAAATTAAATTCAGTTGTTCCAAACTGAGGGACGGAATGACAGAGCTCATCCCCGAAATCATTGGTCCAGTACCAGACAGAAGTTGACGAGTTTCGAGTTTCTCCAACTACCAGTGGAGTTGTTTCTGCCGAGGACACATCTATGTGAATTTTCATTTCGTCCTCTTCGTTGCACTAATTTGGTGTACGGATTCTGCTGATTTCGCCAATTCGGGTGATTTCTCATCTAGTTTCACAAATTTCGGTAATTTTTCAGCGACCCGAACGGCGGCTTCTTCCAGTACTTTGGCCGCGTTCGCCAATACGGTGACTCCCTCAGCCCTACGACGTTCACAGCGTCGCTGGTTCTTGCTGGGGCTATGGTTTTGCACGTTTTGCGAGTTTTTGCTGGGCCAACTCCGTGCTTTTCTGGGATATGGGTTGGGGGAATCAGTTTCAATTGTACGGCCAGATCGTGGCCTGCTATCCGTTTGGTTAATTCGACCTCCGTGAATGAAGCGATTAGTACGGCGCTCTGATCATTGATAATGATCCTCTGAGCCCAGTTTTCGGAGATCAGATCATTGCGACATCTTCTCGAGCGATGTATCTGTTGGTGTAATGCTTTGACGACTTCTGGAGCGAACCATGTACCTAATGTACGTTCGTACTACACGACCAATTTATTGTACTTCTGCTGGCAGACTAGGTGGGAAAGGCTGTCATTTTGGTTATTGGATTGGGCAGATTGGACTGATTTTGGCGGCGATATTTTGTGAATTTTTAAACCGGCTTACATTTCTGATAAATTTGAGAGATTTCGCAAATTAATTCGAAAGGAGAAATATTTTACCACGTTTTTGGAAGAGAGAAAACTAAATGAAGTGAATTCCAACCGTGTCCTACTCCGAGATCAGTGCAAACAAGGCATGACCTGTCTAAGCAGACACCGAGAAGTGGTTAATGATAAAATAACACATCAACATCCTGCAAATTTAACTGCCGGAATTGAATATTATTTCACCACCTTCCACAACTAATATATATAAAAATTGAGTTTAGGGGGACCTGTCGCGAATACTAAAAAGTATCGCGGCCATCCATGATAAAATTAATCAAAAACAATTAACATAAAAAAAAATATATTTGTAATACATGATAAATGAAAACCACTTACGATTTAAGAGTTCTTAAAGTCCAAGATTTGAATAAAAGTTTTTAAGTTGTAAAAGTACAAAGTTTTTGAAATTTGTAAGGTTAACTTATTATGAAAATGGCTGCTGTATTTATAGTGTTTTCGTTTATGTGTGCGACCAATCAGCGAATTTTAACCCTTTTTGGCCATTTTCGGGTTTTTTAATGGCTTTTATTTATTTTAATATATTTTTCTTTTTCTATTTCTTTTTCTTAATTTTTTAATATTAATTTCGTTAAATTTACATATTTTTATTTTCGCTGATTGCTACTTTTATTCTGGTCGCCACTTCCACCTGTGTATTTTCTAAACCTTATTTTGCAAGTTTATAGGCGGTTTTGTGTTCTACTTTATTTTTCTATATGCAATTTGTATGCGAAATTTATAAATTATTTGTTTTTAATTAAATATGTAATTTTTTAAATTTGGTTTAAATGGTGTTTGTATTTTATTTTATTTTCTGCTTGCGGTGTATGCTCATGTTATAGCAGCTATTTTGATAATTTCTACAATGACATTAAATAGTCCTTATATTTTGTTTAAAATATGGCTTTTAACTCAACAACCACTCCCGGGGCCATTTAAATTGCGCACCGCTATTTCTCGGTCCCAATTATTATTTATTTGAGCGACACATCCATATACTGGTAACACATAAAAAAATAAATATTACTTTCATACATTAATATGACAGAGTGAGGTCAATTTACAAGCTAAGGAAGGAAATCACATAAGGTGATTTGTCTTATTTACATCATGCACTTTTAAATAACTATTTTCATATTATCATTGTAATTATCGTTAGTTATCACACACACACACACATATATATATATATATGTATATATATGTGGTGATGAGGATTTCTTGTTTGAGTTCTTGTAAACTTGATGGTTTGGTTTGAGTTTTGTCTTGCTTGGTGCTTTATTTGTCTTTTTGATTTTCGATAGGTTTTTATGATTAGAATGATTGTTAGGATTATTAAGATTGCACTGGTCTCGACGACTGCCAGGCTTATTAGAGATATTTCGAAGTTGTTTGGTTTCGGGTTTTCTGGGATTTGTTGGGGTGAAGGAGAAGTTGTTATTGTCAAGATTTCTTCGAGATGACTCAATTGGATTATTTTCTGTAACAGTTGAGGATTAATGCCTTTGCAAGAAGGTTTCATGAGGTTTTGATTTCGGGTTAGACTTAATTCGTTCTTCATTATTTTTATTCTTCTAAGGGCTTCTGTTTGATCTTGCGTCTGCCTTCGGTTGTCTCTCAATGAGGTTATTTTTGGGTGTAAGGTTGAATCGATGACAAAGGAGATTGTTATAAGGAATATGATCCTGAGCCATTGTATCATCCTTCTGTACATTCATTCATTTGATTAGTGCGTTTATACAGGTTTATATACAAGAGGAGTTTTTGCTTTAGTTTTTATCATCTAGATTGTCTATATCGGGCATGCTTATAATCAGCGTTTCTGCTCTCAGGAGACGACTTCTTATATCGGGAATTATCGCAATAATTTTATCTTTCCAATCTATTATGACTTTTTTTTTCGTTGATTTCTCCCAACGTTTGAATTTGTTGTTCGTGGTATTGTACCCTTTGGAATTGTTTCACTGCGTATGTTTCGAGTTTCTTATACGCTCGGTTTAGTCTTTTTGTTCTGTGATACCTCTTTTTGATTCTTTGGACTTCTTTTTTCCAGTTATCCTCTAGTACGTGGTTTGTCCAATTATTTGCTAACTCGCTTTTTAATTCGTCCAATTTTTGTTCCAATTCCCGATTAAGTTTCAATTTTTGGATTAGGGATCTATTTTCCTCTTTTAGTTCTCGTTGTTGGGTATCTGATACTCGATATTTGCTTTTCAGTGCCTATCAGGTTTCTCGACTGAAACCATTGGTTTGTAATACTGTCTATCTCCTGGCGTTGTTGTTCTATTGTTATTTTCATATTTTATATCATCTCCTCTTGTTCTTTATTTTCGGTTTCTGCTGATTCCTCAAATTTACATTCCTTTAATATTTGATCCTCATTTTCAACCTCAATTTTTATCGGTTTTTTTACATGTGTCTTTCTTATTGGTGTTCTCGCTGGTTTCTACCTCCATTGTTGTTTCGTCGATTAGTTCATTCATTTTTCTACAATTTTATATACATAATTTTTTTGTTATTTTTATTGTTTTGATTTTTATGGTTTTTCGTTCGTTTTTAACTTTTTATGGGTTTTCTGGTTTTCTTAATTTTTTATTATTTTCTGTTTACATAGCATTTTGTTTTTTATTTACACTCTTTATTCACAAATTTTTATTTACACATTACATCCACTCCTTTTCTTTATACATAGGTTTCTTGAATCCCTCCACACCCTTCATTGCCTGGTGTGACTTGAGGTTGTGGCATAAGGAGTAATGGTAACCATATCATTTGAGGTGTGCTCATAAACTCGTTAATTCTTGCTTGTAGCGTTCTTGAGGCCTACAGTTCCTCATCCAGTAAATATGATAAGTGGTTGACTTGATCCATTAGATCTTCCACCTCTGCTTCTGCATCGTCGTATTCTCTCGAATTTTTAATCTCTCAATTTCCGTTTGCATCTCCTTTAATTTTACTTCGAAGACCTCCTTTTCGTTTTCTCGTTATGCTTTCTGTCGATGTAGCGCAAAATCTCTTTGTTCGCACATAACTTTATACCCATTCACATCTCATCTGTGTAATTTAACCTTTGTTTTTCTATTTCGACTTGTTGGTCGCTTTGTTCTTTGTCTTCATTTGTTTTTATTAATACGTTTTGTGTTTTCGTTAGTTGGTTGACTTTGACGGTGGTGAATTTTCTGAGGTTCTCTTCCTTCCTTTCTTGTAAGTATATATTTGCTTGCAGATTTCTGATTTCCTCTTGTTGTTCCTCTATCTGCTCCCACATTTTCCAATTGTCAAGAGGTGTCCATTTCTGTGGTAACTCCTTTAGTTCTTTTACTACTATTTGATATTTTTGCTTCAAGGTTTTTGTCTGTTTCTTTAGTTCGTTCATCATTTTTTCGCATCTACCCATCGTTTTTGACCATTCGGTTACTTGTAGGATTTGCTCTTTCTTTGTGTGTTCGAGTTCCTCTCTAACTCTTATTTGTACACTTCCTACTTGTTTGATTTGAGCTTTGAGTTCCTCGTTTCGTCTTCCCGCACCTTCGGCTCGGCATTGGTAGAATGCGGTTTTTGCCACTTGGCTAAGGTATTTCACGTGCATTTTTTTCTAATTCATCCATCTTTCCCAACAGTCTTTGGCTCAATTCCTGCACTTCCTCCTCTAGTCGACTATTCCTTTGGCTAGTTAGTTCCAACATTACTTTTCTGAAGGTCGTTTACATCTTTTGCTCCTCACATCTGGCGTGGAGGTCTCCCTTTTTTCGAATTGCTCTGTCTGTTAGACTTCGTTGGTAGGCCACGTCTATTACTTCTCCGAAGTAGTTTATCTTTACCTCCTCCAACTTGTCTTTTAGTTCTTCTACATTTTTGTTTAATAACTCCAACATCACCTTCTCGTGACTTATTTTTGTTCCTTGCTCCTCGACTTGGATTTGAAGTTTTCTTACTTTTTGCTTTTCCTTCTCCGTTAGGCATCTTGCATATCCAGCATCTACGACTTCACTATGATATTCGGTCTGTCTTTTTGCACTTTCCCATACTTCTTTTGCAACTCTGTTACTTAACTTTCGTACTTCGTTTTCCAACTGGTTGTTGTTTTATTTCAGCAATTTCAACAGTACTTTCCCATGGTTCATCTTCCATTTTTGTTTCTGCTTAATTTCGCATATTTCCTTTAGTTGCTTTAATTGTTCTTTTTTTCGTGGGTTTTCTTTTCCTACCATTACGCTTTTTCTTGGAATTTTTCGGTCTTAGCCTTTTGGATTGTTGCTGTTTGTTGTAGTACATATTTTCGCTTCTCTTCTCGGATACCTTGTTCTAATTTTTTATTTACCAGCTTTTTGAATTCCTCTATTCCTTCTTCGTATATTTCCTTTATTCGACACATTATGTTGTTATTTTTTTTCATGTTTAAGTCTTCTTGGTTTTCTCGTCCGTCTTGTATCTGCTGCTACAACATTTCACACTTTCTTGTTTCCCCCTTTATTCTATTTATTGTTTCTATTTATTCGATTTTTATTAGTACTGCTTTACTCATCTTGTCGTTCATTATCTGCATCACCATCATTACTGGAAGATCGGTTCTTACTTCAATGATCATTTCTTTGATATTCATTTTCTACAATTACAATTTACAATTAACTTTTGTCGTTCGCGGTGGCTATCGTTTTTAATTTTACGCAAAGGTATTTTAGTGTATTATGGTTCTACTTTTACATTATATAAATATATAGATATTTATACTTATATACACTTTACACTGATTAACACACTCAATCCGTTTTCCATGCTCCCGTTCTTTCTACTGATATTTCGGTGGGTTTATTGTAACATGCTCCTTCGACTGACCTAAAAGCATTTGTCGTTATATCAGTTGCGCTGATAATTGCTAGTATTGTTTTCATATTGTATGGCCACATTTGCAAATAATCGAATTCTCCTTTAACTAGTGCAAAGAATACTGATATGTGTGTCTTTAATTATTTCTGGAGTGTTATTTGAGTGATTTTTCTTTGTTAAAGGAGGACAACATTTTATATGCTTTTCATAAACTTTTTTAAAATTCTAGAATATTTTATTCTTCTTACTTTGAATTTTATATTGATATTTGATAAATTTTTTGCAAATTATTAAATTTTAGAAAAACCTTTTAAATTCCTTAAAAGTGTAAATAATTTTATTTAAAGATTTAAAAAAGTTTAAAACTATCAGAAAACAGAAAATGAATTTAAAATGAAAATCAAAAAAGCATTTAAAAATTAAAACAGCTAATTTCCAAGGAATTGAAAGGGATTATTTTATAGTCTAAAGATTTTTCATCTTATTATATCTTTATTATTTCATAGAATACATTATCCTCTTATTTTATTATTTACTTGTTTAAATATTAAATTTATGCTGTCACCAAGAAATACTTTAAATAAATCTGATTCATAGTCAAATTTTGTAGAAAATATTATTATTATTATTATTTTTATTATTAATATTATTATTATTATTATTATTATTATTATTATTATTATTATTATTATTATTATTATTATTATAATTATTATTTTTATAAAACTCTGATTCCTTGGTAGCAGCATAAATTAAGATGAGTTAAGTGAATAATAAAATATGTCCTTGCTGAAAAGTAATAATTATATTAAAAAAAGTTTTGATTAGCGAACCATAAATGTATTAATTAAAAGTAGGTTCTCGAATAAACTGACCCATCAAATTATTCCAAAATTACTCTGCCTATATGCGAGTATATACGGTAATTTAAATTACTCGACAACTTGCCTATACTCCTCTTACAATCAGTAAAACCTTCAGAGTTAAACAATATCAACACAAGGTCCTAGAGAGTTCAATCCTTACAAATAAATAATACTCTATTTATTATATTACATAATAGATTAACCATTAAATGTCCGATATCTTTTATTAAATTTTTATTGCAATTGATTAAAGAAGCAGTACATACCTCTAAAAAAAATCAGAAAAAAATATTTCATAAACTTTTGTATTTATTGAAAAAAAACTTATTATTAAACCATTTATTCTTTTCAGTATTAAACTGATCAACAAAATATTATTATGTTGCCAAATGGCAACAGTATTTATTTAACGGTTAATTCTTAGTTGGCTTCATTTTTAAATAAAATCAAGAATACAAAAAGAAATTTAATGTAAATAAAATTATTTTTAATCAAATATTTTTATGAATTTTGATATTGAATCACCAAACTAAACATTTCTTTAGTCTATTCATTTATTTATTCCTGTCGCAGTTGAAAAGCTTGGAGAACTCTGGCATGTTTGACATGGGAACATTAATTCTGAAATTTTTAAATAATGAAAAATTATATATAATTTTTTAAATTTTAATTGTTTTCCATCAATTTTTTCGTAATAAATAACATTTATAATTTATTGTTTTAATCTCAGCTAAATTTCAAAAAATCTTATTTTGCGAAAAAAATTAAATAATTGAAGCTATGTAAATTTTGTGTGAAAAGTGTTTTTTAATTTAGATCATTTTTGACTCCTACATTTCAAACATAGGTTTGTGTTGTCAATTAATTGAATAATAATCAGATTGGAATCTGATGATTCAAAAAAGTGATAATATTTTTAAATGACCTTTAGTTTTCTGTTTTGCAAGTCGTCAAGACTAAGTAATAACAATGAACGCACAGAATGAAGATAACATTTAAGATATAATATTTTTGCAACTGTCTATAAAAGTGATTACAATTCATTAGAAAATGTAGAATAAACTTGCCTGTATTTCCAAACGCTGTGTACATCTCCTTTTAATCGTTCATCTATCAAACTTTTAGTAACAATTGATCACCAGGTCTAAATAAAAATATTTTTCAACTTTCACTTAAAATTATTTTCTAAAACTTTCAAAACCAACACAAAAGTTCTTTCAGCTTGGTTCAAAATTATACACTAATAAGAACTGCAGGTTTACAATATCATTTCTTTTTTCAAAATGGGATTTTATCGTATTGTGTCTCACATAAAATCTGGCAGACAATTAAAGGTTTCCAATTAACTAGTAATTCTAAAACCGAGAAGATCTTGAAATTATACTCGAGAATTCAGTTGACATATTTATTTTCACGGTAATTTATACTACACTCTTCAGTGAAAACATTTCACGCATACAGTTTTATTAGCGCTTCTTCTATTGGCTACGCTGTGACTGACGAATCAGGACTAAATGTTTGGTATGTAACATTAGATTTTTAGAAATGAGAATTTTCTTTGCACAGATGTTAGTAGAACAGAAAATACTCTTTGAAACTCTTAAAGGTCATCTCTTAAAGATCACAATGAATTATTTCACACTAGATTAAAATATATTAATCTAATTTAAAATATATTACATGTGTATGATCATCTTAGGAAGACAACAAACAGAAAACTTGTTGAAACATTTGATAAAACGCAAAGAATACATGCTATCACAGCAATTTTGCATATACGATGGCTGATGTACGATACAGTTGAAGCTAACAATATGGGTTTCAACTCAATAAAGAGAAATCAACTTAATATGTAATAAAAAACTGAGGATCTAAGTTATAATGATGATCAATATCTTCCTGTCAATAGAGCTTGGTTAAGACATATTCAGTTGACATATTTATTTTCACGGTAATTTATACTACACTCTTCAGTGAAAACATTTCACGCATACAGTTGTATTAGCGCTTTTTCTATTGGCTATGCTGTGACTGACGAATCAGGACTAAATGTTTGGTATGTAACATTAGATTTTTAGAAATGAGAATTATTAAACAAATTACTAAAGCTTGATTGTTTTCTCAGAACAAACACAGACAGTCATGCAAATATTCCACCAGCAGAACTTGTTGTAGAAAACAATGAAATAGTTGAGCTTGGTCATGATGATGACGTCAGGTTGAATATTATTGATGTTTTTGAAGTAACTGAAGTATTAACATAAGTGTTAACAAATTACGATACTAATCGAACCGACAATGATGAAATTGAATTAATTACTTCTGATCTTGGACAATATTTAAATAAAAATATTTCTGATGGAACAAAGAGATTAATAATTAATCTGTCACGTCATACCGAAAGGACCACTTTCTAAAGATCCTAGCCAACAAAATAGATGTTTTAGTGAAAGTTATTATTACTCTATGGCAACATATGGTCCAACACAACGCTTGTGACTCTGTTATTCCAATATATTGAATGCTGTTTATTGTGAGCCTTGCTGGGTGTTCTTGAAGATTAATAGTGAATGGCGTTCTGGTATAAAAGATTGGTAAAATTTATGCCCACGCATTAAAACACAAAATAAAACCATTAATAACAATGCTGAAGAGCAAATACGATAAAATGTTTTTTTTTGGAAGATGGTTCTGGAACGTTTCTGTATAACGCTTGCACTTACAAAACATTCTCTAGCATTCCGCGGGAATCATGATGGATTTAAAGAAAACTATTATGGAAACTGTCTATCAATAATTGAATTACTTGCCAATTATGATGATGTTATGAAATAGGAATTACACATGCTATCTAGTTCGATTAAATATCTAAGTCCAATAATCCAAAATGGATTAATACAATGTTTGGGAGAAAACAAGGAATTGATATCTAAAATTAATGCATCACCATTTTATGCTCTTATGCTGGACTAAACACAAGACATCACAAAAATTAAAATAATAAATGTCCACATAATTAGGAATGATAATCATCAACCAACACAATTTGAAATTTGTGAAACCTTTCTAGGATTTTACGAATTAAAGTATCTTTCAGTAGAAGGTATGACTGATCAAGTATTAAGTATTCTGAGGGAAATGAATATCCCTATAGAGAAATGTTATGGACAAGGATACGATGGTGCAGGTGTTAAGAGCGGTGTGTACAATGGTGTACAAACAAAAATTAAACGGATCCAACCAAATGCAGAGTATGTTCATTGTGCCAGTCACAATTTGAATTTAGTAGTTAATGACTGCGTTAATGGCTGCCTTAAAGTATCGTTATATTTTACCACTCTTCAGAATATATACACATTTTTGGATGCAGTATAAACAGGTGAAATCTCCTTTCTTCATTTACTGGAGAGTCAGAGATTACAGTCCATGGCAGCTGTTAAAGTCCGTTATGTTGATATGTTAAAAGCTCTGACAGAAATCAGCCTTAAATCAAAAAAGAACGAGAGAGATGAGGCTAATCAAATTAAAAACAACATGGCAACATTTGATTTTGGTTTTGTAAGTGTATTTCTTTACAAAGTGATGTGCGAAATTATTTATGCATCCAAAACCTTTCAGAAGAAAAACATTGATTTAGCTGAAGCTTCATTTGTGTACAAACTTTTGAAAATCGTATGAATAATTCAAATTAGAAACTAAAGAACAAGCCAAAAAGTGGGGAATTAATGCCATGTTTCAAGCAAAAAGACAGCCACGTCCTAAACAACATTTCGATGAGTTAGCCTCAGATTATCCCTTTGACAACAGGAACATTTATTCAGAGTTGAAGTATATTTTATTTTGTTTTGGACAAAATAAATACTCAAATTAAGCAGCGTTTTACTGGAATGCAAACCATTACAAACTGTTTTGGATTTCTTGAGCCAAAAAACATTGTCGATTTGCCTCAAGCAGATATTTTAAGCTAATGTACCAACCTGAAAAAAATGCCTAGAAGTGATATCCTCTGAATTTCACATTCAGTTTCTGTATGTATATTCTATAGTAAAAAAGAATTAAAGGAAAGCATGTCCATAAAAACCTTTCCAGGATGGCTTCTCACAAAGTACAGCTGTCTAGAAAGTGAATTTTCGGAAATCTATACTGCTTATATGTTGTTCTTGACACTTCCGGGTATAGTAGCTAGTGTTAAAAGGTCATTCAGCAAACTGAAAATTATAAAGGAGTACAAAAGAAATTAAATTGGCCAAAGCAGGCTGCGAAATCTTACTTTCCTATTAATTGAGCATAAAGTAGCAACAAAAATGAATTCCGTCAAACTTATTCACGATTTTGCTAACGTAAATGCAAGAAAGAAAAATTTCTTGATTACATTATTACAATTGAATTTTTACAAATTGTAGTCTTAAAATTTTAGTTTTCAGTTTCGTATATATTATTGAATTTCTAAAGGAACTAAATTTTAAAATATATTTTATTTAATTAATAAGTTTTATAATGAAATAGTTTTTAAAATTAAATATTCTTTAAAAAACAACACCGCTAAATAATTACACATAAAAGCAACAACAAAAACAAAATCAATGAACACATTACAAATTTACTTAACAAACTTTTAAAAACATTCTAATTCAAAGCGTTTTTGCACATTAATGTTTGGATTCAATGACCTTATCAACAAGGTTTCATACATAACCGTTACCAACAACTATTAAACATTTTTAATTATAATTTAAAATTAAACATGTCTAGTTCACTCAAGTACAGATACGATGAAAAGTCTCTCCAATGTATGTTGGATTACATCCATTACGTATAAATTGATAAACCAGACCTGAACACAATCCAACCGAAGTTTTGACATATTGCCTACTTTGCATAAATTAAAAACGATCTTATAATCTAAATTTCTCAACTGCTTGTTTATCTTATAATTTGTAAAACTTTCTGAATACAGTAATATCAACACAAATTTAGGCTCATCATTAATACATATACTATTGATATTATTTACATCACTATACGATTTATAACCAATAGTCAAATTACACTGAGATATTCTCAAACATGGATAGTTAGGATTCTTTATCAATTTGTCAACAGTCTTTTATTAGCATTAATAAAAATGATTTTGAATATTCATTCTTTACCAGATCTGCAATAGTAAATAATAAAGACCGTGAAGGATAGATTTATCCTTTCGCAATAGATTTCTTATTCTTAAATTCACAAAAAATCTTTCAGGAGAAGTATCATTTGGTTTTCTTGAAATCTTTGTCTCATAGTGTTTAATTTTGCACTGGATTTATAAATTTAAGAAACAATAACTGATTTTCTATCCACATGCGAATGCAATGCTTTTATGTTAAATGTTAAGAAAATGCAAAAACGGTTTTATATACCTATGATTTGATATCACTGCCCATTCCAAATCCCTTTGTAGAATTCTAAATTAATTAAAATACATAAAACAAATAATTTGAATAAATTTTAATAACTGTTTCTTTTGCGAATCACCTAAGTATTCTTTTAAAATTTTAATTAAGGAATCAAAGTATTCCAGTGAGAATGCTACCAATTTATCATCTTCTTTCAGTTTTTTATCCGAATTTTCCAAAACCTCATTAATAACCCTGATCCAAGAAATCTAAATGATAAATTAATTTAGTATATTTGTTTATCCTAATATATTAGTATTTAAACAAACGAGATTAAAATTTACCGAAGGAAATTTTTGTTGCATGTTACGAATTGATAATTTATTCGTGTATTTTTCTGGATCACTTTGATCAGCAATACTCGGGAGGGCCTGAAATAATTTTATATATTCTAAATATTTTTGGAAATACTGTTTTCACTAACTTTTGCTAGTCTAATGTGTAATTTTAGGATTTCATCAATTACATTTTCATAATTTTTTGAAATTCCCAAAATGTTTAGGACTTTTTTCATATATTTTATGTAACTAGCTATTATCTATAATTAATAATTATTATTATTATAATGATGATGATGATGATGATAATAATAATAATAATAATAATAATAATAATAATAATAATAATAATAATAATAATAATAATGACGATTTAGATCATGTAAAACAAATGCCAAAAATTGATAATATTACATCAATTTCTTACTTCTTTGGAAGATTTGGAAGATATAATAATAATAAAAATAATAATAATAATAATAATAATAATAATAGTAATAATAATAATAATAATAATAATAATAATAATAATAATAATAATTGTTATTATTATTGCTATGACAATATTCATATATTACTTCTTTGGAAGAAGATTCAGAATCCCTCAGAGTTCCTTCCAATAAAACGAATGTTGGCTTACCAATCTAGAATTGTATTCAGATCAAGTTCATTAAAATAAATTTCTGAAAAAATACATTTAAAATATTATATTCAGGATTCGCCGCATCTTGAGCAACTTCAATGGAGAAAAATCGAGATCCCAAACCGGACTTAAATAGCTTTATTAAATTCAATTCGAAATCGTTCCCATTTGATATTTCTTTTGCAACTTCCAATATAATTGGATGACTTATTTTGTTGCGACTTTCTTTATTCATGCATGACTGATAATAAATCGCAGCTTTCGCTTGAGGTTGAGACCGATTGGCTGTCGATTGTTTCTCTACAATACTTTCATTGAAACTGTTCAACATTAAAACAAATTTCCCACCAAGAAGGTCCTTCAATGTTGTCGTGACTGATGACCTAATTTGCGTAAATGAATTAAACGAATTTTGTCCCGGTAAAATCGAATAAACTTTATCCATATTTCCACACATATGAACTAAAATCGGTTTGCATATTTCGGTTTCACAAACTTTACCTTCTAAAACACTTCATGGATCAGCAATATGATTAACAACCTCACCGTATAATTTGCATAGCGACAAAATTGCTATCAGACCGACTACAAAAATGGTTTTCATTATTGTTAAATTGTTATTTTTAAATGTATATTTAGGAAAGTTTTCTTGCTTTTATTATTGAATTTTTGTTTACATAGTAATTGAGTTAAAATGACTTTTATTTACCAAGCAACTAATTCCGACTAAATTTGTAATCAAAACAACTTTCGATTCTACTTAATGAAGTTTATTTAGTCTACTTTATGGTGAATTAAATATTTTTTAATATCAAACATACGGACTTTACTTTTTTTTTACTTCAAAGTCTTGTTTTTTCTTCTTGGATAGGAGAAAAATACTTTTACATTATTATAGATTTCTCTGTTTAATTATTATATTTTTATTATATATTTTTATTTTTATAATTATGTTATAATACTTTATGAATTATGTTATTATTATATATTGTTGGGGTATTACGAAAAAAGCACAGTAAAATCAATAAAACACCAAAATATGATTAAAAGGCAACATTAATTAAAAAATTTACAAAAATTCGAAAGTAGTATTGATCGGGGGAAATCGGTATGGTAGAACGCCAAATTGAGAGAAGAGTCCAGAAATTATAATAAAAATTTAGTGAGGGGTCCCTAGAAAATAATATAAGACAAAAAAGAAATTAATTAAAAGAATTAATTACTAATGAGAAGCCCGAGTCAATGGGAAGCCCGAGTCAATGGGAAGCCCGAGGCAATGGGAAACCCAAGGCAATGGGAAACCCGAGAGATGAGGAAAACCCGAGAAATGAGGAAAACCCGGCGTGTAGACGGAATAGTATAAAAGGGTAAATTGGCCTAAACAATATTAAATGGACGCCACTGATCTATGGAGAGGTAATTATTTCCTAATTTATAATTTAGTAATGGAGCAAAGGTTGTTGACAAATGTCGGCTAAGGTGGTCTGTGGGAAGTAATTATTTTTAATAATTTAATAATGTAGCAAATGTTGTTGACAATAGTCTGAAAACAGTCTGAGCAGGAGTATAAAAGGAAAAGGGAAAAACACGAAACGGCCATTGGTCGAAGCAGGTTGTGAGGTCAGTAGAAGAATCTTAACCCAAGTAAAGTCAACGTTATCTATCAGAAAGGGTGACTATCCATTGTTTAACCTACCTTAAGATATTCAAATTTATACGGTGGTTGAAGGGTATAAATAAATCAGTGAAATTGTGATTACAAACATTGAAATAAATCGGATTGAGTTGTAACTATGATAAAATGCAAATAAAATTATTCTGTGTTGGGTTTGGTTTGCTTATTTGATTCGAAAAGGACACGAGGAGTCAGAAGGAACCGACTTTCAATAATAATAACCCAACAATGGCGGTGACCGATATGCCATAAGGTGACATTCTAATTGCGAACCAGTAATATAACAAGATTATTTATGATTTAATGAGTTTATTAAATAATGCTGATTCAATGTTAATTGTAGGGAATTGTGATCTAATACCAATCCTGCACTTACAATTCTTTCCCAATATTCATTAAAGTTTTAGATAAAATTCAAAGATCTTTTAAATAGGTTGTCCAGTTAAATATTTTTCTATGCTTAATAATATTACTAACGCCTTTGAATTGTTTATGTTTCTAAAGTCTCTCCGATGTATGTGGTATAGCACCTGTTACATGAAAACCTATACACTATTTCAAACGCTAATATATGATCTGATTTTAAAGATTTTGAAACTTTTTATTTTATTGAAATTTTCAAATGATTTCATGACCAAAAGCCTAAATCTTTTAAACTTTCGAATATGGAATATCTGAAATATGAAATTTTATAAATTCAATATTGTTAAATAGACTATTAGCTACAGTAGCATTTGTATTTGTAACATACATTAATAACACTGAAAATAATTTATTTCACAAAAATATAAAAAGTGATCTTTTTTTTAATATTATTCAAACACAAAATATTTTTAGGAGCTTTCTTAAGTGTAAACTATTTGCCAACTTTTGGGTCTGAACGAGAGTTGGCGTCGGAAGTTTCGCATTAAAGATAGTTGACAGAAGTTGATCAAACATCCCCTTTGTATTCTTCGGCGTTATTCTTACCGGGTTTGGTTTTGATTTTCTCACTCTTGTTGAGTTTTAACCACAGAGATTCAATGGATGGTATACAGTGAGATGTTATCAAGCTAGCGTTCTGAGCCATTACCCATTTTAGAATCCGATAACGTAATTTCGATTAGGTATAAATTTGCATTGTGCTTATGTCTAAACGATGAGATGATCACGGATGTTAAAGAGTTTTTAAATCTTTTTATTTATTTCTTTTATACAACTAGGTTGAACCAGGTGCCTTTAAGTTTATCGAGTTTAGTTTTAAAGGTAACTTATCTTCGCCTTCAATGAGGAGACTTCTGGATTTTCATGAATGGTTATGAGTTCTGAGGTGGAAGCGTTGTTTGTTTTGCTAGAGTGATTTGGCATAAAGTAAAAATTTGATTTACTGACTGAAATTCGATTTATGAGAACAAAGTAAGCAGTATGATTGAGACCCGCTAACTCATAACCCCTCAATCCTGGAAAATATATAGGTCAAATCGAAATTTTATGTAGTTCACATATATATATAGTTTTACACACATACTTTTCCCTGGGGAGCAAATAAAAATTAAATAGGTCACGAAAAATTTTCAAGATTTTTCTAAGTATTTGAAAACAGTCAAATTTTCGAAAATATTTATGTAGATTAACTCAAATTTTTCTAGGTATTTACAAATATTGCCATACAGTGTAAATTACACACACACAACCACTAGATATTTTGAATTTATATTATGTATACTTTAGAATTTAAATTTTTCAACCAATAAACTTTAGATATATACATTGGAATATTATAATGTTTCAACTTTACAATGGGAAAAATACCCCAAAAATTTTAAATCCCTAAAAATGTTTCAATTCAAAATATCCCAAAATTTACAAATTTTTCTATGTTGTTAAAAATATAGCCTTAATTTTTATAAGTTTATGTATCTTAGCAATGATACATAGATAATTTTTTATACACAATGTAAAATTATACACACACAATTACTAGATATTTTTATATTTATAATATTAATACTTAAGAATTAGAATTTTTCAACAAATAAATTTTAGATATATACATTAGGATTTTATTATGCTTAAAATTTACAATGGGAAGAATATTTCCTAACTCATTAAATCCCAAGTTTTTTATGTTTTTAAAAACATCCAAAATTTTTATAAATTTATATAGGGTAGCAATGAGACTTAGATTTTGTTTAAATACAATGCAAATTATACACACACGCAACCACTAGATATTTTGAATTTAAATTATTAATGCTTTAGTATTAGAATATTTCAGATAAAAAACTTAAGATACATACATTGGGATATTATAATGTTTCAACTTTACAATGGGTAAAATATCCCATAATTTTAAATAACTACTATATCATTTCTCGAGGATTATACTTTAATCAGTAAATAAACTTTGTATGTATATATATATATATATATATATATTAGGATAATATCATATTTAAAATTGTCCATGTTAGTAATATCACAACTCAAATACCCCAAATTAATAATCTCTAAAAATATTTCCCTAATCAAATAGTCAAAAAAATTAAAAAATTTCTAATAGTAGTGGGATCGTGGCCCTCTAGCTTAATAGCCTGCTGGCTCACATACCCGCTCCCCCCGGCAAATTTTTTTCTAAGTTTAAAAGTACAATTTTTTTGTAGAACAAAGACAATGACTCATCAAAAAAAATTTTAAGGTCATTTAAACAAAGCCCATGACTCATCAAAAATTTTCAAGATCTTTTGAATAAAGACCATGACACATTCAAGGTCATTGGATGAGTCACAGTAGTTTCTCAAGGTCATTCAAAAGTAGGTCAAGGTCATTGGATGAGTCATCATATTTTTCAAGGTCATTCAAATTTTATCAAGGTCACGGAATTTTTAATCCTTTTTAAAATATAATCTATCTACTTACTTTTATAAGTAGTATATATTATGTAATTATTATTATTATTTTTATTAATAATATTATTTTTACTTATTTTAATTATTAATATTATTATTTTTATTATTATTATTATTATTATTATTATTATTATTACTTATTTTTATTATTATTAATATTATTATTTTTATTATTATTATTCTATTATTATTAGTTATTATTAATATATTATAAAAACTTTTATTAATATTACTTATTATTATTATTATTATTATTATTATTATTTTTTATTATTATTACTTATCATTATTATTATTATTATTATTATTAATATTATTTTTTAATAATAATTTTTAATTATATATATATATATATTTATATATATATATATATTTATATATAAATATATATAATAAAAACAACTACATAAAAACAACGAATTATTAATAATAAATACATTTAAAATATATTTACGAATACACATAAAAACAAATATAAAAAATTTGATAAGTTATTTTTCACGTTTCTTCACGCTGGGACTTTGGCATGAAAATATAATAATAACAATAATAACAATATTATAAAAATGAAAACTATCACAAGTTTTCCAAATAAATAAATTAACAAAAATCTGATTTTTAAAAAAGTATTTATTAATTTAATCGGATAACAACACGGCATCAATATCAATGTTATCTTCGTTAAAACTTAAACCACCGAAAAGCTGCCCATAATCTTCATTATCGTTGATTTCTGTAGAGTCATCAAAACTGGGACTTAAACCACCGGCTCATCTAAGAAATTAACTATTACTTGGTCACTATCTATGCATCAACCCCAAAATAATGCCCAAATGCATCCCTATCCTACTTTGAGGTACTGTGAATACTACGTTCTTATTGTAGTAATCCAAATACGACTGATGTTTGATGTCAGTCCCCAACATCTTCACCCCCTTAGCCCTCATTGTGTCAGATTGACCTAATAAACTATAGCACTTGGGTCTTAAGAAAACCCACTCCTTATACCCGAGACCTTTACTTTCATCTTTATATTTTCCTATAACTGAATCTAGTTTCCTCGAGTATAAGGTATGTGCCAGGTCGTAATTTGAAGGATCTAAAACAGGGAGGGCGAACCTATGGCACGCGTGCCCAAAGTGGCACGCAGCTAAATTTTCGCTGGCACGTATAATATTTTTCATTTTCATACATATGTAATGTACTGACTAATCCAAATGCATTTTTGATATTGGAAAAATTGTGAACTCAATTCAAATTTAATGCATAAATTTTGATATTTAAAAACAAACTTCCAGATTTCTGGCGCCTTTATTCATAACGTTATAATATAATTTTATTATTTGAGTATGTAGGTATAGGTATGTACAAGTATGAACATGTAATTTTAAATATAAAAAAAAATGTTAAAATGAACATAGTATGCTTTGGATTTTCAAATATATACATACATATATATATGAACATCTGCATTCTCGCCAATATTGAAATTCACTAATTCTAATTCAGTTCAGTTAAAAACTTTGTAAGTGCGATTGAAAATTGTGTTTTCTTATTTTAGTATTATTTTTTGCTAATAAAAAAAATCTATTTATATTTTTAGAAGACAATTATAATTGATTTCAAAAGGTAATTCATTAACAATTTTAATGATAAATAAATAATATGTTTCAACTTTAGAATGTCAGAAAATAAGAAAAGGAAAACAGAGGCCAGCTCTAACAGACCATTTCAAGATTGGTGGACTGATAAATATGGAATGATGAAAAGCAATAACAATGCCCTGTGTGCGTTGTGTGGAAATACAGTAGTGTGCAGAACATCCTCAGTAAAACGTCATTATGAAACTACTCATTCATTTCTTTTATCTAAAAGTGATTCAGAACAAAAATAATATATTGCACGTGACGTTAAAAATAAAAATTTACAATCAAACTCATTCACTACATTTTTGAAACATACAAATTATTTAGCTGCTACTAGTTTTGAGGTTTCCAAGACTATTGCTACTCATAGCAAACCATTTAGCGATGGAGATTATATTAAAGAAGCTTTCATTAAATGTGCACCACATTTATTTGAAGATTTTCAAAATAAAGAGCAGATACTTAAGCGCATTGAAGAATTAAGTATAAGTCGAAATACTGTTAAAGACAGGATATTAAGAATGCATAAAAATATTAATATTAAAAAAATAAATGATATACGTTCAGCAAAGCTATTTTCTATATGTCTTGATGAAAGTACCGACGTAACATCTTCAGCTCGCTTGTCCATAATTGCTCGTTATGCTAAAGGAGAAAAAATAGTTGAGGAATTGCTTTCACTAGTTTCCTTATCAGCAAAAACAACTGGGAAAGATATTAGTGATGCAGTTATAAAAACGTTTTAAATAGCTGAGATAGATACATCAACAATAGTGTCAATTACAACTGATGGAGCTCCCTCAATGATAGGACGGCAAGCTGGTTTTGTATCTCTTTTTCAAGAAGACGCTGGGCATCCAATTATTAATTTTCATTGTATAATTCATCAAGAAGTTCTATGTGCGAAGTCTGGTGTGGCAGCATTTGATGATATTTTAAGTATTGTTTCCAAAATAATAAATTTTATAGCAGCTCGAGCTTTGAATAAGCGGCAATTTCAGTTGCTTCTACAAGAGGTAGGTTCAAATTATCATGGATTGTTAATGTATAATCACGTACGCTGGCTTAGTAGAGGATTTGTGTTACAACGTTTTGTAGAATGTTTTGATGAAATTATCATGTTTCTTAATGATAAAAAACCCGAATTTCCTGAACTTTTTGATAATAACTGGACCACCAAATTAATGTTTTTAACGGATATTTCCAACCATTTAAATGAATTAAATATTAAATTGCAAGGTCCCGGAAAATCAATTGATGTAATGTTCGATATTATTGAAGGTTTTGAGTCCAAATTAGTAATATTTAAACGCGATATTGACAACAATAATTTTAAGTATTTTCCTTTGTTGAAAGATCACCTCCAAAAATTTTCTATTCATGGAGTCTATGAAATTAATATAAATTTTTATAGCCAAGTTATAAATGACATACAAGACAGTTTTGCTAAGAGATTTCAAGATTTCAAAAAATTTCAACCATTAATTAACTTTATTAAATATCCAGACAAGTTTGATTTGGAAACTACTAAAATGGATCAATTAGACTGGTTACAGTTGGAGAATTTAGAAATGCAGTTGGCAGAGTTTCAATCAAGTTCTATTTGGAAGCTGAAATTTATAGAGTTAAGGCAAGAAATAGAAAATAATGAAAAAAAAGATTAAATGAAGAAGAATACGAAAACATGAATAATATGTTGTTGAAGACATGGTGTTCGCTCCCAGAAACATTTAATGCGATGAAGAAATTGTCTTTAGCTATTCTAACAATATTTTCATCAAGATATAGCTGTGAAAGTCTATTTTCGATTATGAATAATATAAAATCTGATGTACGAAACAGACTTACCGATGAATGTGGGGAGGCTTGTATTTCATTAAAATTGTCAAACTATGATCCGGATATTGATGCATTATCGAGAAATATTCAGCAACAAAAATCCCATTAAAAAATATGTCAGCATATTATAGAAATGAATCTATATATAATTTTTAAAAGCATGTATTTTCATTTAATAAAAATAATTTGTATTGGCACGCATGTATTTTCATTTTATAAAAATAATATTTATTGGCACGCAGTCAAAAAAAGGTTCGCCATCCCTGATCTAAAAGATTGTCTTTTATCATTGCCGGCAAAGGAATGTCAAGCTTACAGTGCTTAACCTCAAGGAAAAACGAATCAGTGTCGCCGGCAACGATATTATTATCACAGTTAAATTCTTATCTATATTTTGCCAATTCATTATATTGTAATTGGTACATCCGCAGCTTAGACAGGTCTAGCACTGATTGGCCGATGTAGCTAGGCCTGTCTAAACATATAGAGTCTTTGTTCAGATGAGCAGCAATCAAATCATCCACTATTTTAATGGACTTTTTGAAAGTCGGTTTTGAAGCACATACAATTGCATAGCCTCAAATTCATCCGTTTTTTCAAATTCTCAACGGACTTCCCATATAGACTATTATTAAATAATTTATATAAATCTCTATGAAGCTCGCACTTTGAGTTTGAACGTAAATCTGTGTTTCTCTGTATATAATCTTTAAAAATAGGTGCTTGTTTAAATTTAACTGATCTATGAATACACTCAACTTCCGCACCCAGTTCTATATACAGCTTGAGAAGTCTCCAGTGAAGAACGTGGTTCTTCTTACTGTAATGCGTGAGCTTAACTTCTCAACTTTTGAATTGGACGACACTACTGATGCACACGCTCAGGGATATTTATGTCAACTTCATTTGTATAACCATACGGAAGGAATTCAATATTTGCATTCACACATTCACTCAGCACATCATTCAGATTATCATGCACCCAAACAAAATCACCATACACAAGGTTTTGGCTAAGTGCCCAACCATATAAATTATTAATGTCTATATACAAGAGTTCTGTATCTTCAGAACTTGCAACATAATGTTTGTTAACAAATGTTAACCCACCCCGTATTCCACCCTCATAGAAATTAAACATTTTTATGTCCTGCAGAAGTTCAATGGGTTCCTTTAATGTCATGAGAGCGGACGCCCATGACATACCAGGAATTCCATAAAAATTCACAGGTTCTAAACCATTGTAAGCAATAGCCTTAGCACGAAATTGCTGAAAATAGTCTGCAAGGAGGAATACGTCTAATTTTAGGTAAGTTAACATATAGTCTAACATTGTAGTGCAATTTTGCTGTGTCCAAATTAGTTGGGCGGTAGCGTATTCATCATCATATACAGAATCCCATTTTGGAGGTAGTTCATAAGTCGATTCAAGGACCTCTAGTGATATTGCAAAATCATAAAGAAAGATACCATTTGCCTTAACTATAAGACCATCAAAAGCAGAACAAGTTAGAAGTAGATCAGTTAGAGATTTCACAGACTTAGCTAAAGAGCAATTTACAAATTGCATACTATTTATAAATCTAACAGCCAATTTCTTAATATTTACAAAGATATGGGAAAGTAATATAAGGAAAGTTCCACCTTCCGAATGTAAAGGTATACTGAATTCCTCCCAACTAAATATTTACCAGGTTCTAGGTCATGTATTAAAAGCAATGATATTCATCAAAGATAACAAAATAAAAGTGAAATACGAACAATGATAAATTATCATTAAACGTTCGTATTTCTGATTATAAATATTTTAATGAATGAAAGAAATCAAGTTCATCTCAAACTGCGTAATTAAAACATTTTAGTAATGAATGTGCATTTAAACAAAATATTTTACATTTTCTATGCAGATCAATGATAGTCAAAAGGTAAAACATTCTGCTATTAAAATTATGGACAAAAGATCCAACTGTAAATATATATTTTCTTTTTAATACATTTTGAAATGAATTAACATACATCATTCACTATCACGTCAAGTTAAATTAATTAATTAATTGAATTTTGTTTTACTATATTTTATGTAGAATAATTTATTTTTTAAATTGTTTTATCTAATTTTATTTATTTTTGTGAACCTTAGAAAACTAGACAAAACCGATTTTTTCTAAAAGTCGGATTGTGTATAAGCCTAAACCTTATTATCATCCAATGTATGCAATTTGAGGAATTTCATAAGTGTTTCCTTATCCATTTTATGTTCTAGAATATTTTCAGTCAGTTTTTCATACTTCTGTTGGTGTTGTCGGTGAATTCAAATAGGATTTATTGTCAATCTGATTCCAAGCGTGCTTTTAAACAACAGTAATGAACTCCAAACGATATAAACTTTATTAATTAATACACTTTATCTACACTTTAAAATGACACAAAGAATTATCTATCAATCACAATTTGGTGCTTATTTCGACCCTTCGGGAAGAATAGCACTTTTCGGATCAATTGGATTTCACAATCACTTGACCAAATGCGACGGGTTTCTGAGATCGGTAACTCTGATTTAGTTACTTTGCTTTGACTTCGCTTAATTTCTGTTTCAAATTTCTCTTTTCCTTGATTTCAACTTCAATAATTTTCTATAATTTTCTCCTTTCCTATTATTCGTCGAATTCTGTCCAATTTCTCTCTAATCTCTTTTTTTCTCCTTAGTCCAATTTCTCTCTAATAATCTCTTTTTCTCCCTTTGATTCCAATTGGGCTTCCTTTTTATACTCCGTCATCCAATAATAATTACTGATTTCCAATAGAATTTCTGATATATTTTACCGCTAATTCCATTTGGGCCTCTATATTCAATGACAGTTGTCCAGATAAATAATTTTTTAGAGATGCCCTTTCCCGGATTTCCAAACAACATTTCTTCTCTTAACTTGAAAGAGCTTTCAAAATAACGTGCAAATTTTCCATTTGTTTTTATTTTCTTAAATTTGCACTTGTTAATTATAAATGATCTTCTTTTATTTAATTGTCTGTTTTTATTGATTTTCTCTTATTCCCATCTCGATATTCGACAATTCGTTTTCATTCCCTTTTTATTAAGCTCCAGAACCACATCTTAATCACTTATCATTGTTTCCCCCAATCATTTTGCATCTTTATTAATTATTTTACTTTTTCAAATATATCTGACATTTACTTCATGTTTCAACAAATTCAGTGGTCTGAAAATCAGCAATAAGTGTCTACGGCTTTCATTATCTATCTACCATCTTCACTATGAATATCTGAACCAATTCCATATATTTTCGGCTGTTTATATTATATTATGAAATTATATTAAAAGGTTTTGCGACCTCTTGTTAAATAGTTCTCATTCTCTAGATTTGAAACCTTTGTAGACAGGGAACACATTTTTTTCCAAGTCTAAACATTTTTATGTGGAGCTGGGCTCGTCAAAATTTGAGACAGTCTAGTATTAAAATTATAAAAAAACAATTCAAACCTTGTGTATCAAATCCGTGTAGAATCTCATGACCAATAACCACTCCGATTCCTCCGTAATTATAAGTTATTGGTAGTCCAATGTCGTAAAATGGAAAACGAAAAATTGCCGCCGGGAAAACAATTTCATTTGACAATCGATTGTAGTAGGCATTGACCTCTTGTGAACCCATAGCCCATCTATTGAATCATTATTAAAATAACATTTATCATTTAATACTCATCAGGTGAAATCTTTTTTCCGACAGTCTTTAGGTATTCTTCAGTAGAGAATTCTAGGAAAGTAAGATAATTTCCTAGAAAATTATTGGCACTATTTCGGTCTGGAGAAAACATAATTAAAATTTTTCACTAATGAAAACAACTTACTGGAGCATATTTCTTTGTAAGATATGTTTCCGATATCAATGAGTCCGGATATCCGATTTTGTGTCGAATTGTTTTCAACTTAAATTAAAATTTATTAAAAAAATTTCTGCTTAATTATTTAAATTAAATAAATATTAATTTTAATTTATGCTATTCACAATTTTGAAAATCATAAATAAAATCTTAATTAAAATTTTAATAAAATTTTTTATTAATTAATTTATAATAAAATATATAATAAAATAACTATTACAAGAAAAATTAAATACAAAATAACCAATTAAAAATAATATTTCATTTGTTTTGTTAAATTAGAATTCAAAAATTATTACTGTATTTTTATATTTTTTATTGATTTATTACATTCACAAGTAGAAAATTAAAAAATGAATAAACAATATTTCGCCCACTTCACATCTTCCCTTAATTCCAAGTCCCTTCATTATTTGTTTTTGTCCCATCATCGTTGTCTAATGTTAACCATCTTTTGGGACAGCCGTGATGTCATCAAAGTCGACTTCGCTGAGAAAGGTGTGACAATCAACAGTGCGTACTATGCCGACTTGATTGCTGAAACCCGAAAACTTCGACGCAAACCCAGAGGCTCTCCACTTTGGCTGTTGCAGGACAATGCACCAGTCCACAAAAGTGCTGTTTCCAAGCAGTCCATCGACCATGCCGGTTTCTCGATCGTGCCTCACCCGCCATACAGTCCCGCCTGGCACCGTCGGATTTTTGGATGTTCAGACATATGAAGAAGACGATGCGAGGCAAGAGCTTTGAAACCCCCGACAGTATCAAGGACAGCGTCGTGAAAATCCTCTCCGAATGTGACCAAAATTTCTTTAAAACGGCATTTTTGGAACTGCTGAAGCAATGGACGACGTGTGTGAACAACAATGGGTCTTACATTGAGAAATGAGGGTATAAATGTTGATAACGTAATGGTGTAAAAGTATTTCACAATATTATTCATATATTTAAGAGCAGGGCCATAGCAAGCTATAATTGAGCTCTGTGACAAGCATGAATTTGGCACCCTAATTTTTGACTGCCGAATAGTTTTATCTTGCTGCTTTCGCAGATTTTTGAATTCTGCATTGAATAATGTTTTTGAATAACTCATATTTACATTGCATTAATAACCTTAATTAAATTAATATTACCAAATTAAAATGATTTAACAATTCCTTATTATTTAAAATATAGGGTGATCCAAAAAAACTTCGTTTTTTAAATATATATTATGTTGTTAGTGTGCATACTCATAGTACATATTATTCAATACTTCTTACAGTTATTTCTGATTATTATTGCATTCATATGACGTGGTATTACGTTTTTCGTATATATGTGCTTTAATTCATTATTCTTAGAATGCAGAATGAAAGGCACAGGTGACAGTAGCATTTCTGCAGCAGAAGAGAACACGGCGCATCCCACAACCACCGTATTCTCCTGATATGAATCTGATGAACAGACTTATTTTCCGCATCATGGAATTCGCACGAAAATTGCAGACATTTCAGAATGACGACGATGTGAAACTCTTCCTGACCACTTTTCTAGCTGCTCAAAAGAGATTCTCTCTCAATCAGGAGCTGCTAAACTTGCGACAGGATCTCCAATTAATAATTGATGCTGGTGGAATGTATTTGTGATGCATTTCTTCATTACATTTATTAGTTGTTCATTTTTTGCATGTCATATATAGAAATTATATCGTTACTGTGTAAAACATGCATGAATACTGTTATTATAAATATATTATATTATAAAAAACGAAGTTTTATTTGGATCACCCTATATATTCCAGTACAATCCAAATTTTCAAACAAATAATAATTATGATATGAAATTGCTTTTAAATTCAAATTAAATTAAAACTTGAAATTTGAGTTCAGTGAGACGGAAACTCTTCATCTCTACCTAAGCGACCCTAATAAGAGTCCATCTGAAATTTTGGCAACCTCAAATTAATAAGTTTTTATTATTTTAAACTTTTTTTAAAGAGTTGTATTATTAGCAAAGAACAAAATTAAGGGATATCGGTTATTATATCCATGATGAATCAAGTTGATAGAAAAAATGGATTTTGTTAATTTAAAAACAAAAATTGTACAAATTTATGCATAAATATGCATAATAATAAGGTTTTGCACAAAAATTGCTGAAGATTTTGATTGGGATAAACCGCTTGAACCAACATAGTCATTAACCCCTTAACGCCCATCCCCGAGCATAACTCGGGCATGTGTTTCTGGCAAATTTGTGCATGCCCCAGAGAGACTCGGGTATACGAAATATAATGTTTTGTTGAAGATTCACTAACGATTCTATTTCGGGCAGTGTAATAAATTTATGACATAGGTCTATATATTATATATCAATAATAAAAAAGGATTTATTCTTGCCGTTGTATAAAAAAAACACGCGTTAAGGGGTTAAGGAATGGCCATCAATTAAATTATATATGACAATAAATTGATATTTAAAAATTTAAAACCGAAATTAAACAAAGAAGTTAAAGCTTTTCTCAAACATATAAAAAGTTGGCAAATCCTTTTTGGTGACAACGCAAAGAAAAAGAACAAGGGTTTCTCAGGGCAAATGTTGAATTTTAATAAATTCTACTATTATAGTTGTGAAACACGTTAAAATATTTGAATGAGCAACATTTCTGAGAAATCAAAATCTTCTTTTTAAAAATATTCAAATCAAATTTATAACAAAAATAAATAAACCTTTTCCAAAGCACTTGATTTCGTATTCGAATCCATCCAGGTGAGATTTTCAATCACATTTTTCAGTGCCGCCTTGATATAGTCAATCATTGACTCGATCTAAACATATTTTATTTAAAAAAATATTCATTCAAAAATAATAAAAAAATATTGTAAAAATTATCAGAAGTTTATCTATCGAAAAATGTTGAAATGATATTGAAATGACAGTTTCTTGGTGGCACCATAAATTAAATGATAAATAATTAATATTAAACAGGATAAGCGTTTGCTCAATCTTCAATTTTATTAGATTTTTTTTTGTTTTAACGGGCTACAGGCACATTAGTGGCCATTGCATTTATTCACACAAATAATTATTGTATCAATACAAATGCCATCGAAGATTGGTTTTTATTAATTTTCTATTAAAAACATCTCAGAATAGTTAAAATGATGATGAAAAATAGTCAAAAATACTTTCAATTTTGTTTTCCAACTAATTAAATTATTAATTATTTTCAAGTAATTTAATATTAATTAATTGAGCTAATGGGACTATTTTAACACTGACAGTTATTGTGGGTCCATTTGATGGTAAACCACTCATTCAATTGTTAACAAAACACAATATATATTTAGGGACAATTCATATCTGAAAACTAAGTTGGTAATTTTCATCACAAAAATTAAAAAATTTATCGGCCCTTTATAGGAGACTTTAAGGAAAATTTCACTACAATTCACATTCACTTTGTTTCTAGGATATCCAATAATTATTAATACAAAAACATAATATATAGGTCAAACTGACCAAATAAAATCTAAGCAATATCCAGGATAATTATTATGAAATATTATAACTCACATCCTTTTTCTGTGAAGGTTGAAATTGAGATTTTACGAACATATTTCCTACTATTTCCTGTAAAGTTGACGAAGTCATTTGAACACATTTCTTCCATTCTTCTTGCTTTCCTTTGACACCTGAACAAAAATTATCAGAAATAAAATCTGGATAATAATTATTATTGTGATTAAAATTTGATAAATATTCAATTCTAAAGGATTAGCAAGAGATGTTACTTGGACAACTGAAAAAAGTAATTGAAAAAATACAGAATAGCAGTGAGAAAGGATAAAGACTTCAAAAAGTATATGTTCTGTGATGGATCAGAAATTTTTTTTGAAAAAACTATTATAATGATATTTTACATAATATTTACAGTTATTATTTATTTTTAAAATATATACTTATATTTACCACTTAAAAGGCTTGAGCTATTCATTGTTTCTTATAATCTGTTTCCAATTTTATAATTGCAGTTTATAGCTTCCATTGTATACTTGTTTGATCTCTTCTTCAGGCACAAAATATATGTCATACTCCTTGTTATTTGCATTACTCTTAATCAAGACCATATAGTCTATTTTTACTTTACTTTCCGTCAGTTTACCTAGAGTTTCACTCTCTTCCTTCATGTTTTTAAGTTAGTCTCTATAAACACATTTTCCAAATACCTTCTTACATGGAGTTTGTTCAATCGATTTTTGAAATGTTGAATTTTATGGAATTTAAGTTCAACTTTCGGTAATAAATCAACCCAACATTTTTGATTTTTGTCTTTAAGGATAATATGGATAGAATCTTATGTCATCTTTATCTTTTCCCTTTACGCAAACTAGTGGTGAATTCAATGGAAAGGGACACTCTTTAATTATTCCAAAATAATCTATTTCTTTTATATTATCCTCTATCTTTCCCATTAGGTGAACAGGTTGTCATCTTGGATTTATAACGATCGGCCTTCCTAAAGTTTTAATTTAATGCGTTATTAAATTAGTATTTCCCACATCTCATTCATGTTTCATGAACGTGGTATCGGATTAAACCAACAATTCAGTAATGATCTTCATATTTATTAAAATCAGTTTCATTTTTTCGAGCCGTATTTCAGCAAGCCGTATTGTGATTCTTCATTACCTCAAATTTTAACCAATGCGTTAACTTTACCTACTATCTTAATCGGTGACTCGTTATTATATATTAATTTGGTATAACATTTCTCCAGATTATTTTTTGATTTATTTTTAACATCTCATTGAAATTTGTTTATTCGTTCAGTAAATCATCCAATGGCCCAGTAAAATACATATTTTATTAGTAATTTGAGCTAATTTAGGACCTACACCTAATCTTGATAGATGTTGTCTTTAATTCACTGCTTGACTAAAAAATATCTAAATTAAGATAACATTTCGCTATTTTTCATTTCATTCATTATTTGCATTTAAATAAATATAATGTGAAAATAAAACAAAAGAAATTCAAAATGCAATTCAATCAATGGTAAAATGTGCTTGTTGCAATAGTATTCTTTTATTTTAATTTTGTAAATAGGTAAGTCAAAATATAAAAATTTTAATTTTAACGCTGAGCTTAAATTTTCAAATTAAAACTGAAATATTTAAATTCATATTTAAAAAAAATTTAACTCATTGTAAAAAAACCTGGCACAGCTACTTCTGATTGTCCGAATAAATACATGACTCCTCCCAATAAATGACTCGTTTCAATGCGTCATGAGTGGATAGAAATTTTGCTATGAGTCATAGTTAAATGTGACGAGTTCTTTTTTTGCAAGTGAGGATTTTCGACCAAGTAAAAATTTCCTGTTTAACTAAAGTTTTTGAAGAAACATTTTTCTTCAAGATGTTAAATTAAAAAACTTTTTACTTGAATTAATTCTTTTCAGTTATTTAAATTTAGCGACATTATCATTCTTAGTATAATTTTCTTCTTCTTCTTATTATTATTGTTAAAATCCGGAAAATGGGGGATGCATCTTAACACAGTACTCGTACTAGATCTGACTCCAAAAGATCTATAGATTTAATATATGTAAATATTAATAATGATTTATATTGATTAACAAATCAGGTAGTGTTCAAAAAACAATCACTTTTTTTTTAAAACGTTTATTAATAATTATTATTATTATTGTTAATATTATTATTATTATTATTATAAGTAGTGGGATAGCGGCCCGCTGGCTCACATACTCCCACCCGGCCAAATTTTTTTTCTCTAAGTTTAAAAGTACAATTTTTTTGTAGAACAAATACAATGAGTCATCAAACATTTTTCAAGGTAATTTAAACAAAGACCATGACTCATTCAAGGTCATTGGGTGGCTCATCATAATTTCTAAAGGTCATTTAAACAAGGACCATGACTCATTCAAGGTCATTGGATGACTCCCAATAATTTTTCAAGGTCATTTAAAAGTAGGCCAAGGTCTTTGGATGACTCATCATAATTTCTCAAGGTCATAGTATTTTTTAACATTTTTAAAATTTAATTTACTACTTATTTTTATAAGTAGTATATATTTTAAAATTTATCATTTATTATTATTAATATTATTTTTATTATTAATATGATTATTACTTATTATTAATATTATTATTATTATTATTATTAATATGATTATTATTATTACTTTTTTTTATTATTATTATTATTTTTATTATTATTAATATATAATAAAAACCAAGACATGTACTACAAAATTTTTATTATAAAGAAATTATTCTACTATAGTAATATTTTCGAAGAGTTTTATTCAAAGCCCATTCCACATACTTTCGATATCGGGCAGCGCAGCAATGACATCCATCACCCCATGGATATTCAGGTTCCATATCTTTTGACAAATTGTTTTGTTCGATATCTCATAGGAACTCATCGATTACAGTAAATATCCATGATTGAATATCAAGTCTTGAATTATTGATGCTGGCTTATCTATAATTTCATGTATTTCTGGATAATAAAATTCCAGACGTTCTTTAATAACTTTATAATAATCATCTAAAAATCAAGTAATAATAATAGTAATAATAAATTACTATAATGTTTAATTTCATTCATAGCTTGAACCGCGCTCGGTACATCCATTATAATGATAAAAATTGAAATAACAATTACTTTTATACTAATTTAAAACAATGAGAAGTTAAACACACACAAATCTTTAGCCATAAACAATAATTATTAATTTATACAGATTTGAAAATGATTAAAGAAATTTTAATAATATTATTAGTTTTTAATATGGTCAACTCAATTGTTGTAACCGTTCAAGGTAAAAATTCAACAAGATGTGTATGTCCTGATACAGCAGTATTGATGAATATTTTGTAAATAATAGATAGGCCTAGATATTTGAAAACTCCAGTCAAAAGATTATCTGAAAGAATGAGTAATTTAGAATTCCGATTTGAACACACATATGAGACTTTAAAAAGAGCTAAAAACGAATTATATGATGATATTATATATCTAAATAAGACCATTGGTATTATCAAAAATGAATTAAGAAAATCAATATTAGAATTGAAAGAAAATCGTAAACTTAATGAAAAAATGATGAATCAAGTTCAATATAGTATAAAATTTTATTCTAATAAAACAACTGATCAGTTCAATCGTATAATGAAATTACAACAACAACACCCAGTTAACAGTGGCGGCAACAGCTTCAAAGAAGTTAACAGTGCCAACAAATCATCATTGCCATTTCCATTATATATTTTTACATATTTTCTTAGTATTGCATAATTCTGATTGGTCGAATATAGTATAAATAAGCTTACACTTTCAAATATTTTTATAAAATGCCAAAAACTAAATTTTTTATAACTTTGTTGAATGAGCTGGTTTCAAATAATAGAGAAGAAGATAATATCTTTAAAAACATAAAATTCATGGTAAACCGTACCGAGAAAATCGTAGAAGACATCAAATTTGATTATGAAACAATTCTCAATTTGCCAACATTAGAGAGAAAGAATGCATTACAATCAATATTTAGTTACATATTCGATGAAAATAATAAATGGATGCGAATAATAGTAGGATTAATGTATATGAAACACATGATATTAAAATCTGGATCCGACTATGAAAATTATTTCCAATGGTCTATAGATGTAAATTACTTTATATTGTTATTAATTTATCATTATTTAGGAGAGAGAAACAAAAATTGATCCGTGGGTAGAAACAAACGGTGGATGGTCAGCGATTATTCAAGTTGCCGCAGAAGCCAAACGTTCAAATATTTATATCGCAAATTGTAAATTTTTATTAAAACTATTAACTAGAGCATTTTATTTCTACATTTGTTTTGATCTGCATATTTTTCTTCGGTGTAGTATTTTCCATTTTAAAAATGAAATGAAATGAATAAGCAAGTGGTTTTAATCAATCATTAGCCAATCAGATGTTGACCAATCCCGTGATTTCATTTTGTATGTCACAAACAATATTTTTGTACTCTAGATTTCGCACCCCTAATATGACTATTTTGCCACTAGCAAACACGTTAACACACATTGGGTTGTATTTTAAAAGCCTCAATGCAGGAAATAATTCTGGCTCGAACATACAAAGACATTTTGTTGACTTGTTGTATAGATTGATAGAATGTCCCATATCCATGGTAACCGTAATTGACTTTATTTTAATATTCTTTATTCTATATTGTAATTTATTGACATCTAAAGGTTTCTTGCACCCCATGATTCTGCATTTGCCGGATTTGAAAAATATTATAGGATATTTTCCACTTCTATCAACAATTTGCTGGGGTTTACCATTTGGAAATATCATTTTTGATACATCGAAAGTTCCTTTATAATTTATGTTTGATAACATAATTAAACAATAAAGAAATATTAATCTATATATATGATTCTTAGAAAGAGTTCATTAAATTATATAATATAAACAAAAACCTATAATTATATAAATAATAATGGAATTAAGAAATGATGCGGTATATAAAATCGTCGGCTCAAGTGGTAGTGGTAAAACTATGTTTGTGTGTAAATTACTGAAATCTAATTTATTTCAAACAAAATTCAACAAGATTTATTGGCACAAAGATGCAGATGAAGAACATGGATTAACTCAAGATAATTTCTGTAAATTGAAAAACATGAAAATAGTAAAGGGTTTCGATAAAAACTGGTCAAGTCGATTAAGGAAAGGTGATGTAATTATTATCGATGATTTGTATCAGGAAGCTAATAAAGAAAAGGATTTTAATAATTTATTCACAAAAATCAGTAGACATGTTGGTGTTACTGCGATCTTTATTACTCAAAATCTATTTCATCAGGGTGGCGCACATCGAACAAGGAATTTAAATGTTCAATATTTAGTTATTTTCAAGAATCCTAGAGATGCAACAGTTATTGATTTTCTCGCTCGACAAGCATACCATAATAATCGTAATTTTCTCATCAGTGCATTTCAAGATGCTACAAAATCCACACGTGGATATATATTTCTAGATTACACACAACAATGCAATGATGATTTACTGGTAAAAACAGATTTTTCAATAAAGAAGGTGCCATGGTTTATAAACAAAGTTGAAAACATTAACATGTAAAAATGTTTATGAAATCCAGCCTTAAAAATGTCCGAAAACAAAGTATTAAAAAAGAAAATAAAGACTGAAAAAGTTCCACCAAAAACCAGTTATACACCATCTAAAAAACTAATAACCGAGAATTACCCTGCAATGAATCTAATTTCGAAAAACATTATTAAAAAGAGTAAGAAAAAAGTTAAAATTGTAAAAAATCATATGAGTTTCCCATATTTTAATGCATTGTTAAAGGCATCGAGTATGAAAAGAATGTCTATTTTACAATAATTTCCAAATTTTATTGTCGATGATTTACTCAAAATTCTACTAAAAGTAGTCAGAGGTAAAATTAAAATCAATAAATCTAAAAAACTAGTATTGAATAAACATCGTAAGCCTTTGTTATCGCTTGTAAATAATAAAAATCGTAAGCAAATGATAAAAATCATATATAAGCAACAACGTGGTTTTATCGGAGAAATGTTACCATTAGCATTATCATTATTATCACAATAAACGATGGGGCAATCAACCGAAACGAGGCAGGTTTCGGTGGAGTGGCAAAGTTAAAGAAAAGAGTCCCAAAGTCGAAAAAGGAAACGCAAAAGTGGTTGTCAGATCAACTTGCGTACAGTTTAAACAAACCGATGCGGAAAAGATTTCCAACGAGAGCTTATAAGACATTCGGTATAAATGATTTATGGCAAATGGATTTGATGGAGATGATACCGTATTCGAAGATTAACAAGGGTTATAAATATATTTTAACGTGTATTGATGTTTGCAGTCGTTTTGCCCGCGATGTACCAACAAAGACAAAATCTGCAGAGGAAATATCTAAAGCAATTAATAATTTATTTAAAAATGGGCATCCAGACAATTTGCAAACCGATTTAGGTATTATTATTATTATTATTATTATAATTATTATTATTATTATTATAGGCAAGGAGTTTTACAATAGTAAAGTTAAGCAAATCCTGTATCGTCTCAAAATAAATCATTATTCTGTACATTCTCAATACAAAGCCGCACATGTTGAAAGATTTAAGCGGACATTGAGGGATCGATTGAAAAAATATTTCGTGCATCAAGGTAATAAAATATGGATAAATGTATTACCAAAAATACTTGTTAGTTATAATAATTCATCACATCGAGGTCTCAATGGTTTGAGACCCGTAGATATCAGCTCAAAAACACGAGTACGGTCTAAAAGAGTTACTATTACAAAACCTAAATATAAAGTTGGGGATCACGTTAGAATTAGTAAAATATCTGCTTCATCTTTCATCAAAAATTTCGATAGTAATAGGAGTGATGAGGTATTTCAAATTACTAAAATTAATACTAAACGAAGTCCTTTAATGTATGTTATTAAAGATAGTGATAACAATGTAATACAAGGGAAAATCTTTGAACAGGAATTACAAGTTATTTCCAAACCGACAGTGTTCAGAATTCAGAAAATACTGAAAACTAAAATGGTGGGTAAGGATAAACAATACTATGTCAAATGACATGGATATCAAAAACCCTCATGGATATCATCAAAAAACCTAGTAAAATGAGTTTCTATACAATTTTACCGAGCAATAGTTGCCCACTAATCCATCCATCCGGAAAATCAAGCAATTAAATTTATGGTTGATCTTCAAAATCCCATTTATTTACATGGAAATTGGGAAGTTGCTTTGCAAGACTTTAGATTTGTATACAATCCATTCCCATTTTATAGTCATTGTAAAATCGGTTACAAGAAACGTGTTCCCAAAACCTGTAGTGGTATTTTCTCAATCAATAATTTTGAACGATATTGTCATATTCCGAATCAAACCATTCAGACCTCGATGTGATGAATTATTATAACTAACAAGTATTTTTGGTAATACATTTATCCATATTTTATTACCTTGATGCACGAAATATTTTTTCAATCGATCCCTCAATGTCCGCTTAAATCTTTCAACATGTGCGGCTTTGTATTGAGAATGTACAGAATAATGATTTATTTTGAGACGATACAGGATTTGCTTAACTTTACTATTGTAAAACTCCTTGCCTATAATAATAATAATAATAATTATAATAATAATAATAATAATAATACCTAAATCGGTTTGCAAATTGTCTGGATGCCCATTTTTAAATAAATTATTAATTGCTTTAGATATTTCCTCTGCAGATTTTGTCTTTGTTGGTACATCGCGGGCAAAACGACTGCAAACATCAATACACGTTAAAATATATTTATAACCCTTGTTAATCTTCGAATACGGTATCATCTCCATCAAATCCATTTGCCATAAATCATTTATACCGAATGTCTTATAAGCTCTCGTTGGAAATCTTTTCCGCATCGGTTTGTTTAAACTGTACGCAAGTTGATCTGACAACCACTTTTGCGTTTCTTTTTTCGACTTTGGGACTCTTTTCTTTAACTTTGCATTCCACCGAAACCTGCCTCGTTTTCTGGGTTCGTCCAAATCTTCTCCATTACAACAAGATGATTTAAATTTTAATTTAACATTAAATAATGATTGCCCCATCGTTTATTGTGATAATAATGATAATGCTAATGGTAACATTTCTCCGATAAAACCACGTTGTTGCTTATATATGATTTTTATCATTTGCTTACGATTTTTATTATTTACAAGCGATAACAAAGGCTTACGATGTTTATTCAATACTAGTTTTTTAGATTTATTGATTTTAATTTTACCTCTGACTACTTTTAGTAGAATTTTGAGTAAATCATCGACAATAAAATTTGGAAATTATTGTAAAATAGACATTCTTTTCATACTCGATGCCTTTAACAATGCATTAAAATATGGGAAACTCATATGATTTTTTACAATTTTAACTTTTTTCTTACTTTTTTTAATAATGTTTTTCGAAATTAGATTCATTGCAGGGTAATTCTCGGTTATTAGTTTTTTAGATGGTGTATAACTGGTTTTTGGTGGAACTTTTTCAGTCTTTATTTACTTTTTTTAAATTAAAATTTTTATATTTGGACTTACCTATTTACAAAATTAAAATAAAAGAATACTATTGCAACAAGCACATTTTACCATTGATTGAATTGCATTTTGAATTTCTTTTGTTTTATTTTCACATTATATTTATTTAAATGCAAATAATGAATGAAATGAAAAATAGCGAAATGTTATCTTAATTTAGATATTTTTTAGTCAAGCAGTGAATTAAAGACAACATCTATCAAGATTAGGTGTAGGTCCTAAATTAGCTCAAATTACTAATAAAATATGTATTTTACTGGGCCATTGGATGATTTACTGAACGAATAAACAAATTTCAATGAGATGTTAAAAATAAATCAAAAAATATAACTATCATATAATCAACTATAAATAAGAATTGAGGACCTGTAGTGATTGGAATCAAAAGTTGTTAGATTGTAAATTTAGTCGGAATTTGTTGATTGGTAAATAAAAGTCATTTTAGTTTATCTACTGTACAAACAAAAATTCAACAAGAAAACTTTCCTAAATATACATTTGAAATTAAACAATTTTAAAATAATGAAAACCATTTTTGTAGTCGGTCTGATAGCAATTTTGTCGCTATGCAAATTATACGGTGAGGTTGTTAATCATATTGCTGATCCATGAAGTGTTTTAGAAGGTAAAGTTTGTGAAACCGAAATATGCAAAAAGCTTGGAGAAGAACTCAACAAAATAATGAACAAATCTGCCGATCCTTGCGACGATTTTAGTTCATATATGTGTGGAAATATGGATAAAGTTTATTCGATTTTACCGGGACAAAATTCGTTTGATTACTTTACGCAAATTAGCTCATCAGTCACGACAACATTGAAGGACCTTCTTGGTGGGAAATTTGTTTTAATGTTGAACAGTTTCAATGAAAGTATTGTAGAGAAACAATCGACAGCCAATCGGTCTCAACCTCAAGCGAAAGCTGCGATTTATTATCAGTCATGCATGAATAAAGAAAGTCGCAACAAAATAAGTCATCCAATTATATTGGAAGTTGCAAAAGAAATATCGAATGGGAACGATTTCGAATTGAATTTAATAAAGCTACTTAAGTCCGGTTTGGGATCTCGATTTTTCTCCATTGATGTTGCTCAAGATGCGGCGAATCCTGAATATAATATTTTAAATGTATTTTTTCAGAAATTTATTTTAATGAACTTGATCTGAATACAATTCTAGATTGGTAAGCCAACATTCGTTTTATTGGAAGGAACTCTGAGGGATTCTGAATCTTCTTCCAAAGAAGTAATATATGAATATTGTCATAGCAATAATAATAACAATTATTATTATTATTATTATTATTATTATTATTATTACTATTATTATTATTATTATTATTATTATTATTATTATTATTATTATTAGTATTATTATTTTTATTATTATTATTATTATTATTATTATTATTATTATTATTATTATTATTATTATTATTATTATTATTATTATTATTATTATTATTATTATTATTATTATTATTATTATTATTATCATCATCATCATCATCATCAAAATTTTTTTTGAATTACAGATAATAACCAGTTATATAAAATACATGAAAAAAGTCTTAAACATTTTGGGAATCTCGAAAACTTATGAAAACCTAATTGATGAAATCCTAAAATTACACATTAGACTGGCAAAAGTTAGTGAAAATTGTATTTCCAAAAATATTTAGAATATATAAAATTATTTCAGGCCCTCCCGAGTATTGCTGATCAAAGTAATCCAGAAAAATACACGAACAAACTATCAATTCGTGACATGCAAAAAAAATTTCCATCGGTAAATTTTAATGCTATTCAAATATGTTTAGATAAACAAACATTAATAGTTTGATTTACTTATTATTATTCAGATTTCATGGATTCGGGTTATCAACGAAGTTTTCGAAAATACTGGTATTAAGCTAAAAGAAGATGATAAATTGGTTGCATTTTCTCTGGAATACCTGGATTATTCTATTAAAATTCTTAAAGTATACTTAGGTGATCGGAAAAAGAGAGAGTTATTTGCATTTATTAATAGTTCTTGTTGTATTAATTTTAATTATTTTAGAATTCTACAAAAGGATTTGGAATGGGCCGTGATATCTCGTTTGGTGTTATTAGGATCCGATGCTCTCATTGAAGCACAAGAAGAATTTATGAGTGAAAGTCTTGGTATGATAATTATTTATGATTTTTAATTTACCATACTATTTTTGTAAAGTCTAAAGACTATTTATCAATTTAAATTTAATAAAAATATGTTTTTAGTTAATAAATTTTAAGTTTTAAACACTAAAAATAATAAAAACTCGAAGACGCCAAATATAATAAATATATTTCGAGTAAATTATCCTCATCTTCAGTCTGCCATCATAATGTTTGTTAAATTTTATATACTGAAACAATAATAATGTAATAGTTACGATTTAATGATTTAATTAAATAATCTCAATAAATTGGTACTTATTGAAAGTTTATTTTAGGGGATTGTGATTTATTTACCAACGCCTCACATAAAATTCTTACCCACTTATTGCCTGTCACAAAATCATTAGATAATTCAAATCGTTAAAATCAATAAATATGTTAATAATATTGTTATTATCATTAATAATAATAACAATTGCGAATTGGATGCAGATGTGTAAAGTGATTGGTGAATAACAAATGGAAAATGGATGATGTACAGCTTGAGATTGATTGTGATTAATCGGTTTATAATATTAATAATATAAATGTTATTAATGATACAGTAAAATACTATAGATTTATTGGTTCACCGAACCATAAAGAGGATTATTTAAAAATCGAAACTTTTTTCAACAATATAATTATTACTTCGCAGCATAGGCTTATTTTGTTATTCACATATCTGTTAAAATAATTTTTATTGTTTATTAAAAGATTAGTTTAAAAGAAACCTGTTTTTTTAAAAGAAACTTGTTGACTAAACTAAATAAAAATAATCTTGAGAAATGTTATACCAAATTAATATATAATAACGAGTCACCGATTAAGATAGTAGGTAAAGTTAACGCATTGGTTAAAATTTGAGGTAAAGAAGAATCAGAATACGGCTCGAAAAAATGAAACTGATTTTAATAAATGTGAAGATCATTACTGAATTGTTGGTTAAATCCGATACCACTTCCATGAAACATAAATGAGATGTGGGAAATACTAATTTAATAACGCATTAAATTAAAACTTTAGGAAGGCCGATCGTTATAAATCCAAGATGACAACCTGTTCACCTAATGGGAAAGATAGAGGATAATATAAAAGAAATAGATTATTTTGGAATAATTAAAGAGTGTCCCTTTCCATTGAATACACCACTAGTTTGCGTAAAGGGAAAAGATAAAGATGACATAAGATTCTATCCATATTATCCTTAAAGACAAAAATCAAAAATGTTGGGTTGATTTATTACCGAAAGTTGAACTTAAATTCCATAAAATTCAACATTTCAAAAATCGATTGAACAAACTCCATGTGAGAAGGTATTTGGAAAATGTGTTTATAGAGACTAACTTAAAAACATGAAGGAAGAGAGTGAAACTCTAGGTAAACTGACGGAAAGTAAAGTAAAAATAGACTATATGGTCTTGATTAAGAGTAATGCAAATAACAAGGAGTATGACATATATTTTGTGCCTGAAGAAGAGATCAAACAAGTATACAATGGAAGCTATAAACTGCAATTATAAAATTGGAAACAGATTATAAGAAACAATGAATAGCTCAAGCCTTTTAAGTGAAAAATTTAAGTATATATTTTAAAAATTAAATAATAACTGTAAATATTATGTACAATATCATTATAATAGTTTTTTCAAATTAGCACATTAAATGTCTAATATAAAATATTTATTAAATTTAAAATAATAAATTTAGTATGTTAATGTAAGCGGAATGTATGAAGAATGAAATATTTCCTTCTACTATAATATTAGATATTTTATAATCCAAAATTGTATTAAATATAGAAAACTTTGTCTTGGAATAAACTTGATATTATCTATTTAATGACATCGCCGATTCGTAGGTCAAATTTGAATGTTCCCGGCAAATTTATCCGAGTTTCCAAAAATTTCTGATCCATCACAGAACATATACTTTTTGAAGTCTTTATCCTTTCTCACTGTTATTCTGTATTTTTTCAATTACTTTTTTCAGTTGTCCAAGTAACATCTCTTGCTAATCCTTTAGAATTGAATATTTATCAAATTTTAATCACAATAATAATTATTATCCAGATTTTATTTCTGATAATTTTTGTTCAGGTGTCAAAGGAAAGCAAGAAGAATGGAAGAAATGTGTTCAAATGACTTCGTCAACTTTACAGGAAATAGTAGGAAATATGTTCGTAAAATCTCAATTTCAACCTTCACAGAAAAAGGATGTGAGTTATAATATTTCATAATAATTATCCTGGATATTGCTTAGGTTTTATTTGGTCAGTTTGACCTATATATTATGTTTTTGTATTAATAATTATTGGATATCCTAGAAACAAAGTGAATGTGAATTGTAGTGAAATTTTCCTTAAAGTCTCCTATAAAGGGCCGATAAATTTTTTAATTTTTGTGATGAAAATTACCAACTTAGTTTTCAGATATGAATTGTCCCTAAATATATATTGTGTTTTGTTAACAATTGAATGAGTGGTTTACCATCAAATGGACCCACAATAACTGTCAGTGTTAAAATAGTCCCATTAGCTCAATTAATTAATATTAAATTACTTGAAAATAATTAATAATTTAATTAGTTGGAAAACAAAATTGAAAGTATTTTTGACTATTTTTCATCATCATTTTAACTATTCTGAGATGTTTTTAATAGAAAATTAATAAAAACCAATCTTCGATGGCATTTGTATTGATACAATAATTATTTGTGTGAATAAATGCAATGGCCACTAATGTGCCTGTAGCCCGTTAAAACAAAAAAAAATCTAATAAAATTGAAGACTTAGCAAAAGCTTATCCTGTTTTATATTAATTATTTATCATTTAATTTATGGTGCCACCAAGAAACTGTCATTTCAATATCATTTCAACATTTTTCGATAGATAAACTTCTGATAATTTTTACAATATTTTTTTATTATTTTTGAATGAATATTTTTTTAAATAAAATATGTTTAGATCGAGTCAATGATTGACTATATCAAGGCGGCACTGAAAAGTGTGATTGAAAATCTCACCTGGATGGATTCGAATACGAAATCAAGTGCTTTGGAAAAGGTTTATTTATTTTTGTTATAAATTTGATTTGAATATTTTTAAAAAGAAGATTTTGATTTCTCAGAAATGTTGCTCATTCAAATATTTTAACGTGTTTCACAACTATAATAGTAGAATTTATTAAAATTCAACATTTGCCCTGAGAAACCCTTGTTCTTTTTCTTTGCGTTGTCACCAAAAAGGATTTACCAACTTTTTATATGTTTGAGAAAAGCTTTAACTTCTTTGTTTAATTGCGGTTTTAAATTTTTAAATGTCAATTTATTGTCATATATAATTTAATTGATGGCCATTCCTTAACCCCTTAACGCGTGTTTTTTTTATACAACGGCAAGAATAAATCCTTTTTTATTATTGCTATATAATATATAGACCTATGTCATAAATTTATTACACTGCCCGAAATAGAATCCTTAGTGAATCTTCAACAAAACATTATATTTCGTATACCCGAGTCTCTCTGGGGCATGCACAAATTTGCCAGAAACACATGCCCGAGTTATGCTCTGGGATGGGCGTTAAGGGGTTAATGACTATGTTGGTTCAAGCGGTTTATCCCAATCAAAATCTTCAGCAATTTTTGTGCAAAAACCTTATTATTATGTATATTTATGCATAAATTTGTACAATTTTTGTTTTTAAATTAACAAAATCCATTTTTTCTATCAACTTGATTCATCATGGATATAATAACCGATATCCCTTAATTTTGTTCTTTGCTAATAATACAACTCTTTAAAAAAAGTTTAAAATAATAAAAATTTATTAATTTGAGGTTGCCAAAATTTCAGATGGACTCTTATTAGGGTCGCTTAGGTAGAGATGCAGAGTTTCCGTGGCACTGAAAGGTGGTCAGGAAGAGTTTCACATCGTCGTCATTCTGAAATGTCTGCAATTTTCGTGCGAATTCCATGAGGCGGAAAATAAGTCTGTTCATCAGATTCATATCAGGAGAATACGGTGGTTGTGGGATGCGCCGTGTTCTCTTCTGCTGCAGAAATGCTACTGTCACCTGTACCTTTCATTCTGCATCCTAAGAATAATGAATTAAAGCACATATATACGAAAAACGTAATACCACGTCATATGAATGCAATAATAATCAGAAATAACTGTAAGAAGTATTGAATAATATGTACTATGAGTATGCACACTAACAACATAATATATATTTAAAAAACGAAGTTTTTTTGGATCACCCTATATTTTAAATAATAAGGAATTGTTAAATCATTTTAATTTGGTAATATTAATTTAATTAAGGTTATTAATGCAATGTAAATATGAGTTATTCAAAAACATTATTTAATGCAGAATTCAAAAATCTGCGAAAGCAACACGATAAAACTATTCGGCAGTCAAAAATTAGGGTGCCAAATTCATGCTTGTCACAGAGCTCAATTATAGCTTGCTATGGCCCTGCTCTTAAATATAAGAATAATATTGTGAACACTTTAACACCATTATGTTAATATTACTGTTTACTAATATTTATATAATACGTGGTACGCGCATTAAGTCCTTGGACTAACTATGAAAGGTAAGTCACAGAAACTTCATATCTCGCACAACAAATAATCAACATTTATACCCTCATTTCTCAATGTAAGACCCATTGTTGTTCACACACGTCGTCCATTGCTTCAGCAGTTCCAAAAATGCCGTTTTAAAGAAATTTTGGTCACATTCGGAGAGTAATTTCACGACGCTGTCCTTGACACTGTCGGGGGTTTCAAAGCTCTTGCCTCGCATCGTCTTCTTCATATGTCTGAACATCCAAAAATCCGACGGCGCCAGGCGGGACTGTATGGCGGGTGAGGTACGATCGAGAAACCGGCATCGTCGATGGCCTGCTTGGAAACAGCACTTTTGTGGACTGGTGCATTGTTCTGCAACAGCCAAAATGGAGAGCCTCTGGGTTTGCGTCGAAGTTTTCGGGTTTCAGCAATCAAGTCGGCATAGTACGTACTGTTGATTGTCACACCTTTCTCAGCGAAGTCGACTTTGATGACATCACGGCTGTCCCAAAAGATGGTTAACATTAGACAACGCCGATGGGACATTCCAGCACGCATTTTTGAGGTGCTCTTTCGTCAGTGACTCGCCATTCTGAGGATTCCCTCTTGCTTTCTGGGAGGTAAAGACTGAGGGAGGTCTCATCCACAGTAACGATATTATCCAAGAAGCGAGAGCCATTTTGATTGTTCAGAGACAGGCATTGTTGACAACACTCCAGACGAGCCTGGCACATCTCACCGGACAGAAATCGAGGGACAAAACGTGATGCCAGCTTCCGGATGCCGAGGTCTTTCAATATTTCTCGTACTTTTCCATCACTGATATTCAGTCTACGTTGCAGCTCCTTCAGGGTGATCCGCCGCTCATCCCTAACGATGATCTCGCAACGTTTTGCGATATTTTCATGGCCAATTTCCACGGGTCGTCCAGGTCCTTCGTCGTCGAAAACACTTTGTCGTCCCCCACGATACTGAGCAATCCAGTGATAGTCTGTCGTTTTGGAAGGCGCAGTTGTTCCGTAAGTTGCTGAGAGTTGACTGAGCTCTCAGTTTGGCGTAGCACCAAAACCTTTATGACGCTGCGGTAATCGACTGGATTCATAGCAATTTTGACGAAATTTTGAATATGCGTGAGATGAAACAATACAAACAATGAAATATTAAAACAAATGTTATATCATTAACTTATATATACATAATATATTAAATATAAAATCTCATTAACTTCTACTCATTATTTCTTGCTTAGTCCGGGAACTTAGTGCGCGTACCACGTATATTTCGTGTAAAAATTTTTTTAATAGACATGTTTTAATATGTTAAATAAAAATTCCGAATTCATTATTTGAACTAAAGGTTTGTTCGAAACGGACAAAACAAGCTCCAGTACACCGCTGGATATAAACATATAATTTTATATAATTTTTTAAAAAGGATAATTTGATAATAATTTGTCAGCTTCGTCTATTATCAGTATTTTGCAAAGATTTCTAGACACCAAATTTCGTTTAATTAAATCATGAAGCCAACCATGAGCGACTAAATTTATTATTGTCATGCTTTGAACCTTTGGTCGTGGGGCATAATTTCAGTGAATTCTCCGAAAGTTGTCAAATCTCCTACAAAAACAAATAATGAAGGGACTTGGAATTAAGGGAAGATGTGAATTGGGAGAAATATTGTTTATTCATTTTTTAATTTTCTACTTGTGAATGTAATAAAATAATAAAAAATATAAAAATACAGTAATAATTTTTGAATTCTAATTTAACAAAACAAATGAAATATTATTTTTAATTGGTTATTTTGAATTTAATTTATCTTGTAATAGTTATTTTATTATATATTTTATTATAAATTAATTAATAAAAAATTTTATTAAAATTTTAATTAAGATTTTATTTATGATTTTCAAAATTGTGAATAGCATAAATTGAAATTAATATTTATTCAATTTAAATAATTAAGCAGAAATTTTTTTAATAAATTTAAATTTAAGTTGAAAACAATTCGACACAAAATCGGATATCCGGACTCATTGATATCGGAAACATATCTTACAAAGAAATATGCTCCAGTAAGTTGTTTTCATTAGTGAAAAATTTTAATTATGTTTTCTCAAGACTGAAATGAGTGGCAATAATTTTCTAGGAAATTATCTTACTTTCCTAGAATTCTCTACTGAAGAATACCTAAAGACTGTCGGAAAAAAGATTTCGCCTGATAAGTATTAAATGATAAATGTTATTTTAATAATGATTCAATAGATGGGCTATGGGTCCACAAAAGGTCAATGCCTACTACAATGCATTGTCAAATGAAATTGTTTTCCCGGCGGCAATTTTTCGTTTTCCATTTTACGACATTGGACTACCAATAACTTATAATTACGGAGGAATCGGAGTTGTTATTGGTCATGAGATTCTACACGGATTTGATACACAAGGTTTGAATTGTTTTTTTATAATTTTAATACTAGACTGTCTCAAATTTTGACGAACCCAGCTCCACATAAAAATGTTTAGACTTGGAAAAAAATGTGTTCCCTGTCTACATAGGTTTCAAATCTAGAGAATGAGAACTATTTAACAAGAGGTCGCAAAAACTTTTAATATAATTTCATAATATAATATAAACAGCCGAAAATATATGGAATGGGTCCAGATATTCATAGTGAAGATGGTAGATAGATAATGAAAGCCGTAGACACTTATTGCTGATTTTCAGACCACTGAATTTTATGAAACATGAAGTAAATGTCAGATATATTTGAAAGAATTGTTGAGGATACCTAAATAATAGAGTAAAGTAACTAATAAACATGTAAAATGATTGGGGAAAACAATGATAAGTGATTAAGATGTGGTTCTGAAGCTTAATAAAAAGAGAATGAAAACGAATTGTCGAATATCGAGAAGGGAATAAGAGAAAATCAATAAAAACAGACAATTAAATAAAAGGTCATTTATAATTAACAAGTGCAAATTTAAGAAAACAAAAACAAAAGGAAAATTTGCACGTTATTTTGAAAGCTCTTTCAAGTTAAGGGAAGAAATGTTGTTTGGAAATACGGGAAAGGGCATCTCTAAAAAATTATTTATCTGGACAACTGTCAGTGATTATAGAGGCCCAAATGGAATTAGCGGTAAAATATATCAGAAATTCTATTGGAAATCAGTAATTATTATTGGATGACGGAGTATAAAAAGGAAGCCCAATTGGAATCAAAGGAAGAAAAAGAGATTATTAGAGAGAAATTGGACTAAAGAGAAAAAGAGATTAGAGAGAAATTGGACAGAATTCGACAAATAATTGGAAAAGAGAAAATTATTGAAGAAAGTATTAAAGAGAAATTTGGAGAAAACTTAAAGTTGAAAACAAGGAAAACAGAAATTTGAAACAGAAATTAAGCGAAATCAAAGCAAAGTAACTAAATCAGAGTTACCGATCTCAGAAACCCGTCGCATTTGGTCAAGTGATTGTGAAATCCAATTGATCCGAAAAGTGCTATTCTTCCCGAAGGGTCGAAATAAGCACCAAATTGTGATTGATAGATAATTCTTTGTGTCATTTTAAAGTGTAGATAAAGTGTATTAATTAATAAAGTTTATATCGTTTGGAGTTCATTACTGTTGTTTAAAAGCACGCTTGGAATCAGATTGACAATAAATCCTATTTGAATTCACCGACAACACCAACAGAAGTATGAAAAACTGACTGAAAATATTCTAGAACATAAAATGGATAAGGAAACACTTATGAAATTCCTCAAATTTCATACATTGGATGATAATAAGGTTTAGGCTTATACACAATCCGACTTTTAGTAAAAATCGGTTTTGTCTAGTTTTCTAAGGTTCACAAAAATAAATAAAATTAGATAAAACAATTTAAAAAATAAATTATTCTACATAAAATATAGTAAAACAAATTTCAATTTATTAATTAATTTAACTTGACGTGATAGTGAATGATGTATGTTAATTCATTTCAAAATGTATTAAAAAGAAAAAAAATAAACTAAAAATGTAAACTAATATTAAATATAAAACTAAATTGTCCAAAATTTGTATGTATATTTTAAATTTTGTTTGGTGTTCCGCTTCAGGAAATATTACTTGAAAAAGCATAAAAACATTCACTGAGGAATGTCTCAAGTTTCGTTACAAAATATCCTAAATTGGAAATTACATTCAAAATTAAAGATCCAAAATTTTTTTGCTAGTCAACTCGTCCAATGTTATGGAGAAATTTTTTGCTACATCCCTCTTTCTGCGATCTAACTCATTTATTGTTTCCCGTTTGACGTTTTCATAAAAAAGTTAAAATTAGGTCTATTACATGAGAGTTATTTTATATACTCTCGTATAAAATATCTCGAAGTTAAGGTGTAAATGTGGCCCGTCTAATGTAACAAGGTTTGATACAATTTTTTGTACGAAATTTAAAACAGAACGGTTCAGATATTTTATGAACTACTTTTAGATGATAATGGAGCTTGCTTGTTTTCTCCCACATTTTTGAAATTATTTCAAACTTTCGATTTATTTGCAGAATTTATTGTGGTCTAAAAATTGAAGAAAATATTTTCACTATTGATATTTTAAATTATTTTAATAAATATTTAAATAAATAAAAAAATTACTCGGCCCAAAATAAAAAGATTAAAAACACAAACAAACGTTTATTTTAATTTTAATTAAAAATAAAAAATTAATGTTTTGAAGATGGCTTTTTTAATGTCAAGAGCTCAACTGGGTTTCCTATTTATTTCATCTTTTTCATTTTATTAAATTTATTGTAAAAAGTAACATTGTTGACGTCAATTTATTTTGAACTCCTACCTTCCTCATGTCAACATTTGTCAAACTTCTTTAATCCCCCTCTCCTATTTTGTTGGGATAATTTATGTACTTCCCTTAAATATAATTAAAAATTTAGAAATAGTAAAAAATTCATCATTTTAATAAATTTATTTTGAAGCAGTTAATAATTTAATCGGTTCAACTCACAGCAGAAAATAATATCCAGATGTATGAATATGGATGCATATATTTATTAAACATAATAATAGTAATATTTATTTATAATATTAGCTGCATATTTATGTTTGCGGACTAATAAAATTTTATTTAAAACTATCCGTTTAATTAAAAATGTTTATATTAATTTTAATATTGTAAAGTTTGAAAACCAGTTTTGGAAAAATCTAAAATTTGTAAAAAAACTTGTGAAAAAATTGCTGAAGCCCCAGATAAGAATTATGATATAAAAATATGAGATTTTTAATCATTCGAAGAAATAAAAAAACAAAATACAAAATACGATAACGTTAATAAAAATTATAGAAAATCTTGAAAATAATAAATTAACAATTTATTATATATATATATATATATATATATATTAGCTTTTAAATCATTATTTATATATCCGTATATATTATTTTGCTTATATATTGAGATTTATTTATTTGCTGATAATTTCTATCCACTGCTTACGGATTTTATTGTTTAAATGTGTCAAAGAAAATTACACAAATATATTTAAATTGCATAATTACAAGATCAACAGAAAATATATATTTACAGTTGGATCTTTTGTCCATAATTTTAATAGCAGAATGTTTTACCTTTTGACTATCATTGATCTGCATAGAAAATATGCAATATTTTGTTTAAATGCACGTTCTTTACTAAAATGTTTTAATTACGCAGTTTGAGATGAACTTGATTTCTTTCATTCATTAAAATATTTATAATCAGAAATACGAACGTTTAATGATAATTTATCATTGTTCGTATTTCACTTTTATTTTGTTATCTTTGATGAATATCATTGCTTTTAATACATGACCTAGAACCTGGTAAATATTTAGTTGGGAGGAATTCAGTATACCTTTACATTCGGAAGGTGGAACTTTCTTTATATTACTTTCCCATCTTTTTATAAAATATCTATAGGGCCTTCTTTTATTAAGAACTAGCAAATTTATTTGGAGTCAAATATTGCACAGCTGAATAAAATCATATTGTAGTTAGTCTAGGATCTATCATAACCGTTGAGACAACCCACAAAGTCCTCAATATCCATAAAAATAAAAATCTCTTTTGACTTTTGAGATCACAAATTAGGCACTTTTATTCAGTGGTTATATTCATAATTAAAGGAACAATATTAAAGGCGGTTATTATATTCTATTCAAGTACACAATGAATCTTCCACTCTCATATTTATTTTAAATAATCTAGGATCAAAATTCGATTCCAAAGGTCTTTTGAGAGAATGGTGGACAAAATCTAGCAGAGATGAATATTTGAGCAAAACTCAGTGCATTATTAACCAATATGCCAGTTATGTCATCAATAATAAACCGGTTATAACCAATTTATTTAAACAAATTTATAATAATTATAGTTACCTTCATTACAAACCGTGGGAGAAGATATTGCTGACAACGCAGGAATGAGGATGTCCTATTTTGTATGTTGAGCATTACAATAAATGTTCGATGAGTTATTTTTCAGGCAGCCAATTCTAAACTGGAAGTGCGGGAGAAGTTAACCCTTCCACGGGTTGCATTGAGTCCTGAACAGTTGTTCTTTGTTGGCATGGGAAGAGTATGTTTTATGAATTATTTTTTAAATTTATATTCAAGTAATCAAGTGAAAATTCGAGTAAAAATTATAATATGATTTCAGGATTTTTTAAGGATTTCTTGCATTGGGAAGTCATTTAGCATCCATCTATAAAGTTCTATTTGAGTGCTATCAATAATTATAAGGAGACCTTTTGCGTTTATTTAATGGCTTTTTAAATGTTTACTTGTCTTTGTCATCAAATGTAGTGTTCACCTTACAGTGCTTGTAGGATTTAATAAACAAAAAACTGTAAAAAAAACTTGTTTTGCATTTTCTGACATCAAAGCAAAAGTATTGGCGTATCGTGCTGTTTCACAAACATTATCACAAGAGATGAATTATGGCGATGTCGACATTATCATTCCACAAACCATCAAGCAGCGTAATTATGTAACTCAAACGAAGGAAGGTCTAAGCAAAGAGTAACTATAATATATGGAATTGAATTCGAAAAGTTGGACCAGATTATTCAGATTTATGTGGATTAGCTTTCTTGGCATGTCGATGGATCTTTATACCCCTGGTTATTGTGTCGCAGTTTGTGTTGAGAAAAGCGGTTTTGTTATCAATCATGAACTTAAGCTATTTGATTTGGCTTTGGTAGAATATTTCTTTTATTCGGAGGTCAATACAGCACTTAAAGAGCAGTGGTTTGCTAATATCGAAACAAGTTAACCTAGCTTGACTTCGTTCCTGAATTCCATTTCCCAAGAGAATTGATAACATATTTTGTACAGTTTGTATAAACATCGAAAAAAATGAATCAGAAAGAGGAAATTTATACTGATAATTAAAATATGAAGTTTAAGAAGTTAAAAAATTTCGTTTTTATTGAATCATCCGGCATTAATAAAATTAATATATATTTTTATAGTATTTGCATTTTTTAGTCCTGGTGCGCAATCGTTACTAAAAACTATATTGATAACCAACTGAAAGAAGATGTTCACAGCGTTTGGAAATACAGGCAAGTTTGTTTGTCTATTATCATATATTTTTATCATACATTTTTTACTCAATGTTATATAACTTATTATATCTCAAAATTATTATATCTTAACACTTATTTACATTTGCTGCTTTCTTTTATAGAATTTCATTTGATTGAATGAAACAAAAAACAAAATTTTAACTAAAAAATATCATCACTTTTGTTTGAATCAATTACTTAATTTCAATTAATTGACAATTCAAATCTATTTATGAAATTATAGTATAACAAATTGGTGACATTGAAAACCGCATTTAAATTATTTGAAATTTAATGAAAATTAAAACAAAAAATTCAATTAATTTGAAATATTTTAATAACTTATAAAATAATTTGAAGATTAATTAAAATGGTTTATAAATTTCAGAATTAATGGTCCCATGTCAAACATGCCAGAGTTCTCCAAGGTTTTCAACTGCGACAGAAATAAAAATATGAACCGACAAAAAAAATGTTTGGTTTGGTGATACAATATCAAATTTCAACATTAATATTTGACTATATTTAATAAATAATCTTTAGGTTTGTTAAAAAGTTTTTCAAAAAAATTAATAAATAAATCTGAGTTTGATTTTAAAGTATATGTTATTAAATACTTTTATTAATTATTTATTTTATTTAATTATTTTATTATATTAATTAATTTTTTTAAGTAGAAAACGGTTATTCCTTGGTAGTAGCATAAATTTAGATATCAGATATGTGAATAACAAAATAAGCCTTGCTGCGAAGTAATAATTATATTGAAAAAAGTTTCGATTATTAAATATAACTATTACTTTGCAGCAAGAGCTTATTTTATTATTCAATTATCTGATATCTTAATTATTTTATATTATTAATTTTTATTACTAAAATTATTTCTTCTAATTTTTCTCCATAGTTTTTTTCTATTTCATTTAAATGTATTATTTATTTTATTAATTATCTTCAAATATTTAATTTTGTTATGTCACTGTATAACTTTATTATTACTATCAAGAAAAAGAAATTTTAGATTGAAAAATATAAAACAAAACAAGCATTTTAATATAAATTTAAATGGAATTTCCTTTAGATTTTCTTTTGAATATTTACTTTATGTATATTATAGACTCTACAATGTAGAGAATTAGATTTCGTTTGTACATTGTTTCAGTGAAAACTTGATGAATTTATTTAAATCAATGAAAAATACAAATTTTCAACAACACAGCATTATAAATTTCTTACACGAAGCCACGTTGAGACAAATCACCTATAATATAAAAAGAAAATCATTAAATTTATTACATATAAACACACCAACTCACCTTGAGGTTGTTTGTAAGATAGTCACTGAGTCAAACCCTACACTATAAAAAATCAAAAAGTTATAGAGAAATGAAATAATGCACATTAACACAACCCATAATAAAACATGCATGTAAACGTTTAACATGTAGCCCTCAGAAGTTGAAAAAACCCCTATAATAAATTAATTTATAGACATTTTTGAGATATTTTTAGAAAGAAAAATGACGGAAAAATATTTAATTTAAATTTTGAGGATTTTGCTAGGAAATTTCGAGTAAATGAGGATGTATCTTCATATGATTTACCCTTAAAAATTAATTTAATTTTAAAGACATTTCTGTCGAAAAAAAACAAAACCTGAAATCCGAAAAAAGGCATAAATTTTTAAATTCTATTTGTAAGTTTTAAAAAATAATCATAAACCAAATTATTCTGTGTACATATTCAAAGATTTTTTTCAAAATATGTATGAAATTTATAATTATTTAATGCAATTAATAATTTTTATAACTTCAAAAATAATTTAACTCACTTTTTTTGAATAATTTCCGAAAAATAAGTTATCATAAAATAAATCATTTTCTGAATATTTATAATCATTATTAATAATAATATACATAAGCTTGTAGATCAAAAGTTATAATTATAATTTAGAATAATGATTTAATTTCCTTGTAAAATCATAATTCAACTCTTACAACTTTATAACTTAAACTTATAACTTTAAAAAATAACTTACTTTGCCGTCATTTCAGAAATGGCTGAAATCCATTAAATTTTCTCAAAAAATAAATTCCAATAATTTGATTTATGTTTCAACTTGCATTATAGCGGAATTTATCTGAACTTTGCTTGGTGTATTGAGTCAAAATTAATCTGCTTACAAACTTCTAGTCAATCTAGTATACCAATAGATCTTTACATTTTTAAATTGATATAGATCGTAGTTCGTACTTAGTACAACTACTGTGACCAAATTTAATTATAAGCACTTACAATAGTACTAGTCCATTACTCGTTAGACAGAATTATTTATAAGTTACAGTCAGGTAATTTATTCAATCAAATCAATTATTTATCAACCAAATTCAACATTTGGAAAATCATATCAGTTCCAAGTGTTTTCATAGCATATTTGATGTTCTGAATGGGGGCACTTGATATGGTTTTAGTGAGATGAGGAAAGAAGATTATATGAATTTGATGAATTGCTTTGTACATGTTTTAAAAATGAATATCTATGGAGGTTAATTTGTTTTTCATTACTTCAAAATAAATTTAACTCACTTTATAGTAAATAAAGTTATTCTTAACTTCTGTTTCATTACTCCAGTTATTAAGTACTTCTGGGTTTTCCAATAAAATAATACAAATCAACAACAATGAATTCAATGAAAAACTTTAAAAATTTTAAGTGTCTACACAAGGCCCCCAAAGGCTCTGATTTATGTACAAAGTTTAATTTATCTAGCAGTAACCATTGTTAATATAAGTAAAAATTTATGAATATTAAGAAAATATATAAATATAAGAGATATATTTCACGACTACTTAGAAGTTTAGGATAAATGAAGTCCAGGGCTCTCAAAATGTTTGTAAAATTTTCCTATCAATTAATAAGGAGTTTTATTGGGAAGTTAGGGTTCAACATCTATCAAATTTTCATATCAAGGTATGTAAATAAATATGTCTCAACAATCCTCCTTCCTCAATGCTTCCCTCGTCATGGTTACAATAAAAATAGCTTTTTGTAAAAATCTTTCATAATTTATTATTAAATTATAAAATGTTTGTTTTAATTTACTAAATGGAAATTAAAATTTCGAATTTTATTTCAAGAAGCCTGTGGAGTTGAAATGACAATAAATTGGCAGCTGTGTCTAGTAAGCACAGTTGAAATATTTAATAAATTATTGTAAATGAAGACAAAAATAATGAATTAATTTTTATTCATTCTTGAATATGCTTGTCATATTTATATAAAGAGGAGAAGTAAAATTAGGTTTCAAATGTTATATAATATGATCATAAAATAATAATAATGAAAATGTGTTATTCTATGAAATGAAGCACATTTTGTGCAAAAAGAAATGTAAATAAATACATTTGAATTTTGTTTATCTACTGATTAACCTGATCCCATTGTCTATATTTACATATATTAAGAACTCCTTTAAAAGGAAATTCGAAGATTTTGTTATTAGATATTATTTTTAAAAGATATGATTTGGGTTTTAAAATTTTTACCAATCGCTATTTTAGTCCAATCAGCATTCAGTAAGGTTTTTATTTTAAATTATTTAATGACAACAATAACTGGGTTAGGTAAAGTTTGTGTAAAGGATGTTTGCAAAACACTGTCGGGAGAAATTAAATCTATGGTCGACACGACTGTGGATCCTTGTGACGACATGAGCGCTTTTATCTGTGGAAATATGGATAAAGTTTATTCGATACCTCAAGGAGAATCTCGGTACGATTCGGATTCACAAATAGAAATAAATGTTAACAATGAAATCCACAATTTATTGGGTTAGTTTATTATTATTTTTAAAAATGAATATTATCATATTATTATTTTATAAAATTATATTTGTTGTGGATTTTTATGCACTTTCTGAGTGGCTTTATGAAAAAAGTCACCAATTCATTATTTCAGTAATTTAATATTTTTTGATATATAAAATAATTTTTGTTTAAATATACTTTGTGTATTTGAATTAAATAAACACCATTTTCTTTCTCTTCATTTATTTTCAGAATAAAGATTAATATTTTGTTATATATTTATTTAGTTAAATAAAAATCCCTTTGATTATTTGTGAAAAATTTTATTTAATTTTCAAATTTTATTTTATTTAAGTAATTACGTAAAGGAAGAACATATTAATTATTAATGAAACGGGTCACTCAAACACCCGTTTTACCATATATTTTAACTGTTTAACAGTCATCATAATGCAACATTAAAACAAAAAATAATTTTAACAAATTATATAAATATTTAATTTTTAAAATAAACTTTATTTTTCTATAAAATTAAAAATCATTTTATATTTTATTCAGAAAATAATATATTTATAATTAAAATATTAATCTGCAGTTCTTGTGTTTGGAAAACCTTTCAATTTTAAAATTAGGCAACATATCAATTTAATCATCCTATTGTTTTTTAAGAAAAAAAATCCCCATACCTCAATTTAACCTCCTAATTATTTAAAAACATTCAAAACACAAGTGTTCAAAGGTTTTTGTAAGTTTATTTTCTTTTCCAACAATCTTATCTATAACGATGCTTGTATAAAAATTTGTCTGATACAATTAGATTATTCATCTAATAAACGCAAATCCTTTTTTCATTGTCGTTAAAGGTGAAGTCGGGTCTGTGTGGTGGGTTAGGCAGTAGTGAATCCACAGGAGTCAATTTTTGCAAAAAAATATTATTAAAATGGTTTTCTTTCAATTATATTTGATTATATATGTTCTAACTTTATTTATTTATTCTAACAAAGCTTTTCTGTAAATATTTAATGGTCTTTTTCTAATAATATAAGCCTTTACTGTATATTAGATATTAATTAAGTAGTTAATTTTAAATATCTTATACAAAAGTCAGTCACTAGTTGATCAGGAATGTTACCAAACCACAAGTCAAGTTTTATAGGTTTACCTTTTTCTTTATAGTGTTGAAAGCCGTGATTTAACAGTCCGTTTCATGATTATTCAGAAATTCAACCTCTCCAAAATCATTCCCAACATCAAACAAAGGCAGCATTGTTTTACAAATCTTGTCTTAATCTCAATTTACGAAACAAAGAAACCAGGCCTACCATGTTAGAAGCTTTGAATGGGTTTTCATTGAATAAAAAGTATGAAGATAATTTGCTGAACTTTTTGCAATTCGGTTTGGCAACGAGGATGGTGTCATTTGAGGCAGTTCAAGATCCATTTAATCCAGAATTCAACATGCTACAAGTATTTGCTGTATTATTTTGAAAATTGTTACATACTTACGTATTTAGATTGGGAAACCCTCTTTAATCTTGTCGGAAGGAACTCTGCAGTCAAGTGAAGATGCACTTGAGAAGGAGGTAAATTTGATATTAACCTTTAAATTTTGTGAAAGATTTTTTCACAGAACATTTTTAACTAACCTTTCCAAGTTCAAATATTTTTAAAGAAAAAGATGTTGACAACACAAATGTTCATAATTTAAACATTTGTTCAACGTGTTTTTCAAAAACATTCTGAATTTAATTTTATTTTATTATTTTTGGGATTTGTTATTTTTGTTGTTAAATGGCAATAGATCAATAAAATTCTTAAGGTTTGCCACAAATGTTTATTATTGGTCAGTTTTATTATTGTATTATTAGTCTTGTTTTCTTCAATAGTTAGTTAATTTTATTAGGACATATTTCCAACCAAAGAAAAATATCGTTCATTTCAAAATTTGGGCCAGAATAAGAATAGTTTGTTAAAATGATAGTAATAAAATGAATAAAATATAGCGCCAGTCCAACATATGCATATTATGCTACAATATATTTTGACAGACTCATTGTCATCGTTAGGTAGCCATGAACTTGAAACTATATAGAATAAATTACTTTTATTTAAACATCTTTTATATTTTAAAAATATTCTATTAAAAATAACAAATTCTGCTTTTATAAATCTCAAGTTTTAAAAAATTAATTTTTTAAAAATTTTATCACACGGAGACTTTAACAAAATTTAATTATAATTCTCAACAAAGCATTTTAAAATTTTGGGTGCAATGCCACATACAAGTTCTTGACAACTGTCGACTGAAAGAGTTGATTAATATCAGTGAACATAATTGTTATCTTAATTTTGTGTTTATTAGTGGATTTCAAGTCCTACTTAGATTTTGTACGGATCTTGGTTTTCAATATATGTGTCATGAGTGCAATGCCACACACATTGGAATGACTACCCGTCATTTCCGCTCTCAAGTTCTTGATCACAGTCGACTTAGCAATTTGATTTATATTAGTAAACACAATTTTGTGATACAGGATGAAAATAAATGTAAAATAGTTTTGTTTAAAATTTTAAAATATTTAGTTGAGAATTATATTTAAATTTTATTAAAGTTTAAATTTAATTTTTTAAATTAATTTTTTAAAACTAGAGATTTATAAAAGCAGAATTTTTAATTTTTAATAGAATATTTTTAAAATATTAAAGAAGAAATTTGTTTAATAAAAGTAATTTATTCTATATAGTTTCAAGTTCATATCTACCTGACGATGACAGTGAGTTTGTCGAAATATATTGTAGTATAATATATGTTAGATTGGCGCTTTATTTTATTTGTTAATAGAGCTTGACCGATTGCATTATTCTCCGATTGTCCCGATTTTCGATTATGCCGATTAAGAGAAGTACCGATTGTAATTCCGTTACCGATTGTGTATAAATTTTAATTTTTGTTAACTATTTGACTTTTTAAACGCGAGTTGTCATAATTGGATTTTTTACTTGGTTCTTCTATATACACTTAATGTTTGCATTAGGTATTATAATATAATTAAGTGATGCACATCTTGTTTCGTCGCTAATCTATATTTATTCAGAAAAGTTTGTTCTCTTTTGACATCTGTTTTTTTAGTCAGAGTAATTCCCCGTTATCTGTGAATTAATTATTTATCTTGAACAATCGGCTCTGGATGGGCAATCGATTTCCGATTGTACCGATTGCGACATTTTGCAAGAATAAATTAAAAGAGTTCTAAATAAATAAACATCAACGATCTTTATTGAATATCGGAATATAATTTTGATTTTTTGATTTTTTGAAATTTTCAACTTTTAGGATTAATATTAATTTATATTCCTGATAAATATTATAATTATTTTCTATCTTTTTAATAATCTTGTCAGTATAATAATATAAATTCAATTATTAAATATTTTTCAATATTATTAAAAACAGGAAAAATTTTATTATTTAACAATTATATTTGTTAACGAAATAATAAATGAACTTTTAGGTGAAATAATCATTTTTTAAGTGGTGAAAATTCTTTTTTTCGATATTTTTAAGTATAATAACACAAATACTTTAGAAAAATTGTTTTGTTTTAATTAAGTTAATCGTTGTTATATATTAAAAGCAAATTACCAGCTATACAAAATTTATGAACAAAGTGCTGGATATACTGGGATTATGGCAAAATGAGAGGCATATTATTGGAGACATTGTAAACCTTAATATCAAATTGGCCAAGGTTAGATGAACATTTAGTATGATAAATTGGTGTTTATTATCTGGGAACCTTCATTAGGGTTTCCCCTCAATTGCGGACCAAAGCAATCCGAACAAATATACAAATAAATTAAAAATCAGTGAGATTCAATCGAGATGCTCCGAAGTATTATTTAATATTGATAACGAATTTACTCCTTGAATAAAATGTTAATTGCTAGATATCCTGGATAGATTTAATAAACGGGGTGATGAAAGGAAGTGGAAAACAAATGAAGGAAGACGATCTTATAAATGTGTTTTCACTGGATTATATTGACGTTTTGTGTGGCATTCTCAAGGAGTATAAGAATGATGATACGAAAATGAAGTTTAATTCAAAGTTAATGTTAAATATTACTTTTATTGCTACTTTTTTAGGGTTTTGAAGATGGATCTAGAATGGGCAGTGATTAATGATCTCGTTCCGTTGGGTTCAGAGCAGCTCACAGATGCACATAATCAATTTCAAAGTGAAATTTTGGGTAAAATATTTTATTTCGAACTTTTTATTTAAGAAACATATCGTTTTGTATTTTTGCGTTTTTTCTCATATTTACATTTTTATATTTACTTTATTTTTGTAGGAGTAACAGGAAAAAGTGAATTGTGGAAAACTTGTGTCAGTGTCACATCGAACGTATTGTCGGAAATTGTCAGTAGTATATATGTTAAAGCCAGTTTCGATCCATCACAAAAAAAAGATGTAAGCTATTTTTTAAATTTTTTAATAAACACTAATAATAATATGACTATTATTATTATTATTATTATTATTATTATTATTATTATTATTATTATTATTATTATTATTATTAACATTATTATTATTATTATTATTATTATTATTATTATTATTATTATTATTATTATTACTATTATTAAAAAAAGGCTGTGCCGAAAATTCGTGAATACTTTAAATAAATCTGATTCATATTCAAATTTTGTAGAAAATATTATGTCACCATTATTATTATTACTATTATTATTATTATTATTATTATTATTATTATTATTATTATTATTATTATCATTATTATTATTATCATTATTATTATTATTATTATTATTATTATCATTATTATTCTTATTCTTATTATTATTATTATTATTATTATTATTATTATTATTATTATTATTATTATTATTAATTTTGGTTTTGCCTTATTTTGAGTTTTTCTGAGAATTTAAGCAACAGATCCACAAAAATTTAGATAATACTCACCTATGTATAGTTTCGCAATTGAATCTCTATATTTATTTGGTATATCTTCTGAAATCGTGTATTAACTTTCTTGTATTGGATGTAATGCCAAATGCATTGGAGAGAATGCGTATTATCTCTGCACTCAAATTCTTGAGCGTTGTCGACTGAATTGATTGACTAACATTAGTGATCATTTTAAGAGATGTGCCAGTAAAATAAATACTATTGGGAACGAATAATTTATGAGACGTTGATAAGATCTTTAAATTACGATTAATGTTCAAAGTGTTCAGTCTATAGTGATTTTGAATGCATTTAAATAATTTCATGTTGCAGTTTTTATATGTGATGTTTGTTAAAAATTTTAATTTAGAATGTTCAAAAAATCATGACTTAATTTATAATATTAAACAAGAATTATATAGCTCCTAGGCTCAAATTATAAATAATAATTATTATTATTAATTCAAGATTGAGCTAATGATTGCCAATATTAAAAAAGCCTTGAAATCTGTAATTGAAGAAGTTACTTGGATGGATTCAGAAACCAAAGCAACAGCTTTGATAAAAGTATGTTTTTTTATTTTTAATGCAGTTATCGAGTAATCGTAGACAAATTCGTTGATAATTTATAGTTATAAAGTATAAATTTGTTGACAAATTATAAATAAATTTAAATCTTATGTTATGTTTTACATATATTATTGTATCTATCAAGAAAAAATTTGTAATTTTTGTTTTGATCATTAATCAAAAATAAATTTGAATTTAAAAACAATAATTCTAATTGGAATCATTTAACTGGAAAGCATTTAAACAAATCTATGAATTTATCAATTATTAAATCTTTTTCATTAATAATCTTTTTGTTTCGTACATGCTTCAAATAGAATGAATTTGATATTTAATTAATCTGTTATATTTAATAAGTGCTTTAAAATCAAAACCAACGGTTCTTAACCTTTGAGATTTCGACAGCCTGATGAAAAATGTAATTATACATAACATTTTTTCGACAATTTCTCTTGTATTAACCAGTTGCAAAATTGTAAAATTATCTTAATTTTCGTCACTCCCCGAATACAAACACGCAAATCAGACAAAAGATAAATAATCGCATAATTTTTTCCAAATCTTACTTAAATTATGTGTATTGTATTTCAAAATCTGAATTCACGTTTTCGATATTACACTCTTTTGTAGGGGGGGGGGCGTAAACCACTGGTTAACAATCACTGATCTAATCACTAATTATGAGTTGGCATTATTGACAGAGTTCTTCCATTTAATAATTTTGAGTTTAAAATTAAATTTATGAAATAAATTTTAAATTTTCGTAATTTATTTTTTAATTACCATTATTAGATTTATAAGTATAAAACGATGATTCCTTGGTAACATCATAAATTAATATATCAGATAAGTAAATAATAAAATAAGGCCTTGTTGCGAAGTAATAATTATATTTTTGAAAAAAGTTTCGATTATTAAATAATCCTCTTCTGAAGAGGATTATTTAATAATCGAAAAATTTTTCAACATTATAATTATTACTTCGCAGCAAGGGACTATTTTATTATTCACTTATCTGTCATTCTTAGATTTTTTATTGTTGTTTATATTTTATTTCAGTTAGAGGCTATCACAAATAAAATCGGGTACCCCGATTCATTATTGTCAGAATCATACATGTCAAACAAATACAGATCGGTAATTGTGTTTTATTTTATACATTTTCAAATTGATCTCAGATAAAAATGACCGAAGAAAGGTTTTTGAAAAACTACGTAGACTTTCAAAAATTTTCATTCAATCAATTATTGCAAACAGTTGGGGAACAAATACCAAAGGATAAGTAAAGTGTCGAGTATTTTTATCACAATAAAAATAATTTCAGGTGGGATATGGGCTCATGGGAGGTCAATGCATATTATAACCCAAGCTCCAATGAAATTGTTTTCCCAGCTGCCCAGTTGCGATATCCAACTTACGACATTGGGTTGCCCAATTCCTATAATTATGGCGCAATCGGTTCCGTTATTGGTCATGAAATTCTTCACGGATTTGATACGGATGGTATTAATTATTATCATTTTAATTAGGGTTTGCAAATTATCCAAAATTTTATCACCCGGACAATATGGTACCGAAAAAAAGGATTTTATGATTTAAAAATTAAATAAAAAATAAACTTTATATTTATATTAAAAACAAAAAATACATTTATTTATTTTTTTAACAGTTAACAAATAAGTATAAGTACTAAAATTATTTCAAATATCAATAAAGAATTTATTAAAAATACTAATCCGTTGATAGTATTTGTTTCTATTCACGGTATTCCCAGAAAATGACTCTTGGTTGGGAATTATAACCAAGAGGGTATTATAAAAATTGTTCATATTGATGCTTCTTTTACCATAATTTCCTTCAAAAATCTTTATCGATATTAAACCTAGATTTCTGATTTTTTTAATTTTGTAAAAGATTTAATACATTTTTGTAAATTGTAATATTCTGTGCGTTCTTCATGCTCTGTATCAACTTCTATCTCTTCATCTCTTTCACTTTCCTGAATATTTCCTAAAAACAACCTATAAAATAATTTTGCACAAGTCTTTGTTATAAATTTTAAAGAATAGTTTAAAAAATTATTTTCGTTGTGTAATTATTCTGTAATTATTTTATTAATAATAGTAGTGATATTTATTTATTATTTCTTCGTTTTTCAATTTTAATTTTTATAAGTTTTAAAATTTGTAATTTGTTTTAATCTTATGTCTTAAATGTATGACATTGTACCTTCTGCTATCAGTAAATTTCATGATTTTAAAATAACTGTTTTTCAGGGTTAATAAGTGAGCAATATGTTATTTATGAAACTCGTAATTAACGAAGTCGATAACTTACGTTATTTAGATGTTTTAAATCTTGGCTTCTTAAAATATGAGTCGCGACACCAAATATGGTCGCTTAGTCTTAGGGTCAAGAGGTTTAAATGTAAAATATTTCAATACATGAATTTATAAAATCTAGATGTGTAGTTGTGACAGAGTCACATTCACACACACGCACACAAACATTAAATGCGGATAACGACAATGGCTGATGAGATGTGGGAATAGTGGTAGGGATCAAAGAATGACAGTTTTTATGCTGGGCCTCGCGTATACGGCCTTCTATGTGTGGCTTACATGCCATCTGTGTGGTCATCATTCTGTCATTCAACACCAAATATGTTTTGTGAAATTACTTTTCCATCTTTAACACATTAAAATCTCATTATAGCTCATTGCTAAAAAATGGTGAAGAGATTTTACGTCCAGCAGTGTCAAATATTGCACTAAAATTTAATTTGTTATGCAGTAAAAAACAAGCACGTCCGTTTCAATTAAAAACAATTTTTTCCTTTCAATTTTGAATACTTAACGATATCGCTCAAATATATAAGAACGTACTAAAGTGACCAAAATGCCCGGGATCGAATATATACCAGTTACAATATATCTTGCCCAATATTTTCTTTTATTTATATTATTTCAAAAAATCCAATTTTAATGAAAAATAGAGTATATAATTTTGTAACTAATAAATACAATTTACAACTTTTTGTGCCATTTTTAATTTTAAATTTTTGTATTTTATGATTTTGTATTTCAATTTTATATTTTTTTTACAAATAATATAGCTAGATTTTTATTTTCTATTTATCTGGGTCGCGGAAAAAACTCACAATCATAAATGGGATTGTGAATGAAAAAAATTTAAGAAGCCCTGTTTTAAATGATTCAGATTTTCTTTTGCTTATTTTAAAATTGAGATAGAAAAAATAAAAAAATAATATAATTAATATTAATATATAAAATTAATATATAATAAGGAATTTATCTTAAGTATAACAAATATAATTGGATTCAGATAAGATTTAAAAAGTAAGTTAAAATTTTAAAAAAACTGAATCAAAATCAAGATCTGCAAATTTAAACTTTTTAACCAGTATTAACTTAATATTGCCAAAATTTTATATAATTCTCATAACTATTATTAACAAATGTAGTTTGTCTTATGTTTTTAAAAATTAGGAACTCCGGGGAATTAAATATTTTTTTGTAGGATTTATATTGAAAGAAGAATATTAGTGTTTCGGTGAAATTCCAGGAGTTTTTAATAACTGCAATAAAATACAAATCAGATTAATATTTTTAGAGATTTATTATGATAATTGCCGTCAACCAATGGAAAAGAGGCCGCTTTCGGAAATAAAAAAAGAGCAAATAATTTAATCAATTTTGTTAGATATTACTAATAATTAATAACTAGTAAAAATAAAAAAACATTTTAATATTTTAATATTTTTTTAGGTAGTTTATTTTAATATATTGAAATTTTTTCAATACAAACCAATATTTTACACTGTTTGATTTTATTACCTCTATAGAAAAGTTTCAGTCTTTTAATTTGAAAATAATAAGAAATAGGATAATGTTCTTAGCGAAAATGAAATAATTGGAATCATTCTTAAAATTAGAAAGGAAAAATGTAGATTTAATTAAAAAAAAATATGGCAAATTATTTTTGTATGAATCTTTATATTGACTTATAAATTTTGGAGGAAAAATCCTCACCACAATTGTAAATTTTTCCCGATTTATCTGACTAGTTAAACAACAAAAAGTTGAAGAACAAATAAAATTATCGACTTTTCTTATGTTTTTTAATTCATATATTTAATTTAGAATTTCTAAACTCTCAGAACAAATTAAAAGCAACCGCATAAAAATATAAGTTTATAATATTACAATTGCTCATTTCTTGGTGTATATTTTTTAATATTTATTGCCATCCACCTCTAACTCAATCGACGACTCACGCTTTGAGAAGATCTGTTAAGGATAAAGTTTCGTGTATTTTCTCTATTTTGACCGTTTCGGATAAAAAGTTAATGCTTTCAGTGGTAGTTTGGTTTTACATGAAGCCCCTTGAAAATTTGAGGAATTTCAGTTTGTTTTGTGAAAAGATTTTGAGTGTTCATTGCTAAAGCATTTGTCCTAGAATTTTTGACCAGGTTCCCTAGATCCTAATTTATGTTTTATTGTAATTTTGAATTTAAATTTTTAATATAAAAATTCAAATTCGATTACGGCTGCATTATTTTAAAAATGTAAGCCGACTCTGGAACATTAAATAAAGAACTGTAAAAGAATGAATTGTCGTAGGTAATTTGGAAAATATATATATCTTTCTTAAAAACTCGTAAAAAATGTTATTATTTGTTTAAATTGGTGATATTTGCGTTTTCAATGTCATGATTTATGATTTTAAGGTTCAAAATATGATTCAAAAGGTATGTTAAGAGAATGGTGGTCAAAATCAAGTCGAGAGGAATACTCAAAGAAAACACAGTGCATTATTGATCAATATGGACAGTATAAAATATACAATGTTTCTGTAAGTTTTATGTTGTTTAATAAAAATTGAGAATAAATTGTCATTATTGGCAGATAAAGATTTAAATTTTATAGACTTATGATGAATGATTTCATATCAAATGTGAGTGCTTCCTTACTATAAAATTAAAGGAAATATGATTGAAGTAGGATACAATATAGCGTAGCACTCGAACCCTATAGACTCAATTATTCATAATAATTATGTTAAATAATGTTAAATAATCTTTTTTCATAGACCTCTTTCTTCTTAAGCAAAGATACAGAATCTTATTGGTACGAAGTATTGACAATGATAGACCATAAACCTAACAATGCTGGAAATCCTGTGACAGAACATGAGCACGAATGAAAAATACTAAACTATTTATTTATTATTAAAAGCATTTATGATTAAAATAAATGAATAAAAGTTAGAAGAAATTCGGTCACCCATTAAAATTTTTGTTAAATATTTTTCTTTGATTGTATTTAATATGTTAATTTAACATATTTCAATAAATTCAGCTGCCATCCATTCAAACAGTCGGAGAAGACATAGCGGACAATGCTGGAACAAGGATGGCATATATAGTATTTAATAATAATAACAATAATAATAATAATAATAATAATAATAATAATAATAATAATAATAATAATAATAATAATAATAATATTAATAATAATAATTATAATAATAATAATAATAATTATAATAATAATAATAATAATAATAATAATAATAATAATAATAATAATAATAATAATAACATTAATAATAATAATAATTATAATAATAATAATAATTATTATAATAATAATAATAATAATAATAATAATAATAATAATAATAATAATAATAATAATAATAATAATAATAATAATAATAATAATAATAATAATAATAATAATAATAATAATAATAATAATAGTAATAATAATAAAAATAACTTGGATATTATAATCAATTAAAAAATTAGGCTTGGAAATCTTACAGCAATGACAAAGAAAATTTAGTTCTTCCAAACTTAAACCTTACCACAGATCAACTTTTTTTTCTTGGACAAGCAAAAGTATCATTTATAAAATTACTTTTACTCCACAATTGTTATACCGGTATTTCTTCATTTTTAGGCTTGGTGTACATTAGTAAAACCAAATGCATTATTGGAGAAAATGAAAGGGGACGTTCACACAATTTGGAAGTACAGGTTTGATATATTTTCTGAATTTTAGCATTCATTTTAACGTCTTGCTTAGTTGTAAGTATTATATAATCAAAAATAAATTTATTTAATCATATTAGTTTAAAATTTTTTATTAAGAATTAATGGACCGCAGTCAAATATGCCGGAGTTTTCAAAGGCATTCAAATGTGGACGAGACAAGAACATGAATCGTCATAAAAAATGTCTAGTTTGGTGAATTTAACTCGTTTTTGAAATTATGCAAATAAAAATTATTAAAGAATGTTTTTTTGACTTTATTTAATTAACTCCTGTTTCTTATTATCATATTACTTATATTCGGATTTAACTCGCTATTATTAATATCTTTTTTTATAATTGCGATAGCCACATACTGGCTCACGTTGCTTAAAATGATATTTCCAATTTGGATGTTGACCATCTTTACGATATTAAATTCATTCCAACATTTGAGCAGGGACCCGCACTTATTTTTCAAACGAATACATGTGGCTGTCAAAAAATATTTTAAATTTTGAGTAGCGTTCTCTCTTAGTTTTTTAATGGTTTCGATTATCATTCTCCCTTTATTTTAGGGTTTGATATACTACGGCTTATCTCGTGTTGGATTTTTCTTAACTTTTGGGCAAGGTTTCCGTTCACTAATAAACTATGGCGTCACTAACTTATTATTTACTTAATTAATTTTAGAAGCTAAAAATTATTGAAAGTTTTGAGACGAAATAATTTTATTGAAAGTGTAGTTGTAATAATTACAAATTCGATTCAAAATATTTATTTATAAATTTGAAATTGATTTACTGCTTCTTGTATGTTGTTAGACTTATCTCAAAACATCTACTAATTGAACTTCTGCTATAACTTTTGCAGATTCGGCTTTTTCTGCAACTTCAGTGTGTTTGACTTCAGCAACAACTTCAGTGACTTCAGTAGACATGTTGAGATGGATTTTAAATTTCGAAAAAGCGGATGTTAAAGTGTATATATAAACAGATATATTTTATTTACTTTATTTAATATGTTATTTTAACTATTTAAATATCTTATAAATAATAATAAATTTGGTATGATAATTATGATATTATGAACGGCACAGTAGTGCGACGGTCCTCAATTTTTCAGTAAAATAGACAGTTCAGCCTCAACCTTTTTTAGTCTTGGGTCATAAAGCGTACATTATTTCTGTCTTCACTCGAATATTTTGGGTCATTAAATATTAATTCTGATCTGGAGCCATTTGAGAACAAGTTTATTAAAGCATAACAATAGAAAAAAATAAAAACTGAACATTTATTGTGTAGAATTTTACCAAAATACCTTACATTCAAAATATTTGTTGACGAAAATTCACATATGTCCACTAACAATAAAAAAACAAAACTCGTGAGCTTCTGAGATAAAATGAAGTCGTAAAATGATTTCTTCGCGTCTATTTAAAAATATATTCTGTATATCACCCATGAACCCTTGCCAATTTATGAAAGTACTTTCTAATTTATTCATTTGAGATAAATAAAATTTATTTATTTACGATTTATTTCAAATTCATCGTAATAGCACAAAATATTTGCTTTATTGGAATTTTTTAGCAGTTCCCTTTAGTTGCAATCAAGGGCATTAAATTAGACCTAAATGGACATTATTATACATGTTAAATAATAAAACAAAAAACTAACCAATAATAAAAGTGTGTATGTGTGTGTTATAGCCAAAATGGATAATATATAAAACCTGGGACATTAGGTAGAATAAAAAATAGGAGAATAAAAAAAATAGCTACTCACAATTTCGGTTCACAAAATTTCTATAATAAAAATACTAATAAATTAGACAATTAATTGCATCTTGGACATTTAATTGTTACAATTTTTATAATTTATTTCAAAAATAATGAAACAAAGATATATCTGATGCTTCAACAACATCGACAATTGCATACAAGGATGACATTCAAAATATGTTAGTTTATCTTTTATATTTATTTATTTTTACAAAGTTTATTGCAGAATATACCCTGATACTTCCTCGGCATTAACCATCTATCACAGAGAAATTCATCGAGATTCATATAAAAATCATAAAAATTAAGTTTAAATTGTGATTAAATAAAAAAAATTTACTTAGACTAAGAACATTCAAAATTAAACAAAGTAAATTTTAACTTAACCAAACATTTTTAAAAAATCCAGTCCAAAAAAATGTCCTCAAATGTGTTACTGAATGACCCTTGGCGTGGGTGGGCAATAATTATTTTATTAAAATAGTGTTGAATTTTATAGAATGTATAAAAGATTTTTTTATAAAAATAGTATATTGTTGAGAAAATCACGAGATATGGGAAATTTATCCATTCATCATTCTCCAGTTGGAAAGAAAATTTAATCAAAGACCTCACAAGATTCCCTAATTGTTTGTTTAATAAAAATCAATCTCATCATAGACTTCTTGATGCCATTGTCGAGTGCTAAATTTTAAAAAATATTTCAATTTTTTTGAAATCGGATGAAATGGAAAAATAAATTGAATTATAATTAAAGTAAGAGACTCGTCACCATTAGTAAAGGCTTGTAAATATATAAAAAGGAAAAACATAAGTATCTGTAAATAAATATCGCTGAGAGTTAACTCAATATTTACTTCGTCATCAAGTTACTTACCCCAGAAGATAATAAATAATTTTTAATGTTAATTCGCTTGAAATAAACGGTTGGTTTGTTTGATTTTATTGTCATTCTATATGTTGAAATTGTAATTCAAAACTGCCCGGGAACTTTTTACACAACCTAGTAAAATTAGTCTGATCTGTACAAATAATTGACCTTAAATATTTAACTGAGCACAGGCAGTATAAGTAAGGTCGTTGAACTCATGATTTGTCCAGTCATTAATGGTACTAACGAAAGAGCTCGCTTTTTGTGGACAAAAAGTGATTCGAGTCAAATTACCAAAGTTTTCTAAGACGAGTGACGGGAACTAAGCAATTATGTAAAACAGAATTACCTAGGTAATATCCATTGTTGGGCTCAGAGCCACAATTTAAACAAAATAAAAATAAACATTAAAGTTAAAGAGCGGAAGTAATGGAAGGAATCACTGCACATAAACATGCACCGCACAAAGATATTAAAAATCAATAAATAACATAATAATTAAAACAAAATAAAATATAACAAAAATTAAATAAAACAAATAATTAATTAAAATTCGAAAATGCCTACAGACGCAAAAAGAAAACATAAAGAAATAAAATAAACTGCCAAAACCTTGCAAAATAAGGTTTAGAAAAAACATAGGCAGAAGAGGCGACCAGAAAACAAAATATTGGGGTTAAGAAATAATATTGTAATAAAATAATAATAAAAATAAAATTCAACATTGCAATATTAATATATCAAAGAATAAGGAAAAATATATAAAAAATTACAAAAATATTTTGAAATAAATAAAATAATTTAAAAACCCGAAAAATCGCCCATTGGTCGCACACAGGCACAAAAATACTATATATACGGCAGTCATTTTCATAATTTCTAACCAAATTTAACCGAATTATAACAGACTTAGAAAATTTTAGTACGGCAGAAAATTTTTAGAAAATTTGTAGAAATTTTAGACTAGCAGTGAATCATTCTTAGACAAAATTTTGTATGCCAATTCATGTCAATTTCACCGATCTGGTTGTAAGTATTGTTTTCTTGTATAAATATATATTTCGAAGTCTTGTTACTTTGATTTTATTCTGGATGGTCGTGGAATCTTTTGGTGCCACCGACAAATCCCTCTAAAATCTTATTTATAATAAGTATTTAAATAGATGGTTCATGGGACCGACCGTGTGCCGGCTAGTGGGTGAAAACCCTTAGTTGAGCTCGTGGGTCATGCCTCGTGAACCCCTCGGCAGTTCGCAGTCGGTTCTGGCTTTGTGCACAGGACCGCTACGCACGGCGCCGTTGTATACTCGAGGCGGCTGCTGAAAATGTGGCCGGAGCGAGTCGAAAAAAATTCGGGAAGTGCGACTTTAGTTAAGGGGAATAAAGTTTTGTAGGGAAAATTTAAAACTTTGTCAGAAAATAAATCAGAAAATCAAATAGGAAAGGATAGGATAGGCTAGGAGTGTAAATTTGAAAGTAGTTTTCCATATGTTGAATGATCTAATCTGACAGAAGAGAGTAGCGTTTATTGAAGTGATCGCAGAGGGTTGTAATTACTTAAAATCATGGGAAATGTACCGGGAGTTAAAGAACTGCTAATCAAATTTTTAATATAAGGAAAAATAAATGTAAATTAGGAAAAATGTAGTCGATTCCGTGATTAAACAAATGAAATAGGAAATTTATCCAAAAATAAGGGAGGAACGCTGCCCAAATTTTTGAAGGATACATTTATAAATAACGCGTAAAGATGACAAATAAGTATGGAAATTGTAGGAATAGACGAGTAAGGACCAGAATATAGAAAAAGAAAGACGTAAGACCTTCCATCGGCAGTCCAGAACCCGAAAGTGAAAATATCGTGAGGAGTAGTTCTAGTAATGGAGCTCACCTGCTCATGAATTTTCAACCTCTATGTACAGTACCAACATGGCACTCACCATGGGTACATAGGAGGGATAGAATAATAATCTTGTTGGCGTTTAGGTGGGAGTCACACAAAAACCCTAGAAAAAATAAATAAAAACCAACCCTATTCGCCAACACCATAAAGAAATTTTTGATATTAAAAAACGTAACAAAATGATATTTGCACAAGAATTATGTTGAGTTATAATTTTATTTGGTTCGGTAGAACTGTTTGCTCTGACTCTGCGTGCTCTTTAAATGATATTGGAATAACTCAACACAGGAAAACTTTTATTCGATAATAACAATTTCACAACGATTTGAATGTTACTTTTACAACAATGGCAGGAATCGCCACGGAAGCCGCCTTTTCAATTAACTACTAAAATATCCTTGACAAGTCTGACTAGTTCTTTTTCAATCTCACGAATCTTTTTAACATTTCTGTTACTCTCAATTTTTCAAAATTTATTTGTGTCTCCGTTGTTGATTTGAGACTCTCTTATATAGGGCATCTCTCCTCAAACAACTAACCTGATTTACGGCAATTTACACTGGACTCCCGGGGAACAAGTTAGACAATTTGCTTTTATCTTTTGGCCGTCCCCGGTAGAAGACTACGAAATATATCACATTAAGGAATAATCAGCTCCCTTCGTAATTAAATTTATTGAATTCGGAGAATTTTTCCGTAATTTAATTTATTTGTTTTCGTCATTTTAATTAATTAATTAATTTGTATTTTTTAAATAACTTTTTCTAGGGGTCCCAAATTAATTTTATATTATTATTTTCTTACTCGTCTTGTCAATTGGCATCGGCACATACCCATTTCCCCCGGAAAATATTGGTTTAAAGTTTTTGATTATTTTTAATTATTTTATTTTCCAAATTTTTTTTACTTTTTATAATAATTTTTTGAAAATCACCAAACCCCAACAATTAGAATTTCAAATGTTTGAGAAGTATCTATTTTGCTGGAATCAATAAATAAATCTCAAAAAAGATTTTAATAATTCCTAACATTTATTTATTATTTTCTTTTACACAAATTTTTTATTTAACAATTGCAACCTAAATTCAATAATACTTGACTTGTTTAATTGAGTCAATAGCTCGCTTTTGTGTAAATATGTATGAAGAATAACTTTTCAAATTTAATTCATTTTATAATTATTTAAATTGATTATGAGATTCTATATTATCGTAAGTAGTAGAAAGGTTTTGATGGCATTTGGGTTGTTTATAAATTTATTATTATAGATTTTAATGTTGATTATTTTATAAAGTAATTATGATATATATTTTCAATAGAAGATAAAATGAGTTTGATTTATTTGAATGAAATTACTTTAGATACTTTCATTCATTTACTTTACAAGTGCTTATGTAATGAAACCCGGAATTATCTCCGAAATTAGTTGGGGAAGAATTATTTTATTGGATGCAAATAATAAGCCTGTCGTGTATAAAGATGTCAAAGTTTGGCCTGGAGGCAGCCGAAATTGGGATTGGAGTGAAACAAGTAAACTAATTTCGTGAATGTTCTGTAGAATATTCAGTGGATTGTAGATACCCATCACCAACCTGGTATACAAAAGCAAGATGTAGATGAAATTCTTAAGAAAGGTGTTGAGTATATCGTGCTGAGTCAAGGTATGCAAAATCAATTGGGAGTTCCAATCGATACTGTTGATTATGTGAAATTGAAAGGCGTTAAAGTTGTAGTCGAGCCTACTAGGGAGGCAGTGGACAGTTATAATGAGTTGGTCAGTCAGAATAAGCGAGTCGGGGGATTGTTTCATTCTACTTGTTAACCGTTGACATTTCATTAAGTTCGGTGTGGATTTTTAATAAAATAAATCGATTTTTACTTGGTTTTCTTCTTAAAATTTTATATTGCTTCTAGTGTAATAAATTTTTAGTGCTAATTACAAAACGTTGAGCTAAAAGATTCATAGCAAAAATCAACCAATCAAATTGCTGGAAACTCAATATTAATTTTCTACAGCTGTGCCATTGGTTGTTTGCACCAGCCCGTGATCAGATAAATCTGTGTATAATTTTTTTTAAAAAGCCAACTTAATTGTATTAAAAATTTATTTTATTTATTAAAATAGAATTTAACTAGTTCAGAATTAACACTACGCTGGCATTATTTTAAAGTATTCTTCGGATATCAGGAACTTCCATGTAACCTTCTTCATCGGTTTTGCGATATCGAACAATCGTTATAGCTAGTTTGGCAATCAACATAAAAATTGCCATAATCAATATTATAAGCGACAATATTGCGACAGCTCCTCCGAGTTTGTTGTTTTTCCACACAATTCCACTGAATGCCCATACAAGTACGAAGTGAGGTGTCAATACATATCGTGTATATTGATCCCATTTGAATAAATCCAGAATGCCATAAACAAGAATTAGAACCAATAATATAGACAGGCTGATTATGCTAGCTGTATTAATATTCATTTTATCCAAATATGCTAAACTCGCTGTAAACATCACAAATTGGGCTACTGTAGTCCAGGTAGCGTAGGCATTCAATCCATTGTGAACTATAATTCGCATGTGTAAGGATAAGAGATAATTATCCTTATAAAATCCTTCATCTGATCCATTCTTGAATCCTTGATATGAAGCAAATATCGCAATATATAGAGAAATTGAAGTTGCTAGTATAAAAAATACTGCTGCCGGTAATAAATTTAATGAATATATAGAAAAATTAAATATCAACAACCAAGCTATGTTACAAATAAAATTGACTAAATAGCTCCCAAGAAACCAGAATGAAAATACCTAAAATTATTATATTATAAACATATTTATTATCTAATAAATTATTTAATTCAAAATTTAATTATTAGGCTTTGAAAATATATTTAGTTGATAAACAGTTTCCCCTTTTTGAGATTTTTAAATTTTATGTTAGTTACTGTATGAATTATTAAATAAAGAATAATTTTATCGATTGTTTAAAATTTTGCCATATGTTCACTATCGGGGCAACTCAAAACGACCAATGAGCAATAAGTCATCGTGTGTGCAAAACATGCAACAAGTGTGTTTAATTGAGTAGTGAAATTTATAAACTACTTACAAACGAGTATTCATATAGCCTCATTCCTGCTACCATTATTACAAATGAAGCCAGCAGAAATAAATTAATTAACGTTTGCCACGTGTAAATGACCGACCAGATAATAAAACTCCAAGACCCTGGAGTTATTGGGGTATCGAGATAGTTTGACACATTTCTAATCGTTATTAGATATTTACCTGAATTTTTTCGATTATTCGAATGTGACTAAAAGCTAATAAAATCTCACCAAATCCAATTTCGGTTGTAAGGTAGTTTACGGATAAACATAAAACAAAAACCACCGGAATGGAAACAAATAATATTTTACGAGTCCATAGCTGGGCCGTCATTTTTGTTCACGAATAATACAGATTACAAAGATCACTCACCGAATTCAAATTCTATTTGCTCTTTGAAGAGAAAATTCTTGTATTTATATATTAAATTGCAATTATAAATGCGCATCAACATTTGTCAGCCGAAACCATAATATTTATAAGAAAAACTAATGTGACAGTCGTCCTATGGTGACAAATAATGATAATAATTATCGGCTGATATTTTATAATTATTCGGATTCAAAATATATGTTTAGTTCTTATAGTTCGTTTGTTTTAATGGCTGGATTTTGAGAATTCATTTTTTACTTATTTTAATTTTCGGATTTTTAATACAATGTTCATAAAATAAACAGGATTCCTATTATTTTGTTGATAACTTTGTATGGATTAGGATTACTGTAAAGGTTACACAAAACAAATTAAAATTAATTAAATCAAAAAGAAATAATTAATAAATCTTAAGGAGTAGTATGAAAATGACTCTTTGCCCTTAATCCTCGTCTCCTCTCTCTTTGCCGGTTATAGTGAAGAAGGATAGGTCAATGTGAAGGTTATTCAATCACACTATATTATCAGTGACGTAGTAAGTGGCCAGGGAGAGGTAAATGCTCGTGTGCGCTGGTGGTAGAGGTGCCATCGAATGGAGTAAACATTTCCCCTAAATTGAAACAGTTTATTTTCAAGATGGACAGCGAACTAGAGATTATTCTATTATATCAGTTATAAGTTTTTCAATTGTTGGCATAAATCTAAATTCAAAAATTTATTTAAAACAAATGATATTTTAACAATTTAAATATCAAATTAAACTACATCTCATTTTAATATTAAAATAAGATATTATATTACTCAGTGGCGTAGCGAGGAGGGGGCCAAGGGGACAGTTGCCCCGGGTGCCACTTCTTATGGGGCTCCAAATAGACGAAATGTTCAAAAAAATTATACATGTAGTCAAGCACTGAAAAATTCACTCTCAGGTTTGTATCGTCTTGAGTGCTGAACGGCTTTGCGCAAGTTAGAATCACGGTAGCACCAAAAAAACATTGCAACGAAGCGCTAAAAAAAGTTAACTCTAATGCTATTCTTTTTGATGCTGTTCCTTCAAACAAATAAAGCCAATGCTAAGGGTAGGCATTTTTGAATTATATGCGTTTGTGATTGCAATCTCGAGCGCCGAGCGCTTTAAAACTGGGGCGTGGAAACGCAAACGCGGTACCATCAAACAGACATGCCCGCTTAACAAAGTTAAGCACTAAAAAAATCTGAACCAAAATCAATGCACTACGCTGGGTCACCGCAAAGTCACAATCGCGCTTCTCGCTAACGCTTTGCAGAAGTAGAATTTTCAGTTTTGCGGCGCGGTGCTTTCAATCATAAATGCACGAATGCACCAGTTTTTGACCTTTTCAACGTTTTCTTCAGGCATCCGCTTAATCTTAATCAAAAAGTGTTTCCAAATTGTTACAAGTAAGTAATTTTTTTTAATAAGCACAGGGCACCAAAAATATACCTTGCCCCGGTCGCCAAGTACTCTTCTACGCCACTGATATTACTGTATCTGTGAACATCAATAGATAAGCAGGATTATAGATTTCAATCGCAAAGAAAACAATAATAGTGATTGATTGCACGTTCACATGCTAACATTTCTATTCGTTTATCAAACATTAATGCACTAATGGACAATAGAAAAATACATCATGTTGGGCTAGCACTAAGTTTTGTTTAAATGAATTGGAAACAGCACGCAAACATAACATGTAGATTTAAAATTAGACCCATAAAACATCAAGTAAACACCTTAAAATGCGAGAAAGATATAATTAAAAATATAAAATCAAAAACCATAAATATAAATTAAATAATAACAAAATGCATCAAGATGCACACGAAAATAACATAAAAATAACAAAATAACATAAGATTTGACCGAAAATTGAAAATTTACGTAAAAGTAAAGAATTAATGAAAAAGTTGAATTAAAATTAAATAATTTTAGTTAGGAATAATTTAATTAAAAATTTAATGAATAAATTGTCAAATTAAATCAAGAAAATAATAAAAATTAGAGTTAGATTATACAATTAATTTCAAGGTCAAATTTTGTTTTATCGCATTAAATTTAACGCGCAAGATTAGGGTCACAGAATAGGTATAAATATCAATTCATTTTCCCATAAATTTAATGACTTGTGAGGGATTAATTTTTCTCTTAAAAAGCTCTTGCGTTTTTTAACAGAAAAGTGAAATGATGCAACTATGTAAAGAATATTATGGGGAATTATATGATATGAAAAGATGAATTTGTTTTACTACTGTCGAAAATTTTCCTGCCCACATCTACACACCAGCAAGCAATTAAAATCATACATCCCTATCGAGCGGTGTAAGTGCGGTTCATCCGCGAATAGCTTGTTCCCGTGAGAGACCTCGCCGTGCGTAACGACGGGCTCGAACGTCAAATAATTTCGCTTATAGGGGTAGTGGGGAGATTGGGAACCAGTCCTTTGGCTGACTCTCTTTCCAATCACTCACGAAAAATCGACCTAAATTTTAACGCATATCGGCTAAAATTACTACCCAGAGTAGTCCAGTTGGCACTCTTAAAATCTAATATAAACACATGAACATCTTAGGATCAACTTTTGGTTAATTGGAAAGGGGCTTGCGGAAATCGATGTAACGATCACAACGGTCATATAATACGTAAAATCCAAGGTGAAATGATAACCCCCACAAGACTACACCCAAGAATATGGATAGTGGTGAATTCCATTTTATTTTCAGTTAATTTATCATCGATTGCTACAAAGCTCATGTGGATGCAAAAATATCGTAGTTGTGGAAGAACTTTGATTGATAAATTTAACAACTGTAATTTTTTATTCAATTGATTCAGATAAGTTGATGTTTTTTGATTGATAACGTGAATGCTTGCGTCAGATTTTTGATATTGTTGATGGAGCAGTTCGGAAGATTTCGTCAACTCTACAAATGGCGACTCCATATCCATATTTGTGTAGGATAGTGAAGTTTCCAACATCTCTTCTGTTTGCTCATTTACCAATAGACTTAGTTGAATATCCTTTTCATCTATAACCCGTGATTTATTAACAAAGTTGAATTTGTTAAAGGCCGTTTTAAATTCATCATCGAAATTAATTAATGATCCAGTTAATCCAAGAAGGTCATCTGAAGATTTTTCAACTCGATAATCGGTTTTAAAATCTTTGTTAGCTGTGTTTCCATCTGGAAATGAATTTTCAAACTCAAAAGATTTAAAGCAATTGTCGTTATCAATATCCACTTCATCATACTCCCATGGAATTTCGAAATTAAATGTTAACTCATTTAATTTATCTGCTTCTTTCTCTAATTTATCCAATTCATTTACATACTCTAAATCTCTATAATTGTTTAGTTGTTCAGTCATAAAGATAATAAACAGTATAAAGAGCTAAAAGTCATTTATTTCAAATTAAAGTACAAAAACTTATATTTCAAAAACTTTTGTTTACCGAGCTCACTTAAAACAAAAAAATTACAATTAAAAAAGAATTTTTTTTTCTTTTTACATATTTCAATTAAAAAACACTATCCAAGAGAAGTCTGTTTTTTTTATTAATTTTTAAAATAAATTTTATTTTTATTTTTCTGGCATTAATTTTATTTATTGTTGTTACTTGGAGAAAAAAACTCAAATTTTGAATCCATTCTCCAAGTTACTAAACTACATGGGGGCTAAGGAAACAAACTAACCAAATTCTCAACATTAGGGTTTTAAAACCGATAAAAATATAAAATGGTAATGTAATAACGAAATCGAATTCTAGTATATAAATAATAAATTAATCACTTAAAAATTAAGTAAAGTCAGAATGAGTAGGAGCAAGGCATAAAAGGACCCATCCTGAAAAGTTGGGTAAATAAAATTAGAGCTAATCATTTGGTGCCAGTTGAGTACGAGAATACCCACCCAATCATTGAAAAACATAACCCGTAAAATAATAGCCGAATATCACGACGTAATAATCAAAAATTTTTAAACGAAAAGGCGCTAAAAATGTCCCCTCCCCAACTAATCCTAACAAATGACAAGATTAGAGGCATAGAAAGGCCCCGAATAAATAATCACAAAGAATAACAATCATTTTGCTACATAAGACATGAAAGAAATAATAAGACAACTAACGAACTGATTTATTAACAACCAAGATCACCAAGTAATTAACCTAAGAGCCCATATGTCGGATCCCTCGCGAGAAGGTCCCTAAAGGAGTTCCGAATCCGATGCCAAAAAATCTGTCCTCTGAGCGAGTTGTCTGTTACGAGCAAATCTCGCTATCATAAAAATCTGCCCTAAAAAAGGATAAAATAATAATTCGAGAAAAAACCGAAAACCTACCTGAAAATTCCAATTGTCCATATTCCAATGACGGAGGGAAGTTGTCCACGATAACAGTATCTAACGAACGTACAAGCGGCCATAGTAAATTGTAAAGTTCACCCGCATGCCATCTATACCAGTATAGTTATCAGGAGAAACGTTAAACCCGAATTACCACTCAATCAATGTCGAAGATAAATTTAAGTTGTTCTCAATTAGTCATTTAGTGTTTTAGAGGATCGCTATCGTTTCTCCTGGAATGCATTTGAGAAGTATCATTGAGGTCGAGGAAATTGGAAATTGGATATAACTGACAACAACTCTAAATCTGTGGCAGAAGATAACCGTTTTTATCATTGTGTCATCGGATATACCGAAATAAATAGGATATTCATAGAGGAAGTCAAGATGGCTAAATTCCAATTTTACGTTATCGTCTAAAATTAATCAATGTCAAATATTACGTAACAATAAATCAATTACCCGTGTGGCTTGGAACAGCCGCACACTACCCAACTCCCGAAACTCCTTGTGCATCAACTAGAAGAAATAGAAGAAATCTACTACTAGATCACACCCGCACACCGCTCAGAACTGCTGCTAGTGATATGAATCACCAAAATTTCTCGAAGGAATAATCAGTTAGAAGAAATTGGTGAGCAAAAATTATAATTTGGCCAATAATAAGCGGCCACAAACCATGGACAAAATTAAATTCTCGTGATTGTATAAGTCACGTGTGGCCTGATTCATTCCCGCCATGGAACTCAATATAAATACCAACTGACCTGGTAAGTTCTATTATTTTCCACAATATGTCAAATTTGAATGCCAGTCGATCGAAGAAACGCGATGTAATTCATTACAGCATTAGCTCCGTGAAGAACGAAGGACGTCAGTATAAGCCAGAAGACCATGCTGTGGGTAGGACACTTCATTGCTGATACATGAAATTTAGATTTAATTTAAATAAGTTTAATTCAATAAAAAAATGTGTATTTGGTTTATTTTTTAGTAATGCTTTTTTTCACTTTTGTATTATTCTATGCATAATGTAAATTCAGTTTTATTCGTAATTTTATAGGAGTAGTAATCACCAATAAATAAAGTAGCTTGGATTTATTTTTCATTCTCGATAAGAATCTCGGCAAATAAATGCTGCCGTGGGTATGTAATTGTCAGATTCTTTATGATTCCAGGGGACAAAGATGAAGTATTGTTGTCCGTTATTAACTATGAGTACGATTGATTCGAATTAGAAATTGCTTTATTATGTTCAATCCGTAAGGGAGCAAGTTAGTCTGAGAGCATACATATAATCGAGTAATCGTAAAATAATACCATTTATTCCTAATGGGTGAGGTATTTTCGCTTTTATAAACTTTCATGTATATTCAGCTAATTAGGAGTTATTTTTGCCATCGCTCTTAATCAAGAAGCATCAAGTAAAAACAATAAATTAAAACGTTTAACGCAGAATAGTACTTTAAGTGTTACTCCTTTTTCGAATTTATTCTTCCACTTGAATTTTCTTAATCGATCTCCAATATTGAATTTTTGTTTTTCAATTAGATTATCATTAGCATTGTTTTCAAATGTGATTTATCTAATTGAATGAGGATCATTACTTGCTCCTGTTGGAGTTGCTTTTATCATTCGATGCATTTTATTGTTGTAAAAATAAACCAAATCATCTAAAATATCAATCCAAATGCTATTTCCTCGTTCTGTAAATTTTTATACATTCAATAATTGGATTATGTGATGGCCCTTGTGTTCTTTCATCCGGTTGATTAAAAGTTGAATAGATTTTAATATCATTTTCTTCTACAAAATCCTGAAATGTCTTGTTATAGAATTCTTTACCATTATCAACGTATAATTTATTAGGGATTCTATTTGGATTTGATTCAAATAAATTTTAAAAAGCGTCTTTAATAGTTTCAGCTTGTTTGTTTACTATTAGAATAGCCAAAGCATATCGTATGCATAAATCGATAATGGTTAAGATATATTTATAATTTTTATTATTCTTAGCGTTTACAGCGTTTACAGCCTCAATTAAATCTACTGACCAAATATCATCTTTATCAAAGACTTTAATTTTTAAATATTTTTTATTTCGATGTTCTTTATGCATTTCATCTGCTAATATCTATTTATTTTCTGGTGATGTAGGTATTTCACCAACTTGCGCAATCGCTGCTTTTGCAATAACTCTTGAATTTTTTTCTCCAAAAGTAGGATCTTCAATTTCATTAAGATCTTGAATCAAATCTATATCAGCTTTTTGTCGTGATCTAATATCTTCTTGTCGATATGCAATATCATGTTTTAATGCTGCTGCGTCAACACGATTTATTGGTTCTTCACCAGGTTTAGGAATATCATTTTCTTTTATCGAAGCGGCTTCCCAGACCCAAATCGGAGAATCCAATCCTCAATTGCCTTAAAATTTGATGTTTTTGAGCGCAGTTCACAGCATTCAGCTTAAACTGCAGCGTATAAGTCCAACCCAATTAAATTTAATTGTTTAAATAATTGTTTTAAATGGCCTCTCCGAAATCAGAATCGGTATGACGAAGACGTGGAGCTGCCCAGTCTCACCATAAAACGGGAGCCATAGCGAAATCCGGCTCAGAAATTCGCCATGAAGCCGAGGTGGCACTTCAACAATTCGATCACCTCGAAAGAAAATTCCGATGGAAAGCCAACCTGCAACGTAGACGGTTGGTGAAGATCAACGCAGATATCGTCAGTGGCCGCATCCCAAGCTCCGATGGATACCTACCCGATTACAGTGTAGCATACAATCCAGAAGATCCGGCCCTCCTGGAGCTCAATGCGCCGGTGCATTTAGTTGTACCCAAACATTTTCTTCAACCCGACATTCTGGAGACACTGAACGACAGAAGGGGAGAGGAACATGCCTAAATCGTGAAACGCCGCATAGACACTACGACCACAGAATTACAAAATGAATCTGTATTAAATTTGTGATGATAAAATAAATGTTTTAGTCGTTAAATCTAATTTGGTTTAGTTGAAAGACTTTATTTTAGACGTCGATTGTAATGATGTTGTGATTGGAGAATTTAATCAAGATTACTATGAGTAATTCAGTATATGATTAATTAAAATTAAACCCGTATATTTTGTTTTTTTGTAAATTTGTCACTAATGCAATTTATTAATTATGCCAATAAATTCAGCCATGGACGCAATCAAAGAAATTGAACTGGAGCTAAAAAACCTGTGACTGGAAAATATCGACCTGCACCAGTAACGTGGATCGAACCTTCCCGGGTGAAACGAATTTACCAGCGACTCACCGCGGCCCAGAGAGGGTGGAAGGAAGAGAAGGCCCTGAATTAAGCTCAAAAGGTTCAAATTAGAGGATTAGAAGTAGCAGTAGCGGCAAGCCAAGAGGAGTGCTGTCAAGTACCCATTGGTATTAGCCCCGGCACAAGTTTCCTATCAGGATCGGACATATTAAAAAGAACCTCAAAGGAAGCCGAAGACTCATACAAGGGCAGAGAGGGAGCGTCGACGGCTCCTGCAACCAAAAATAATTGAATTTTGATTGTGAGTATCATTGTGAAGTGTTGTTTGATGTGAATATAACATCGGTTGCACATGATAAGCGTTTGTAATAATCCAATAAATCTGGTATTGTAATTTGTTCATTCATTAAGATGATTTGTTTGGAAGTAAAAACCAAGTTTCTTGATTAAAAATATGTGAGGAAGAGAGTGCCGAGGACCTCAACCACCAAGAGATAACTGACAACGATTGTAAATAACATTGGATGAAGCTCTTGTGGATATAAATTCACTTTCCATCTGTAAATAAAAATCGTTTGTAGTATTACAACTAAATGGTTAATTTTTATTGGATTAATATTCCCATCAGGCTATCGCCAAGACATTTTTACTAAGACTAGACTACAAATTAGATGAGGAAACGCGTGAAGAAAGTGAGAGATCTAAAAGCAAGACGAGCATATAACATTTATCGATAGCTCGCTGAACCAGCTGTAGACCGGGTCTTAGCAGTTTTGGAAGCAAAGCTCACCTTTGACGGTCTCAGAGCCATTAGAACCGTTAGTAAATTTTTCAAATATAAACTAATGCCGAAGCCAAATTTTGTTTATTAAATTCAGCCGATATATGAATCTTTTCTTAGGAGTTGTAACCTTTGTGGTTTTCATTAAATTTTACTATTCAATTCAATTTTGTTTTTCATGAAATTATGTTTTTTATGAAATTTAACTATTAAGAATTTATATTGTTAGTAGCATCTGTTCCCGAATGTATGTATATATAAAGTAAAGATTAATTAATTAATTTTAATATTACCTTACAATATTAAACAGCCGTATAATATGAAATATTATTTAAACTAAACTCCTTATTTAAAACATTATAAAATGCTTAGATAATTAGCTTTTTATACAATTTTAAAAAAATGGCATTTCATATGAAACAACCTTATATAATAACCGTTATTAGTAGTATAATAAAGGTATTTGTAATCCCAGTCGCTAGACGCACATACAAACGCTCATACACATACAAACAAGTGCTAAAACAAGTTATTTAGTCAATCTACCCAGGGATTCTTAACCTTTTTCGTTTGCGACCCCCCATAAAAGAAAAACCATACTACGCGACCCTTTTATATATATTAAATAAACAAAAATAAAGGAAAATATTATTTTTAAATTCTCGATTACACATTTCTCTTTATTTTAGATACATGAAACTAAAATAAAAAAACATTAAAAAAAGTAATAAAAGTTATTAATAAAAACTAAATAAGTTGTCGTTAATTAATGTGATTTTTGTTGTTGTTTCATTGAACATAACTCATCGAAACGAGAAACAATTTGTGACAAGGAAATTCTCAAATCATTTTCAACCGTCGTTAGTCGAGTTTTATATTGCGACTTAATATATAGAAGATCTGAAAACCCAGCTTCACACAAATACGTTGATGCAAAAGGTAGTAGAGTATTCATTGCATAATTTGATATGGTTGAATATTCTTTTTCAATAGATAGCCAAAATTCAGTTAAGTTTTAGATTTCTGTCACATTTTAGTTCAGTAAACTCTTCCTGTTCTTGCAACGTAAAGAATTCTATTGATAAGTTCTTCCTGAATGGGTTCCTGATCCAATCGTATTCCATAATATCAGTGGAGTAATATTTTGCAAAATTATTTTCTAGTGCAGACAGATGATTCAATATTATATTTTCAACAATTTTTGAATTTAACTCTTTTTCGATGAAATCACAATAACAGGGAAACATGTCTATATATTCACTGACAACTTTTTGTTTCCACAATGCTAAATTTTATCGTATGCGAATAAAATGTTGTCACAAACTTTTCCTTGAAGGCTTTTATTAAGATCATTAAGTTTTTCAAAAATATCAGTTAAATAAGCAAAAGTACATAGCCACTGGTCATTTTGAAAAAAATCTGTCATTGATGGGTTTTCTACCATTTAAAACGTTCTCACTTCATCACTCATATCAAAAAGTCTTCTCAATGATTTGCCTTTTGACAGCCACCTCACTTCGGTATGGTTTATTAGTTTATCAAATTGGGAATTTGAATTTTCGCAAACCCTGGCAAATAGTCTGCTGTTCGAAGCCCGTTTTTAATAAAATTAATGACACTCACAGCATCTTGTAGAACTTTGTCGAGTTCTGGTGATAATTTTTTAGAAGCTAGTGCTTCTTTGTGAATCATACAATGGTTAAATTTTATATGTGAACCATTATTAAATTTCTTTATCAATGCTAATAATCCTTTGTTTTCCCTGTCATTGAAGCTGAACCACCTGTACAGACGCCAACACAATTACTCCATTTTAAGTTATGAGCTTTAAAAAAATCATCAATTTTTTTTGTAAATATCTTCACCGATAGTTTTTTCATGGAGAGGGTGGTAAAATATTATATCTTCAAATAGTTGATTTTCAAAGTAATACCGCACATATAAAAGAAGTTGTGGAAAATTCGTAACATCAGTAGTTTCATCAAGTTGAATAGCAAATTTGGAACTTTTTTTAATTTTATCTAACAATTATATAAATAACTCTGTATTTATTTCGCCAATGCGGTTGGCGACAGTATCATTTGAGAGAGGAATAAGTTTTATTTTTTCAGAAAAGTTGCTACCAAGCAGTATTTCACAACAAGTTTCAGAAGTGAAAGTATTATTAACATATTCAAGTTCTGCTGTTACTTTGTTCCGAGCAACATCCGAACTCACATTTTTATCAGTTTGTAGTACGATGGGGATGGCACTTGATTACAATGTATCGTTTTCGTTTTCATTTTCATCTGAAGCTTTTGTTTTCTTAATAAGCCACTTATCCATGGTGGGTCTATAAAATTAAATTACATATTAAACAACTATGTGTAATACTTATAAAATAGCAAATAGCTTATAAATATTACCCAAAAATCAAATTAAAGAAAAGACTTATTTTTATGTTTCAAGATTACTAACAAATATTTCAATATAATAATGTTGATTACTTTTTATATTTTTGAATTATTTATATTTATTACATATCAATTTAGTCTAGTTTAAATTCAAATCATAATATCACAAAAAAATTGAGAAAGAAAAACGTGTTACATCACAGTTTAAAAATTTAAAGTCAAACTAATTTTTATCTGCCTGCTGTATCTTCCCAACGAAATATAATTGATACTTCTTTTATTCCTAACCTTTTGCGCTTCTTGTTAAAAAAAGTAAAGTGTTTATGTCTTAACTTAAAAACCCAGTAAATTTTTAATTCGAGACGTCGATTTTACAGAAAAGAAAATCAATAAGTATGTGCAAATAAATAATAAACATATTTATTGCAAACCGAAATCTATCTATTAAATTTTTTGGTGTTAATAATTTTATTCAAATCATCATGTTGTTCTTTATTTAGATACAGTTTAAAAAAACAACAATATCAAGATCGTGTATTTTTTTTCGCGACACACCTGGGTCGCGGACCTCCGGTTAAGAACCACTGATCTAGACAATAAACTAATATGTTCTTAAAACAACTAATTTGGTTGATTTAGATGAAATACTAAATTTCAAACTTTTCGGGTATTATCAAAGATGTTGATGAAGAAAATAAGTGGTTAACTAATGAAACTTGGTATAAGTGACTGTCGACTGATTTTATAAATATCTTTGTTATACTACTCTGTTTATTTCTTGAGTTTTGTGCTTGGAAATATTGGTTGCTCAAGAAATATGATTTTTTGTATTGAATTTACTTATACTCTCGATTATCTAGAAAGAAACCATATCCGAACTGTGAAATAATAAGCCCGGTTCCAAGATGTATGAATAATCGAGTCTACTATATAAATATCCTTGAATAAAATCTTTTTTCTTCCTTTCTCACAACTGACTATTAACTTGTTTTTGGTTATAAGCTAGTACTGGTTACTAAGCTATTAGCTTCGTTTTATTGAAACCCAAAACATTTATGTTTTCTTTACTAAGTTACTACTATTTGCTAAGCTACCATCTTAATAAAAATATTTTTTGAAATTTCCTTCAAATAAATTTGTAAACCAAGTATTTAAACAATTAAATTTAATTGGGTTGGACTTATACGCTGCAGTTTAAGCTGAATGCTGTGAACTACGCTCAAAAACATCAAATTTTAAGGCAATTGAGGATTGGATTCTCCGATTTGGGTCTGGGAAGCCGCTTCGATATAAGAAAATGATATTCCTAAACCTGGTGAAGAACCAATAAATCGTGTTGACGCAGCAGCATTAAAACATGATATTGCATATCGACAAGAAGATATTAGATCACGACAAAAAGCTGATATAGATTTGATTCAAGATCTTAATGAAATTGAAGATCCTACTTTTGGAGAAAAATATTCAAGAGTTATTGCAAAAGCAGCGATTGCGCAAGTTGGTGAAATACCTACATCACCAGAAAATAAATAGATATTAGCAGATGAAATGCATAAAGAACATCGAAATAAAAAATATTTAAAAATTAAAGTCTTTGATAAAGATGATATTTGGTCAGTAGATTTAATTGAGGCTGTAAACGCTGTAAACGCTAAGAATAATAAAAATTATAAATATATCTTAACCATTATCGATTTATGCATACGATATGCTTTGGCTATTCTAATAGTAAACAAACAAGCTGAAACTATTAAAGACGCTTTTTAAAATTTATTTGAATCAAATCCAAATAGAATCCCTAATAAATTATACGTTGATAATGGTAAAGAATTCTATAACAAGACATTTCAGGATTTTGTAGAAGAAAATGATATTAAAATCTATTCAACTTTTAATCAACCGGATGAAAGAACACAAGGGCCATCACATAATCCAATTATTGAATGTATAAAAATTTACAGAACGAGGAAATAGCATTTGGATTGATATTTTAGATGATTTGGTTTATTTTTACAACAATAAAATGCATCGAATGATAAAAGCAACTCCAACAGGAGCAAGTAATGATCCTCATTCAATTAGATAAATCACATTTGAAAACAATGCTAATGATAATCTAATTGAAAAACAAAAATTCAATATTGGAGATCGATTAAGAAAATTCAAGTGGAAGAATAAATTCGAAAAAGGAGTAACACTTAAAGTACTATTCTGCGTTAAACGATTTAATTTATTGTTTTTACTTGATGCTTCTTGATTAAGAGCGATGACTGATGTAGGACAAACTTTTCTTTAAATTTCTATTTTTCCACTTGTTAGTTGTGAAAATTTAATTCTTTTTAAATATTCTACGGTAATTCTCAGCATGTTTTTTGCTACTTCTGTAACCGATTGTTATGAATAGAAAATATAAAATTATTGCCTACCTTTCCATAACGATATAATAAAAATATTAATAAGCAATAACTAAAAGCAAGATTTACCTTGCTCACTTAACAAAATACACCGACACTGATCTTTAACACAGAACAGTGCTGTCATATCGACAGATCCCATCTATGTGTACAGTGCAATTAATAAATTACATGGATAACAACGAAATATTTCGAACTAGATGTAACTCGCATACTGCCCATGCAGTGAAAAAACAGCGCTCGACATTTTTAATTAATAGGTTTAGTGTTATAATAAAACGTCAACTCATGAGCTGATAGTTTATTTATCAATGATTGACCCCAACGTTCCCTCTTATTTTTTCACGCTGCGCGAAAAAATAATGTTCTGTGCCCATATTTTGAAAAGTAATCACATTGTGCCCAAGAGAAAATTTTGTTTTGGTAAATTAAGGCTTTATTTTTATAAGAATTTTTTATCATTAGAAAACGAAATTACATTTTATAATAAATACTATGTCGATCTTTATTATTTTTCCAAAAATTGAAAACTTTTTGTACATCAATTTCGTTTCCACGCCTTAAAAATAATTTGATACGCATGAGATGTACCAAATGAAATATCTCCAAACTGTTTCTGGTCTTTGTTTTAATGGCATTCATTTGACTAAACCCACGTTCGCAATCTGCACTGGGTGCTTGAAAGGTTGCAGAAATTACTATTAAAGAGGAAAGCTCTTGAAACTCCTCCTCCTTGTAGGCAAGGTCTACCATATCCGCGAAACTGCTTACGACGTTAGAATTAAATTTGATTTGGTATAAAAATGTAAAATTCGAATATTGGCTTAGAATTTGCTTCTTCACTTCTTCACTATAAATTGGAATAATTTTCGAGTATTTGTTAAGAAGATTTCAGCCAGTTTTGGTTTCCAAAACTAAAATTGTTGCTGTTTGCGATTCCTATATGATCAAATGCAGCCCAGTCTTTCATTTCTTCTTCTGGAAATCTACAATCTAGATGATCAGATAGCTTTGTAATAAATTCAATAATTTCAGCAGTATTATCGCTTGTGTTGAGAAGTTTCATTGCTTCTTCGCTCCGAATCATTTGAATTTTAAACTTAACCTTTGCAATACTCAATCAAAACATCATAATTTCGAATAAATGGAATCACTGCAAAGTGTCGTGAAAGCCACCTTACCTCAGTGAGAGGTCTAAAACCCAAACGTGGCTATTTATTTCCTGCACAGAATTCATTGAAGTGTTCAATTTTATTGCCAAAATTACGTTATCAATTAAAACTTTAACCATTTTTGGATTTGCCTTTTGTCTTCCAGCATTTTCTATTCGTACCTCACGGTCTTTAGGAGTCTCAGTAATCAGTCGAATTAATTCACCACATCTACGAGCTGTAAGAATTTCAACTGCTTCAATGTGTGTTTTGTGATGTAGATGACGTTTCAGATAATCCAATTTCCAATTATCTCATTTTTTCCCAGTGGAAAATTCTCCATCTACTTTTGCTTCGGCACAAAATTTGCACTTAATTGTACTTTCTTCTTCATTGAACTCAAATATATAATCTAGTTTCAGATGGTCGAGTTCAAGTGAAGTTGGTATTTTAGTCTTAACAAGTTGTAAAAGCCAAGCAGGTTTGAAATTTGGACATACTTTCTTGGATGTTGACGCTGGTTGACTTGAGGAGTTTCTTTTTGACATCGTTGAAGCTGGGATTGAATATATTTAAAAAAATCAACAAAAATAAATAATAATACATATACCATTTACAATTCCTCCGCACAGCACAGTATGAAATTCGTAAAAAATATTAACTTTATTCGGTTGATGTTTGAAATATACTAAATATATAATAGCAATTTTTTTATAATTGCAAATAGCAATGTAAAAATAAGCCAATTTGGATCGATATTAAAAATTTTTTTAAAAAACGGTCATTAATTATAAAAAAAATTCGCGAGCAATTTTCTTATGCGTACAGCATGGAATGCTGTGAGCAACAAATTATTTTTTATGTGCGATTTGGCATGCGTCCAACTTAATTGAAACTTTGATTGACCCATATATTTCTGTTTAAAACGGGTTTTGAAACACATTTTATAAAACATATTGCTCATTCTATAATAAAAATCGGTTTTCGTACTTTGACTGGAAGTACTGCAACGCCACGGCGCTTATGGACGAGCCGTCACTGATTCTAGTTGAAATATTTCCTTTTCTTCTATATCTGTCTTGTTAACATATAAAAATCAAATCACTATTTGATTGAAACAAATTTTCGATTGTGAGCACGTAATCTAATTTAAGGATAACTGATTTCCAGAGTAAATATTCCATATTTGTGTTGGACTATAAACCAAAATTAAAATAAAAATGCAATTAATTAAAACAGTTTCGTGAAATTGTTAATTTTGTTACCATAAACATCCACATGCACCGGAGACAGATATCAAAAATAAATAAAAAACCAAATAAAACAAAATAATATATAACAAAAATAAATAATTAAATAAGTTTGGCAACGATTTAATTAAATGAAAACGCCAATAAAACACTCTTCATACAATATATTTTGACAATGCAACTGTCATTTTCAAGCACGTAAAACTAACTTAAAAATAAGGACAAATTATTCCTTAATTTAAAGTTTTAATAAATGAATATTTCAATATTTTATAAATTTTTTTTTTAATTTTAAATTTAAAATTTTTTTATTTAATTTAATAAACATTTTTAAAATATTAATAAAATACTTTATAAATTTAAATTTTTTACAATAGAAATAATATTAAAAGTTAATAATTTTTTAAAAAACAAAAAAAATATTAATTTAAAACAATTATACAAAATCAAACTATTTAAAAACATTCGAAGTCATAGTACTTTGCACATTAATCTTTGGATCCAATGATTGTGTTATGATCTAGTTTATCAATTTACATGTAATGAGTGCAATGCCACATGCATTGGAGAGACTTCCCGTCATCTCTGTATTCAAATTCTAGAGCATTGTCGATTGAAGTGTTTGACAAATATTAGTGAGCACAATAGAGACTGAAAACTTAAAATAGGAATGTCTGACTTTATAGTTTTGTTGAAAAGTTTTAGTAATTATTGGGAACGTGTGATATGGAAAGCATTGTTGATAAGATCATTGGATCCAAATATTAATGTGCAAAAGTGCTATGACTTCTAATGTTTTGAATGTTTTTAAATAGTTTGATTTTGTAAAATTGTTTTAAATTAATATTGTTTTTGTTTTTTAAAAAAATATTAACTTTTAATATTATTTCTATTGTAAAAAATTTAAATTTATAAATTATTTTATTAATATTTTAAAAATGTTTATTAAATTAAATAAAAATTTTTTTAATATAATATTAATATAAAAAATTTAAAAAATATTTAAATATTGATTCATAGTATTTTAAGTTAGTTTTACGTGCGTGAAGATGACGGTTAAACTGTCTAAATATATCGCACAAAGAGTGTTTTATTGGCGTTTTTGTAAAAATAAATAAAACAAATATTAATAAAATCGAAAGAAAAGCCCACAGCCACAGACTGAAACATAAAATAATACACAAAACCTTGCAAGAGGAGATTTAAAAATTACATAGGCGGAAGCGGCGACCAAAAATCAACTCTCTTGATGGTCAAAAAGTAAAATGACCCAATAATAATAATAAAATAAAAACTTTTAAAATCATAAAAATCATAAGAAAATTAACAGAAAAAAGATGTAAAAATTAAAAATTAAAAAATTAATAAAAATTAATAAAAAGTCCTCAAAATGGCTAAAAAGTATCTAAAAATTCTTATTAGTCACACAAACACACACAAAACAGCTATGTACATGTTAACAAAATTCATAATTGTTAACTTAAAAAATTCTAAAAACTCTTAATCATTTTTACAGTTTGTTAAATTCAACATTTCAGAAAACGATTGGACAAACTCCATGTGAGAAAGTATTTGGAAAACGAATTTATAGAGAGTGCTTTATAATCATATCGGAAGAGAGAGATATAGTGACTAAAGGAAAGTAAAAATAGTCAAAATGGTCTTGATTAAGAGTAATTGTTGAGTTAATATTTTGAATGGTTCGGTATAAACTTTTTTCTCTGACTCCGCGTGCTCTTTGAATAAAACTGAAATAACTCAACACAGGACAAATCTTTATTGATACCAACAATTGTACAACGATTTACACTTTCAAATTTAATTCGATACTGGAAGGGATCCCTATAGGAAGCCGCCTTTTAATCTATTATACTCTAGATCTCTAAAACTCTCCTTGACCCAAGTCTGACTTGCACCGTTTCTCAACAATTTTTTTGTTGCTTAAATTTCGTTTGATTTTTGTGACCGCTGTTGATTTGAGATTCCTTTATATAGGAATTCGATTTAGTAAAATTTTGATAGGACTCTCAGGGAACTATAGGAGTAAATTGTTTTTATCTTTTGTCCGTTTTGGCCGTTCTCCGGGAGAAAATTAAAGAATAATTAGTTTCCTTAGGTAATTGAATTTATTTAAATTGGAGAATTTCTCCATAATTTAATTTATTTATTTTCCTAATTTTAATTAATTAATTAATTTTTATTTTCTTAATACCTATTCTAGGAGTCCAAAATTAATTATATATTATTATTTTCGTACCCCTCTCGTTAATCGGCATCAGCACATACCCAGGAAAATATTGATTTGGATATTTTGATTATGTTGAGGTTGTTATAATAATTATGGAAATAAAATAAGTACACTCGAAAAATTGAAGGTGAACAAAAAACACCAAAAATCATTAAAGTGCTAAATTAAGAAAAAAATTTGCCAGTTGATAGGACGATAGCTTCCGCCAATCAAGACCTAATGGATTTATCTGTACAGCCCAAGAGAAGTCAAAATAAACCACTACCTGGACAAGCAGAACGGGCTTGAATAGGAAAGTTGAAGGTAGCCAGATTGCTGGGCCAGATCTGAAAATTAACATCGAATTTTCACAGAACTTGAATAAAGAGACAATACATTATATATGACGATTGTTTATGTTAATTTTATTAAAATTTTATATAGAATTTGTTGTTTTTTTCGATATTGTTTCGATATCTGATAGAGGAACCTTAAATAAAATGAGCTGTCATGGTAATGCTGGACACCTGATGGGTAAAAGATATAAGATTTTTGCAGTCTATTTCAAGGGATTCCCACCATATGCGCGCACAAGAGATATAACCATTGGATACCCGTCAAAATGACGTAGGAGATATATTCCAATGGGCGGTTTCTAGTAAAAGGTTAGCCAGATTGCCATGACTGCCAATACTCTAGAAAACCTTTGGGTTCACGAGCTACCATAGAAGGTATTCACGCTCATTTTAATTTTGGGTCCCTCTGTCGCTAATTTAATTGAAATAATAACGATCGTTCGATCACTTTATTTTATTTTAAAAGTGCTATTTATCGAATACTTTAAGTGATTGTAAAACGAACATCGATTCGAATCCAAGAACATTTTATTAATTATTATTACAAAATTATCGTTGGTTGTCGGAAGATCAGGGTCCGAATTTCTTTATCTGACCCAGTAAACGAGGGGTCTTCAATCTGCGCCTTCTTTCTCTCTCCGCTTTGCTTGGGTGACATTTTTTGTGATTTGGTTTTGGTTGTGGATTATGATTACTTTGGGCATGAGTTGGAGTGAAACTTTAGATGTGCGAGGTGAAATTAGGATCAATATTCGAAACCGTGCTGGGGTGATGCTAGATTTCTGCTCTGATCGTTTCCTTTAACTTTAGTTGATAATTTTCCTTCTTTAACTTGTATAGTTCGGCCATCATCTCCATGTGTTGGTTTCTTAATAATTTGTTTTGTTGGTTTAATTTTGTCGCCTGCTCTGGCCGAGTCCAGGTCTTCTCCGTCCGACGACATCTTCGGATCATCGATTCAGCTCTCTGGCTCTGTTTTAGGACCTCGTTGTGATAATGAGCTACGTCTTGTCTGAATCTTTCCACGTCCAGGATTTTATTATTGTTTGGTTGCACTAAAATAATTGAGCAAATTTTAGATTTAATCAAAACTCGTGTTTGAAATAATTTTATAGCAATGAAGTTGATGAAAGTTTACTTAAGGTAAATGTATATATTAAGATAAAATATAATGGGTTGTGAAACGATGTAAGCTTTACAAAGAATTCCGTCAATTCCGAGGAGTTTTTGGAGAGTTTCATTTATTTCAGGAGTAGATCGGTCGATTAACATATGTATAGGGTCCTAATGGCATGTTTTTAATCGAAAATGTGATTGAAATTTGGAAATTTGGGTCCGTTCCCCTTTAAAATCCCAGATTTCAAACTTTTAAAAGTTGTCAATTTAATCAAGAAATTCTGTTCTAGTTTTAGAACGGAATTTCATTATTCCGCATGCCAATTCGGGTGAGAAGTAAGATTTGAGTGTTTATTGATAATTTTTTAAATTATATTTTTTAGAAATTTTTGGAAAATTTCGTTGGAATATTTGATTCGCACTATTGGAATTTAATATTCCGAGTTATGATAAGTTGATAAACCTTTGTATTCCTTAATAAATAATTTTGTATTTACGTTTTTTCTTTTATCCAATTTTAAATCATTGAATTTACATATTTTTAGGAGTAAAATTAAGAGTTAACAAAATTTCTTTAAATTATTAAGTTAATAAGAAAATAAAAATTTATTGAGCAAGTTATTCATTTTTTGTTTTGATTCCAATATTTATTATGATAACTTCATTAATTTTATTTTTTTTTCTTTTCTGATTGAGAAAGGTGGCTTCTATCTTGGTTTATTCCTTGCTAATTCCATCGGCCTTTTTCCTAGTCCACTCGGCCAAATGAAAGATTAAAAAAATTTGATAAACTCATATTATAATTATGATAAATGATAATAACGTAATAATAATGATAAGAGAAAAATGTTTTTATAATAAGTAAAAGTTCGAGTATTGTTTATCAGATCAATTAAGCCTAAGTGCTGTTGTAGTTGGTGGTACGAATTTAACATAACATCTTCTAGTTGTCTTGGGTTTGACCTAAATATTTAATTAGGATCATTATGAGGCTGAGTCTAGGTATTCTAAAAACAAAATTTGGTTTTTTATAATAAAATCTATTTAAGACTGAATATGCATATAAAATCCTGAAAATAAATTTTGTATAGATGGTAATAGCTTTGAAGACTTCGATTAATATTCAACCAAATCAACACATAAAATTCATAAGTAAATCAATAAAGCACTATTATTATTATTTCTTTTCTCTTCTCTGCTATTATGAGCGTAATTTTGGTATTATGCCAACAGTGGACTATTCACGATGCATTATTTTCAACCGATTGTTTTTTGTAGAATGAATCTGAGTCAGCAGAGGTTTGTAAAAAATAAAATAGATGAATAATAATAAAAATTTTATTTATTAATATTTTCTTTTTACTCGTTTTTATAACTATCTACGCTTTTACTTTTATTTATTTCAAACATTATTGTTCAATACTAATCAGAGTTAAAAAATGAAACCTGAATATTTTTAGATTCATTGCTTCTAGTTGATTATAACGATTGTTGGATTTTCTTCTATCTCTTCTTTCTGATTCGTTTTCTACATGAGGTTCATTAATAATAGCTTTCGATTTTTTGTCTCCTCTAGTTTCTAGTTTTTATATTCTTCTTTTAATTTATATGTATACTATTCGCTCCTTCCTCATAGTCATTAGCTCTCGACTGAAGGTTTGATGTTGAGGTTTTTGGAGAGGAGATCTGACTCGGAGAACTACCATTCACTACGGCTACTTCCCACACTGAAGTACTAGTTCTAGACTAGTTGGTAAAAATTTGGTATTAAAGAAAACTTTGAACATTTGACCATCAAGGGTCAACATAGGTATGGCATAAAAATTTCATGAATTCATTTCATAAATACCCTACAAAATTATAATCTTTTACATAAAAAAAATAAAATATGACAAAAATAATTATGTAACAAAAACCTTCTCACTTTTCTGGTTCTCCAGAAATTAGCAAAAAAGTTTTGAAAATTTTTTTAATTCTTTTCAGAAGAGCATTAAATTATGTCGATCTGATATCGACTTATATAAGGGGTTTCTACACGCATGTTTTTTGATGCGGTAAAACAAAACGCATACACGTTTTTACCATATTTCATACCTTTTGCCCTAGTTGTCAGATTTTCATGATTCTTTTTAATTAAAGTTTCTAATTACATTTTAAGCTTAATTCTCATAGTTATTTTCTAGAATATAAGCGTTTTTGATGAATTTGGAGCCCTTTTGATGAAATAGGTTAATTTTGCTAAAATTTAATGTTTTTCGATTCTTTTTAAATGTTTTTAATTATTTTTTACATATTTTTTTGTATTTTTCTACTGTTTGTATTATTTAATGCTAAGTAGGCTATATTTGATGATTTTTCGTCCATTTGCATTTTTCGCGTCCTAATTTTATTGGATGTCGTGCCAGATATGGCTCACTGTTTACTGGAAACTTCGCTTGGAATACACCTCCAACGTAATTTATGAGGATATCTAATGGTAATGTCTTCTTATGCACATATCTGACGGAAATCCCTTGAAAGTGGTCACCAATCTTATTTCCTTTTACGACTCAGATACCAAGCATTAGATTTATTTCATCTTTACATTGTATGCTATGAATTATTGTTGGGCCAGCAAACAAATAGCCTTAAGAATTGTTTAAATGCATCAGTAATACAGCACGAAAACCCAGCACCAAAATAACTTAAAATACAATATACAACACCAACTAAACACTTTAAAATCTGAGAGAATATAAATAAATATAAAATCAAAAACATAAAAGTAAAATAAAATAAATACAAAATGCATCAAGAACAGCACGAAATTTACATAAAAAATAACATAATAACAAGAAAATTTGACCGTAAAATGACCATTTATATAAAAGTAAAAATTAATGAATTAAATGAATAAAAATAAAATATTTTTAGCTGAATAAATTTATTTAAAAATGTTAAAAATAAATTATCAATTTAAATTAAGAAATAAATAAAAATTTAATTTAGATAACACAAATAATTTTAAAGTCGAATTTTGTTTAATCGCAATAAAACTAACACGCAAGGTTAAGGCCAAATTATAGGTATAAATACTGATGTGTTTTCCCAAATTTTCAACTACTACTTTGTAGTATTGATTTCAACCAAAATTAAGTTGCACACTTTTTATCTTGTTTTACTGTGTGCTTTTCAACTATTGTGCAGCAATATTTTCAGCAATATTTTCAGGTTATTAATCTATAGTTATGTTTTGTAGCAATATTTTCAGGTTATTAATCTACAGTTATGTTTTGTAGCAATATTTTCAGGTTATTAATCTACAGTTATGTTTTGTAGCAATATTTTCAGGTTATTAATCTACAGTAATGTTTTGTAGCAATATTTTCAGGTTATTAATCTACAGTTATGTTTTGTAGCAATATTTTCAGGTTATTAATCTACAGTTATGTTTTGCAGCAATATTTTCAGATTGTTAATCTACAGTTATGTTATTTTGGTTTATGTACATCGATGCCAGATTTAAAATTTGTTTATATGAATGCCAAATATACAGTTTATGCGTCGAGACTTTTGCCTAATTCATGTGGTAATTTATTTTTTCTATTATTTTATTTTTGGTGGCCCACAGCCAAAACATAACGCAAGATAGAAAAATAAAACACACTATCGAACTGTGTAAGTGCGTGTAAAATCGCCAATAGATCGTGCCCGTGAAGGCCCCGGCGTGCGGAACGCAGGAGCCGAAACGTCAATATTATCCGTACATAGGGGAAATTGGAGGGTAAATGAGTAGCCCCTTGGCTACTCCTTCACCATCCGTTTAGTGTAAAATTGACATAAATTTTTAACAACAATCGGCTCAAAATCTCTAACACCGAGTAGTCCAGTGGGCACTCATTAAATATAATATGAACATAAATAGATCTTAAGGACAAAAAGAGGGAATGGGTAGCAGGGAAAATTTGCAAAATCGTTGCAACAGTTAAAATGAATAGCCATCGGAAAAAGATTAATCCGAACGACCAAAATCATGAAAAATAATGTTTTTAAATAAGAATTAAATAAATTAATTTGAGTTGAGGCGAAAAATATGGGAATTTACAAAAATACTTTATCAAAAACGAAAAATACAGATGGATTACGGCTAATGTTGTATACCAATAAAAAAATTTTAACGCTGAGGAATAAGGACGGATCCCTACAAAATCCTAATAATAATAACGATAATGATAAGGGTAATGGTGATTATAATAATAATAATAATAATAATAATAATAATAATAATAATAATAATAATAATAATAATAATAATAATAATAATAATAATAATAATAATGATAATAATAATAATAATAATAATAATAATAATAATGATAATAATAATAATAATCATGGTATTTGTAGTAATGATGATAATAATTATGATAATAATAATAGTAGTAATAATCATAGTAGTAATAACAATAAATATAATGGTAGTTATAGTAATAAAAATAATAATAAAGGTAATAGTAGTAACAATTAAGAAAGGTAATATATATAATAGTAACAATGATGATGCTAGTAATAATAATAGGGAACATTGTAGTTATAATAGGGATAAGGGTAAGAGATATACTGTGTTTACTTAACATAACCAAGGGTTTACAGACCATAAAAAATCATCAACGTGGACAATAATAAGAAGGACCAAGCGAATGGACATAAAGATATATGATATGAGAGTATAGGTTAACATTTGAAAGAGATAGGAGAATAATGGGACCTAAGAATCGAAATCGAGCACAGGCCTTCTATTGGCAGCTCGTTGGACCCATGGATCGTTCGGTCAATTATAGCATTAGCAATAGCGCTCACTTTTTGCGGACGATCTACCCACTCAAACACAGTTCCAACGTTGCTTAGCAACGGGTGCCGAGTGGCAAGCGAAAGAATATTTGTATGGGGTACCTGGGTAACAACCATATAGTTTCAAAATATCAAAACCCAGAAACCCACCATTATATTTTATTCTCAATTATCTTATACCAACAATTTTCGTGAGCTATTTTTACAAGATGAAAAACTATCTTTAATTAATGCAAAAGCTCTTCCAATAAATCAGAAACCCTCAATGTTCATTATCAAGTTTTATATTATACATAAATGATAATAGCTAGAATTATACAGAGAAAATTTTATTTGTTATATAAATTATGAATACTACTTCTATTATGTAATTTGTGCAGTATATTTTAATAATTTAATTATTACTTATATATTACCATTTTAACATCCGCGAATATTGATTTGGTAACGTTTTAATTAATCAGTATATTTATTATAATTATTCTATTACACTATTTTATTTAACGGAACAATTATAAGTATTAATTAAGTAAGATATTTATTTAATTATTTTTTATAAACACATGATATAAATTGCATTGCAAATATCCATTTAATTGTTTGATTTAAAAATTTTTTAGTAATGCAGATATTTGCAAAGACTATGGATGGTAAAACCGTTGCTTTTGAAGTTCAAAAAACGGAAAAAGTTTCGGATATTAAAAAAAAGATTCAAGAGAAAATTGGTTTGGCACCAGACGAACAAAAGCTAGTATACCAAGGAGGTATTTTGGAGGATGAAAAATCCGTTGAAGATTACCAAATTGCTGAAAAATCGGTCATTAATGTAGTGGCCAGACTTAGAGGAGGATATTGATACTAATAATAACAATGAAATTTATCTTAAATGAAAATTAAACATTAATTGAGTTTCTTAAAACTTTATATGCAACTTCCTACTAATTTAATAGTATTTACATATCGTTTTTAAATTTAATTCATGTGCTTTCTCATAAGACTTTGTTTAAAAACATGTATTATTGGCTAGTGAAGTTTTATGCAAAATCCCTGTTAATAATTTTACTTTTCTCTAAGTTGTGATTATTTTTAAGTATATTTCATTTACAAACTCTTGAGATAACAATCTAGACAATTGGAAATAATTATGGAATTGTTGTTAAATAGATATAAAAGTTAATGTGAAATCTAATTGCTAATTTTCTCACTTCCAGATTCAAGTTTTAACTGTAGTTAAGTTTGACATGTCGTACTCCATTTTCAAGTGGTAGTATTTTCTAGAATTTATTTCGTATTTATTAATGCTATGGAGGAATTTGTCGGTTTTTTTGTTAACAATTTGCTAAAATTAAACTTGTATTAATTATTTTATAAAATTATATTTTTTATGCCTACAATATTGATAATCACAAGTTTAAGAAATTATGTTTTCTCTGTACAGGATATCGCGATGAGTATGTCTAATATTGGTACTGTCAGACTAGCTTGTAAAAATTTGATCATGGCGGGGATGAACAATGGGTTTTTGGAACATTTAAAAAATAGCACTTCAAGTTATTAATTATTGTTAAATGAATATGAAAAAGAAATTTATTTTAATTTAATTTTAAATTAGAAAAATATTTAATAATTATTATTAATTCTAAAAAGGTTATTTTTACAAGCCTTTGTTTCTTATGGTCTTTCACAATAGGTAGTAATATGAAAAGTGAACTTAAGGATAATTTGCAAGTATGAATTTCGATTTTGTGTTATCTGATGCCGCGTCTGTTTTACAGTGAAGTCTAATAATTCCAATTGAAGGTCCTCTTATGTTACTGTCATAAATTTCTTTCGCACTCGTGGATTTGTCCCCGTTGATCTGGATTGGTTACTTGCATAATAATATCTTCTCTCGGGTTCCATTTTGGTGGGTTTCTGGGTTTAGATATTTTGAAACTATATGGTTGTTACCCAGACAACCCCATACAAATATTCTTCGCTTACCACTCGGCACCCGTTGCTAAGCAACGTTGGAACTGTGTTCGAGTGGGTAGATCGTCCGCAAAAAGTGAGCGTTATTGCTAATGCTATAATTGACCGAACGATCTCTGGGTCCAACGAGCTGTCGATAGAAGACCTGTGCTCGCTTTGATTCTTAGGCCCCATTATTCTCCTATCTCTTTCAAATGTTAACCTATACTCTCATATCATCTATCTTTATGTCCATTCGCTTGGTCCTTCTTATTATTGTCCATGTTGATGATTTTTTTATGGTCTGTATCCCTTGGTTAGGTTAAATAATGTTGGGCCAGCACACCAATAGCCTTGAGAATTGTTTAAATGCATAGGTAATACAGCACGAAAACCCAGCACCAAGATAACTTAAAATACAATATACAACACCAATTAAACACTTTAAAATCTGAGAGAATACAAATAAATATAAAATCAAAAACATAAAAATAAAATTAAAATAATAACAAAATGCACCAAGATTCGCACGATACCTACACAAATATAACAAGAAAACACAACAAATTCGACGAAATTGAAAAAATTAATAAAAGTTCATTAAAATGAAATTTAAATCGAAAATTTGAATTAGTAATAATTCAATAAAAATCTTAAATAAAAAATTATAAAAATAAATCAAAAAATAATAAAATTAACGAATAGAATTTACTAGAAAATAACAAGGTCGAATTTTGTTTTACTACATCAAATTTCACACGCGAGAAAAATAGGTATAAATACCGATGTGTTTTCACAAATTTTCAGTCTTATTTTTCGGAGAAAAAATTTCATTATAGAACTGTGTAGCTGGTTGTATGGCTGGTTGAGAGCCGTGCATTCAGGCAATTAACACGGGTAAGTGTTTTGCCTGAACACGATCACTCTCAACTGGTGCAATATTATTAGTTGATTTTTTCGAAGAGAATTGATAGGTAATTTTTTTCAATTGAATTTATGTATGACTTTTCAGATCGAATTGATGGATGATTTTGTTTATGGATAATTTTGTTTTTCCAATTGAATTTATGGATGATTTTTTGAATCAAATTTGTGGGTAATTTCTCAATTGAATTTATGGATGATTTTCAGATTAAATTTATGGATAATTTTGTTTTTCCAATTGAATTTGTAGATGATTTATCGAATTAAATTTATGGGATTTTCGAAGTAAATTTTATGGAATGGATACAATGAATTTCAAATGTATGTAGCCGATGTAATATGCTGAATAAATATTATATATCTACAGCCTTAGTGCATCGAAACTTTTATTCCAAATGCTATGGTAAATTATTATTTGTTATTCCTTTTCCGGCCCACAGCCAACACATAACGCAAGAAAGCAAAATCTACATAGTACAGATTCGTGTAAGTGCGTGGAAGATCGCCAATGATATGTACCCGTGAAGACTCAGCGTGCGGAACGCAGGAGCTGGGACGTCAATATTATCCGTACATAGGGGAAATTGGAGGGTAAATGAGTAGTTTATTGGCTGCTCCTTCACCATCCGTTTCCTGTAAAATTGACATAAATTTTTAACAACAATCGGCTCAAAATCTCTAACACCGAGTAGTCCAGTGGGCACTCATTAACTATGAAATGAACATAAATAGATCTTAAGGACAAAAAGAGGGAATGGGTAGCGGGGAAAATTGCGAAATCGTTGCAACAGTTAAAATGAATAGCCATCGGAAAAAGATTAATCCGAACGACCAAAATCATGAAAAATAATGTTTTTAAATAAAAATTAAAATAAATTGATTTGAGTTGAGGCGGAGAATATGGGCGGGACGCTGCTCAAATTTTCCGAACTAATTCAAATACTTAACAAAAATAGTAACGCCAAAATGGAATGCGTAAGATAAGGGCGGAACGCTGCTCAAATTTTCCGAGTCAATGAAAATACTTTATCGAAAACTGTAGAATAGGGATGAACCGTAAAATAAGGGCGGAACGCTGCTAAAATTTTCGAATTTACAAAAATACTTTATCGAAAACCGAAAAATATAGATGGACTACGGCTAATGTTGTATATCAATAAAAAATTTTAACGCTGAGGAATAAGGAAGGATCCCTACAAAATCTTAATAATGGTAGCGATAGTGATAAGGGTAATGGTAATTATAATAATAATAATATTGATAATAATAATAATAATCATGGTATTTGTAGTAATGATTGATAATAATTATGATAACAATAATAATAATAGTAATACTCATAGTAACAATAACAATAAATATAATGGTAGTTATAGCTATAAAAATATTAATAAAGGTATTAGTAGTAACAATTAATAAGGGGAATACATATAATAGCAACAATGATAATGCTAGTAATATTAATGGGAAACATTGTAGTGATAATAGGGATAAGGGTGAAAGATATAATGTGGGTGTATTTAACATAACAAAGGGTGTACAGATCAAAGAATAATCTTCGACATGGACAACGATAAGAAGGACTATGGGAATGGACATAAAGATAGATGATATGAGAGTATAGGTTAACATTTGAAGGAGATAGGAGAATAATGGGACCTAAGAATCAAATGCGAGCACAGGTCTTCTATCGACAGCTCGTTGAACCCGAGGGTTGTCCGGGCAACTATAGTACTAGCACATGGTACTCAATTTTTGCGGGCAATCCACCACTTGAACACATTACCAACGTTGCTTAGCAACGGGTGCCAAGTGGCGATTAGCATCATTTTGTATGGCTTTACGAGGGCAACTAGAAGGATAAGCAAGATTTGAAACCCTGTAACCCACCGTACAAATTTGGGGGCTCAGCCGGGATAGAATGATTGTTTCGTACAAAAAACCCAAAGAAATACAAACAAATGTCTAATGATCAAACAAAAATGTCGGGACGACATTTTACCAAACCCCGGAGAGATGACAAATGAAAAAGAAGAGAGCTTAATACAGAAAGATAAAAAACGAGTAACCCGACTACAAAATGAGAAACGAATGGCTTGCCCACCAAGTACAAATTTGGGGGCTCAGCCGGGATGGAATGATTGTTTTTGCAAAGAACCCAAGGAAATATAGACATATGTTTAAGGTTTAAATTGAAAATGTCGGGACGACATTTTGTCGAACCGCGGAGAGATATAATAACAATGAAACAAAAACCCAGAGAACGATAAATGGAAAACGAACAACCTTACTACAAGATAAGAGGAAATGTCAAGGAAATAAACGACTAGCCCACCAAGTACAAATTTGGGGGCTCAGCCGGGATTGAATGATTTTCGTGTACAAACAAACGAGAGGGGACAGGCTACAGAACTATCTTTTCAAATAGAAATGTCGGGACGACATTTTGCCGAACCCCGGAGAGATGAAATATGTGGAACTTAAAAGTTGTAAAGATCGATTATAAAGATTGATGAGAAATTGTAAAGATCGATGAAAAACGAATGACCTGACTACAAATCAAGAGAGTAAACAATAGACGACTAGCCCACCAAGTACAAATTTGGGGGCTCAGCCGGGATAACCATGATTGTTTTTGCAAAGAACCCAAGGAAATAAAAGCAAATGTTTAATTATTAAACAGAAATGTTGGAACGACATTTTGTCGGACCACGGAGAGAGGATGAACTAAAGAATGGAACTTAATAACAAACGAAGGAAAACGATCGACTTATTGACGATGAGAAAACAGTTCGATGATATTATGTAGAGAACGATGAGCTGAGTAAAAATGCCAATTGAACTATGGTTGTATTTTCTGAAGGTTCGAAGTTACAAAGGGTCAAACCTTGGCCAAAAATTTTATTTTTGATATGTTGTACAGGACGGTGAGTTGAGTATTATTGTCAATGGAACTATAGTCGTATCTTATCGAACTTCAAAGGTGTAAAGGGTCAAACCTTGACCAAAAATAAAATTTTTGATATGTTGTAGAGAAGAATGAGCTTAATAAAATTGCCAATAGAACCATGGTCATATCTTCTAAAGGTTCGAAGCTAAAAAGGGTCAAACCTTGGTCAAAAAAAAAATTAATTTTAATATGTTGTACAGAACGATGAAATGGCAAAAGTGGTGATAAAATTAGGATCTTCCGACCTTTGGATAAAAAGTTATTAAGGGTCAAACCTTCAAAAATTTTAATTTTTGATATGTTGTAGAGCTTGAGAAGCTGAGCAATATTTACTATAGAAGTATGGCAGTCTGACTTCTGGGTCAAAAGTTATAAAGGGTCAAAACCTTGGTCAAAATTTTTAATTTTTGATATGTTGTAGAGCGTGAGAAGCTGAGCAATATTTACTATAGAAGTATGGCAGTCTGACTTCTGGGTCAAAAGTTATAAAGGGTCAAAACCTTGGTCAAAATTTTTAATTTTTGATATGTTGTAGAGATCGACGAAACAAGCAAAATTGCCAATAGAACTTTAGTCATCAGAGCTTTAGATAAAAAGTTATAAAGGGTCACAACTTTGGCCAAAAATTTTAATTTTGATATATGGTGTAGAATAATAAGACGATCAAAAATTACGATAGAACGATCATCATGTGAACTTTTGATAAAATGTTACAATGGGTCAAAACCTCGGAATACTCTAGAATTCAGAAAATTGCGAAGAAATTAAAAATTTGGAAAGTGAATTGTAAATATTTTTGTAAATCAGTGGAGACAAAGTGTTTTAATCAATAAAGTTTATATCGTTTGGAGTTCGTTACTGGTGTTTAAAGCACGTTTGGAGGCAGATCGACAATAATTTCTATCCGAAGTCACCGAGAACTCCAACAATATGATGAAACAAAACAACAGTTTAGAAAACTCATGAATATTGTAATAAGAGAGGAAAATATCAATATATGTAAACAAGTTAAAATATTAGATACACAAAAATTTCAAAAATGAAACGATTCAACAGGAAAGTGGGGATAAAATTATCAATATTTGTAGAGTAGGAACCAAAGAAACAGGAAACTATAAATAAAAATAAAATTATGGGTGGGTTGTATAAATCAATGGAATCATCGTGTAAATATCATCCAAAAAACCGTAGAAGTAGTAATAAAAATATAAAAAATAGATAAATAAATAAAAATTAAAATAATAAAAACAGGGAAAAGGTGGAAATCATGAGGGTTAAAGTGATTAGAAATAGGGGGAAACCACAAAAATGCGGGTCGTCTAAGAGTTCGTAAAAGAAATTGCAAAACTAGAAATTACTGGATTAAAATTGTTTGAAATAAGACGTGATCACCAAGTCAGTCAAAATAATTCTAAACGTAATAAACGATTAATTGAAATTAATTAAATTAAGGATCAAAATATTAACGGAAAAGATTGCAACGATTTCGAACCCCTACTCCTATGAGATGAGAAATATTAGCGGAAGTAACGAACAATTGATTGTAAGTATTACAAAAGACATGAGGCCAAGTAGAGCCAAATTAGATACAAAACGAGAACAGATAATCGATTAAGTTAGAGAAATTGACGAAAAGATAATCCAGATGATGGAGAAACTTAGGCGTAGATAAAAGGAAATGTTCAGGTATAAATGAAATGAATTATAAGAAATGAGCGTAGATGAATAAAATGATGATGCTTGTTATTAATGAAAATAAAGGATTAGAGATAATAATGAATTACGAGAATAATAGTTAGCAACCAGAGGAAAACGATGATTGAAAACGAGTACGATGAGTTGAGATTAATAATAATAATAAATGAGACAACAATAGCAACCGAAAGGTGTAAAACATACGGAAAAAGCCGAAAACTTCATGAAAGCCGTTAAATAAATTCTGAGTGGACAAGTAAAACACAACTTAAACATTGAAAGCTGAAAAATCACACATAAGGTACGGTAAAAGGTTCGATGCATCATTTTGTTAGTGTATTTTGTAATGTTATTTATATTATATTATATGGAAATAATACTGGAAAGTAAGATTTAAAACCGAGCTATCATAACGATAGTACGCTTATCCCGATGGAGAACCCTGATCAACCCGAGGAGAGGAAGGTAGTAGGTACCGTCGCAAATGTTGGGGAGTTCCTGGCGAGAGATTGATCACCTCTTTGGGGAACAAACCAACGCGATAACTACAATTTTTGAGTTGGGAAAGTGAAGGGGAAACCGAAAATAAAAATAAAAATTGAAAAATGCGCATGATTTAGACGTTAAAGGTACCTAGAGATATTCTTTTTTTCCCTAGCTGGTGGTGAGGCACCAGAGGACAGCTACGGACTGTCGTGTTCAGGTTTTTATCAGCCAAGGGACTGATGGCGCTGAGCCGTTCGATACAAAAACCCGGATCACACACCGAGTATCGAACGATTTTTTTTTCGCTGGGAGGAACTCGATACAACAACCCGGATCCCACACCGAGTATCGGGGCCAAACGGTAGGTGAGATGTGAACTAACCGGTAAATGGTTCATACTCAAAATGTCCTACTAAAGCCAGATGAAAGCGGCTGAACGGAGCCGAGAAATCTGATGGAAGGAGCGGGCAGAGATTTGATAGTTTATTTTCCGCTCCCACTTTAATCGCTTCCTTTTCTTTTCACTATTCGGGAAATCAAGTAAACCGCTTTTGGAACTTGATTGAACGTCTAGGCATTTCCATACTTTTATATTCTTCGAGGTACACAACCCGGATCCCACACCGAGTACCGAGGGAATGTTTTTTTATTGCCCAGTGAGGAGTTTGGTACAATAACCCGGATCCCACACCGAGTACCAAATATCCGAATGGCGGTGAGTAAAGCGTAACCGGAAGAATGCGCGGCCAAAAGACGCCATGGCTTGAGAGTCAGTGTGAGGCCTCAAACATACCCAAAAGTCACTGATGAGCTCAAGTCCGGTGAAACAATGAGAGATAATATGAATAAGATGAATAGGAATATGAGTAAAGATGAAATTGATAGAATATGATTATGATTAGAGTAAACAGTAAAGATGAGAAATAGTAAGATATGATTATGATTAGATATTAGAGGCCATAGAGTGCCAGATGAGATATGATTATGATTAGATATTAGAGGCCATAGAGTGCCAGATGAGATATGATTATGATTAGATATTAGAGGCCATAGAGTGCCAGATGAGATATGATTATGATTAGATATTAGAGGCCATAGAGTGCCAGATGAGATATGATTATGATTAGATATTAGAGGCCATAGAGTGCCAGATGAGATATGATTATGATTAGATATTAGAGGCCATAGAGTGCCGGATAAGATATGATTATGATTAGATATTAGAGGCCATAGAGTGCCGGATAAGATATGATTATGATTAGATATTAGAGGCCATAGAGTGCCAGATGAGATATGATTATGATTAGATATTAGAGGCCATAGAGTGCCGGATGAGATATGATTATGATTAGATGAGAAATAATAAGAATGATATGATTATGATGAAAAGAGATATGAGTAAAGAGGAAATATGAGTACGAATAGATGTTAAGGTCACAGATGACCAGTAAAAGAGTTAAAGCCGAAGGCCGAAGAGCCAACGGAAATTCTAGAGGGCATAGAGCGCCAGCGACTGAGGATTAAGTAAACGATTTTTAATCAATGAGACCTAGGAAAAATGATTTACAGATTGAATGAGAGTATGAGTACAATGATTTTATTATTGTAATATAGATAATTAATGCGACCACATAGATAATTGATAAGACTATATAGATAATTGATACGAGGTCGATAGAAAATTGTTACGAGATATAGATAATTCAAAATAGACTTAAAAATGAAGGGAGATGAAGCGAAAGAAAAATTATTACAGCGAATAAAGTTTACGGAAAAAGACAAGAGAATTTAAATAAAAAGGCCCATAGAGCAACAGTGGTTAAAGTTTAAGGAAAAAGACGAGAAGAGTTAAGTAAAAAGGCCTATAGCGCATAGAAATTAAGGAGCGTTTTTGGACCAATGATAGAGATAAAGGAGAATAGTAAACGAGACGATTATTGATATGATGGTGATGATTTATTTGATTAAAATAGTTAATTGATACGACCGGATAGATAATTGATGCGACTACAAGGATAATTTAGACGAAACAAATAGATAATTGATACGAGCTATAGATAATTTAAAATAAAATTAAAATGAAAAAACAAAAATTAAAAAGATAAAAAGTTGACGTAGAGAAAAGAATTAAGGAAAAGCAGTGAGAGTAGTACGATAAATTAATGCGGAAATTTATATACTAGAAGTGTTATTTATTTTTAGATAATTGGCAAAGAATAAAGAGATCAAGTAAACGACGAATAATAGAGCCGATGAACTAGAGATAGAATCAAGAAAACGAGTTACGAGAAACCGGAATCAAGGAAACCATTGTGTAGAGAAACTGAAAATATACTAAAACAAACGGAGAACAAGGATAAAGAAATAGACCATGTTATTGAAATTCAAAGAGAGTGAAAAGCGGCAACAGATAGAAAACTTAATACAGTAGCGATAGCAGAACCAATGATTACAACAAGATTAGAAAGTTTGGAAACAGAAGCCGAAAAATATGATAAATTAATGGAAAAGTTAACCGACAAATGAAAACAACGTGAAACCACCCGAACCAGAAATTCCAATTCAGTTGAAAACAAGTACGAGTAAAGAGATGGAAAAACTCCGAGAGGAAATGAACCAAGAGTTGCCAAGTAAAAACACGGATAAAACAGAAATATTTTTGAGAGAATCAACAATGTACAAAATCGTACGCGATGAACCGGAAATGAGGGGCCGAGAACCAATATCTTCAAGTTTAAAGAGGAATGTACAGGAGATGCATTCAAAAAAGAAAATGCAACAAAGAAGATTTAAATGGCGAAAAGGAAACTGGAAATTCGGAAATGAAAACAGTTGAAACAATAAGAGCTGAAACAAGGAAAACAGAAATCGTACGGGAAGAGAAAATATTAACCACAATGGAAGAAAGAGTCGAAAGAGAAAATGAGCAAACCGAGTTAAAAGATCGAGTATCAGAACCAATGAAAGTAGTGATGGAGATAACGAGACAAACGAAAGATATTTACCCGCAACCAAATCAATATATTGAAAAACCCTTACGAATTTACGATATTCCAGTTAAGAGGATTCAAACAATAGGGGGTAAATTTATAAAGTGTAATAACTATTTCAGGATTAACAACGCGAACTACAATCAAATATGTGATATCTATTCAAAAGAAGGATGCAGAACTGATCGAGGTTATCAACTAAAGAATTGCCAAGGATATGATAGAAGAGTTCGCACAGAAGAAGAAGAAATGATAATCTGTTTTAATTGCAATCAAAGCGGTGATACGTCAAGAATGGTCGAAGGAGAAGAATTCAAGGTCAACAAAAACCAAACCAATTCAAGAAGAGTCCATAAAATAACCCAACACAAGGGGTCAGACATTCAAGAGATAGGGCGATAATGAGTACAACAACAAGATTCGAGATTACAACCTGTTTCAACTGCAACCTAAACGGACATTTGGCTGAAAATTGTCCAATAGAGAGAAAATGAAGTAATTAAGAAAGAAAGAGGAACTTCAAATAAACGTGAAAAGTAAAGTATTGGAGTCAAAATCTATACAAACAACAGGAGACAGTATAGAAAAAGGAATGATGTCAATCGAACAAGAGCAAGTGCAATGGAGTTCGTTACGATAAATGCAATTCAAGAAGACATCGAAATAATAGGACAAAATGTAAACCCAATCCTTGGAGCAATCGGGAGAGGATACGATGAAGCAGCAGCAAAATTGATCAAGTGGAGAAAAAGAAAATCTGATAACGGAATCATAGACGTAAACAAAGTCGAAAGCAATGAAAACATATTAGTAAAAAGAGTAATGAAATCCGAATGTGCATATCCAAGGACGATAAGAGCCCTGTTAAAGAGAGGAGAAATAAAATTCATGGACAATAAAAGAGAGCCTAGAAGATGACAAAGAGGGAGAAAACCGAGAGAGTAATAAAAGGTAAAATCCAGTAGCCTTCAAAGAAATAGGACAACAATCAAAGCCAAATAACGTAGACAATCAGAAAAGATCAAAAGATGAAGAAAACACAGACAAACCTGTTGGAAACAAATGATGGACTCACAGAAAATTCAAAATCGAGAGAACAAAGCAAGTCAAAATATGAACCAATACCCAATAGCCAAGTGAGATCGATATATATCCAGTAATTGATGAGAGATGCGGAGGGTTACGCACCTTGCGCGAAGACCCTTTGGAGATAAAGTAATAAATAGTTAGAAATGTGCATATAATTTATATAATAGATATGTTTATATAGTAATGTATAAAAGTAGTGTATAAATATTATATGGAATGAATATAATAATATCCGATAATATATAAAAGTAGTATATAAATATTATAGTCGAGGAGCGAAAACAAATTTAAAAAATCAGACGATGGGATAAAGAATATAGCGGAATGAGAAAGACATGTGATGTGATATTACGTTAAAATGGAGAAACAAATCAAATGGAAGCCAATCAAATATCAAGCAGTAAAGCTTAGTTAGATAGATGAGTGTAAAACAAGAATCAGATCAGGATCAGAAATTGAAATAAACCGATTAAGAGGTACCGAAGCCATCAAGGAAATCAGAGACAAGAGTAAACTAGGAGAGAATCCAGAACAATCAGATGAAAGACGAAAATGAGAAACAACGATAACAAATCCACGATCGGAGCAAGATAAAGCAACAAAATAGTAAAGAGATCACCAACACAAAACGAAAGCATTGAAGAAATAGATGAAATATCAAGTCAGTTAACGAAAAAGACGAGGGAGAATAATCTGATGAAAAACTGAATCAAGTAATGAGAAACTGGCGAATAACAACAAAGGACAGCTAACTGAGAAACGAAATTTGTGGTGATTGAGTTAAAAGGAAAAACGACAAAGACAAAGAATTAGAACCAGTAAAGCTCAATATACAAACCTAAATGAATACAAAAATGGGTGGAAGAGACTATAAAATCAATTCGGGGAATAAAGTAAGAAAAACAACCAACTGCAAATGAAACTAGATGCAGCCAAACGAGACAAAATGAATATCACGGAATCGTAATTCCAAGCAAGACTGACGTGCAACAGCGGATATGAATAAGGAAAGGATCAGAGAACAAATCAAAACCAACTCAAAAATCAAAAACCAGATTACAAGAAAGAAAAATCGAATCAGTAAAGAGAGATTACAAAAGACAATACCAATAAATGACAAGACAAAAGATGATGAGACTGAACTAAAAAATGCACTCAATCAAAATGGAATATTGAAAGGATCTTGCAAATCGTAGTAAAGACAAACAAAGAAGATAAATGATGTCAAAATAAAATTAATACCAATCACAGAAACGAGAAACCAGACATAATAATAAAAGCAACAGAGATAAAGAAAGGAGAGAAACAGAAAGTCAAACAACTACCTAAAATCAAGAGAGAATAATAGCAAGCCTTATTAAAGGAACCTGAAAATTGTTCGAAAGCAGCATGATATTGGCGATGAGGAAGAAGATAGCAGTAATAAACTCATATATACAACCTAGTATCCCTTAGAAAGATGTCGAAAAACCCCACAATCAATCAATCGATGCAAAATTAACTGTAACAAATATGACGATATATGAGAAACCCAAAGGATACCAATTACGGACGGATCAATTCTTATTATACCCAATGGTCAAAGGATTAACACAAGAAAAACAGATCGTGCAAACCCTCAGAACTCTAGAAAATCAAATCGAAAGTCAATAGAAAAAGGAAACACCCATCAAGAAGCGATATTAAAATAATCATGGATGATCTTTAGAAACCCTACAAAATAACAAAAAGAACCGAAAATCGAGAACAAACAGCCAAAATTGATAACTGAAAAGAAGAAACCCAGACCAACCTCAAAGAATCATGAATAATCCCGAACCGATCAATTATCATAAAATAATCGAGACGAGATAATATGATAAAGGGTCAGCTATCCACAGAATCCAATTGAACGCCACCCAGTTCAAGATGCAAAGAAACAAACAACAAACGAAAGTTAGAATGTCAATTTACAACTCAAAACCCTAAATAAACCAGCAAAAAGAAGTCTCGAACTAAACATTCTATCTATTCTTCTGATCTGAGATTCACTAAGCCTGCCAATCTTCCAAACAATCGGCATCTAATGAAGTCAATTCCCCAAACTAAATAAAATCTCAAAGTCAAATCGCACAACAGATATCGAATCGTCAAAATATCAGAACCTGCTGAAGAAAGTAATCAATCGGAAACCAAGAAACTCAAAGCATCAGCGAGACGAATACCCAAGTGACTGAATATTGAACTCATGATTAACATTGAACTAATGATTCTTAGACAATTAACTATTCTTTATGTGTGTTCATGACCGGACTGTATGTCCTCTTTCACTTCATCTTGTAATCCGTATATTGATGTATACTGTATGATTATTTTTATGCATGTGGGTTTTAAGGTCACGACCATGTAGCTCGTAGACCCAATTGAATGGAAAATGTAAACTCTGCATAGTTCATAACTTAGATCTTTAAGAAATTGCGGGTCGCAATTTTACGGGCCCCGGAGTGTTTTATGTTGGGCCAGCACACCAATAGCCTTGAGAATTGTTTAAATGCATCGGTAATACAGCACGAAAACCCAGCACCAAGATAACTTAAAATACAATATACAACACCAATTAAACACTTTAAAATCTGAGAGAATACAAATAAATATAAAATCAAAAACATAAAAATAAAATTAAAATAATAACAAAATGCACCAAGATTCGCACGATACCTACACAAATATAACAAGAAAACACAACAAATTCGACGAAATTGAAAAAATTAATAAAAGTTCATTAAAATGAAATTTAAATCGAAAATTTGAATTAGTAATAATTCAATAAAAATCTTAAATAAAAAATTATAAAAATAAATCAAAAAATAATAAAATTAACGAATAGAATTTACTAGAAAATAACAAGGTCGAATTTTGTTTTACTACATCAAATTTCACACGCGAGAAAAATAGGTATAAATACCGATGTGTTTTCACAAATTTTCAGTCTTATTTTTCGGAGAAAAAATTTCATTATAGAACTGTGTAGCTGGTTGTATGGCTGGTTGAGAGCCGTGCATTCAGGCAATTAACACGGGTAAGTGTTTTGTCTGAACACGATCACTCTCAACTGGTGCAATATTATTAGTTGATTTTTTCGAAGAGAATTGATAGGTAATTTTTTTCAATTGAATTTATGTATGACTTTTCAGATCGAATTGATGGATGATTTTGTTTATGGATAATTTTGTTTTTCCAATTGAATTTATGGATGATTTTTTGAATCAAATTTGTGGGTAATTTCTCAATTGAATTTATGGATGATTTTCAGATTAAATTTATGGATAATTTTGTTTTTCCAATTGAATTTGTAGATGATTTATCGAATTAAATTTATGGGATTTTCGAAGTAAATTTTATGGAATGGATACAATGAATTTCAAATGTATGTAGCCGATGTAATATGCTGAATAAATATTTTATATCTACAGCCTTAGTGCATCGAAACTTTTATTCCAAATGCTATGGTAAATTATTATTTGTTATTCCTTTTCCGGCCCACAGCCAACACATAACGCAAGAAAGCAAAATCTACATAGTACAGATTCGTGTAAGTGCGTGGAAGATCGCCAATGATATGTACCCGTGAAGACTCAGCGTGCGGAACGCAGGAGTTGGGACGTCAATATTATCCGTACATAGGGGAAATTGGAGGGTAAATGAGTAGTTTATTGGCTGCTCCTTCACCATCCGTTTCCTGTAAAATTGACATAAATTTTTAACAACAATCGGCTCAAAATCTCTAACACCGAGTAGTCCAGTGGGCACTCATTAACTATGAAATGAACATAAATAGATCTTAAGGACAAAAAGAGGGAATGGGTAGCGGGGAAAATTGCGAAATCGTTGCAACAGTTAAAATGAATAGCCATCGGAAAAAGATTAATCCGAACGACCAAAATCATGAAAAATAATGTTTTTAAATAAAAATTAAAATAAATTGATTTGAGTTGAGGCGGAGAATATGGGCGGGACGCTGCTCAAATTTTCCGAACTAATTCAAATACTTAACAAAAATAGTAACGCCAAAATGGAATGCGTAAGATAAGGGCGGAACGCTGCTCAAATTTTCCGAGTCAATGAAAATACTTTATCGAAAACTGTAGAATAGGGATGAACCGTAAAATAAGGGCGGAACACTGCTAAAATTTTCGAATTTACAAAAATACTTTATCGAAAACCGAAAAATATAGATGGACTACGGCTAATGTTGTATATCAATAAAAAATTTTAACGCTGAGGAATAAGGAAGGATCCCTACAAAATCTTAATAATGGTAGCGATAGTGATAAGGGTAATGGTAATTATAATAATAATAATATTGATAATAATAATAATAATCATGGTATTTGTAGTAATGATTGATAATAATTATGATAACAATAATAATAATAGTAATACTCATAGTAACAATAACAATAAATATAATGGTAGTTATAGCTATAAAAATATTAATAAAGGTATTAGTAGTAACAATTAATAAGGGGAATACATATAATAGCAACAATGATAATGCTAGTAATATTAATGGGAAACATTGTAGTGATAATAGGGATGAGGGTGAAAGATATAATGTGGGTGTATTTAACATAACAAAGGGTGTACAGATCAAAGAATAATCTTCGACATGGACAACGATAAGAAGGACTATGGGAATGGACATAAAGATAGATGATATGAGAGTATAGGTTAACATTTGAAGGAGATAGGAGAATAATGGGACCTAAGAATCAAAAGCGAGCACAGGTCTTCTATCGACAGCTCGTTGAACCCGAGGGTTGTCCGGGCAACTAAAGTACTAGCACATGGTACTCAATTTTTGCGGGCAATCCACCACTTGAACACATTACCAACGTTGCTTAGCAACGGGTGCCAAGTGGCGATTAGCATCATTTTGTATGGCGTTACGAGGGCAACTAGAAGGATAAGCAAGATTTGAAACCCTGTAACCCACCGTACAATATTCTCACATTATCTCCCTTACTCTTATCCCTATTTTAACTACTATGCTTCCTATTATTGTCATTAGCATTATCATGGTTATTATTATATGTATTAACTTTATTATTATTTTTATTACTATAACTACCATTACATTTATTGTTATTACTACTATGATTATTACTACTCATCATTACTACAAATACCATGATTATTATTATTATTATCATTATTATTATTATTATTATTATTATTATAATCACCATTACCCTTATCATTATCGTTATTATTATTAGGATTTTGTAGGGATCCGTCCTTATTCCTCAGCGTTAAATTTTTTTTTATTGATATACAACATTAGCCGTAGTCCATCTATATTTTTCGGTTTTCGATAAAGTATTTTTGTAAATTCGAAAATTTTAGCAGCGTTCCGCCCTTATTTTACGGTTCATCCCTATTCTACCGTTTTCGACAAAGTATTTTCATTGACTCGGAAAATTTGAGCAGCGTTCCACCCTTATTTTACGCATTCCAATTTTACGTTACTATTTTTGTTAAGTATTTGAATTAATTCGGAAAATTTGAGCAGCGTCCCGCCCATATTTTCCGCCTCAACTTAAATTAATTTATTTAATTCTTATTTAAAAACATTATTTTTCATGATTTTGGTCGTTCGGATTAATCTTTTTCCGATGGCTATTCATTTTAACTGTTGCAACGATTTCGCAAATTTTCCCCGCTACCCATTCCCTCTTTTTGTCCTTAAGATCTATTTATGTTCATATTATATTTAATGAGTGCCCACTGGACTACTCGGTGTTAGAGATTTTGAGCCGATTGTTGTTAAAAATTTATGTCAATTTTACACTAAACGAATGGTGAAGGAGTAGCCAAGGGGCTACTCATTTACCCTCCAATTTCCCCTATGTACGGATAATATTGACGTTTCGGCTCCTGCGTTCCGCACGCCGGGGCCTTCACGGGCACGATTTATTGGCGATTTTACACACACTTACACAGTTCGATAGTGTGTTTTATTTTTCTATCTTGCGTTATGTTTTGGCTGTGGGCCACCAAAAATAAAATAATAGAAAAAATAAATTACCACATGAATTAGGCAAAAGTCTCGACGCATAAACTGTATATTTGGCATTCATATAAACAAATTTTAAATCTGGCATCGATGTACATAAACCAAAATAACATAACTGTAGATTAACAATCTGAAAATATTGCTGCAAAACATAACTGTAGATTAATAACCTGAAAATATTGCTACAAAACATAACTGTAGATTAATAACCTGAAAATATTGATAACTGTAGATTAATGATCTGAAAATATCTGAAAAAAAATCACACAACAAAGTAAGATTTATAAAAAATGTGCATCTTAAATTTAATTGAAATTAATACTACAAAGTAGTAGTTAAAAATTTGGGAAAACACATCAGTATTTATACCTATAATTTGGCCTTAACCATAATTCGAATTTGAAATTATTTGTGTTATCTAAATTAAATTTTTATTTATTTCTTAATTTAAATTAGTAATTTATTTTTAACATTTTTTAAATAAATTTATTCAACCAAAACATATTTTATTTTTATTCATTAATTTTTACTTTTATATAAATGGTCATTTTACGGTCAAATTTTCTTGTTATTATGTTATTTTTTATGTAAATTTCGTGCTGTTCTTGATGCATTTTGTATTTATTTTATTTTACTTTTATGTTTTTGATTTTATATTTATTTATATTCTCTCAGATTTTAAAGTGTTTAGTTGGTGTTGTATATTGTATTTTAAGTTATTTTGGTGCTGGGTTTTTGTGCTGTATTACTGATGCATTTAAACAATTCTCAAGGCTATTTGTGTGCTGGCCCAACAATTTTAATAAACGTCTACCGCCTCATCATAGCCGACTTTTCACGTAAAATCAAGACCGAAATCTTTTTTTGTGCAGGGAGATAAAACCTTTGCGTACCACTGATTTAAATAAAAGATTGTCGTCAGATGTTATTATACATTTTATTAATAAATATATTTTTATTATATTTTACTTGTTATATTTGATTTTTATTATATTTGATTTTATTACTAAAACTTAGAAATCTTTTTTTGTGCAGGGAGATAAAACTTTTGCGTACCACTGATTTAAATAAAAGATTGTCGTCAGATGTTATTATACATTTTATTAATAAATATATTTTTGTTGGGCCAGAACACAAATGGCCTTGGAAAATGTTTAAATGGATCGGTAACACACATGCAAACATAACAAGCAAATTTAAAATAAAACCTATTAAAACACCAATTAAACCCTACCAAATATGAGAAAAAAGAGAATTAAATATAAAAAAAATAAACATAAAAATAAAATTAAAATAATAACAAAATGCAACAAGATTCGCACGATACAAACACAAACATAACAAGAAAACCCAACAAATTCGACAAAATTTGATAAATTAATAAAAGTTCATGAAAATGAAACTTAAATCAAAAGATTTGAATTAGAAATAATTCAATAAAAATTCTAAATAAAAAATTATTAAAATAAATTGAAAAATAATAAAATTAAAGATTAGAATACACTAGAAAATAACAAGGTCGAATTTTGTTTTATTACATCAAATTTAACACGCGAGGTTAGGGACAGAAAATAGGTATAAATACCGATTCATTTTCACATTAAATTTAACCATTTTTCAAACATAAAATTACTTTTGAGTTTTGTTTAAAAATCTACTACGAAATTTTAGGTGAGAAATAGCTTTTATTTTGGAGCTCTCTCTCCACGTCACATCCTCGCAATCTCGGCAGAGCTCTGCTTGGACGTCGGCGTGGGGAGAGATGCAATTTTATGTTTTGATGAATTTGTTTGTTGGACAAGTAATTTTGTATTTTGTCTTTAATATGATAATAAACATTTATATTATTCATTAATTGTTTTATATATTTAATAAACTAAAGTAAACTGTCGAAATTTTTCCGGCCCACAGCCAACACATATCGCAAGTTAGTAAAATATATACAGTGCAGATTCATGTAAGCGCGTGGAAAATCGCCAATGATATGTACCCGTGAAGACCCAGCGTGCGGAACGCAGGGGTCGTAACGTCAATATTACTCCATATAGAAGAGACGAGGAATAAGGAAGAGGTCTTTTGGCTGCTTCCTCGTTTCTCATTTCTGTAAATTCGACCTAAATTATTCTACACACGGCTAAAAATCATCACACCGAGTAGTCCAGTGGGCACTCATTAAATATAACATAAACACAATACGCGCCTAAGGCTCATTAAAGGGTAATGGTACGGGGAATAAATTAATTCATTGATTAAACTAAAGTAATTTGTTGATTAAGATAAAGTAGTTCATTGATTAAACAAAAGTAATTTGTTGATTAAGATAAAGAAGTCCATTGATTAAAGATAAAGTAATTCATTGATTAAAATTAAAGTAATTATTGAGTAAAAATAAGTAATTCCTTGATTAAATTAATATAATTCATTGATTAAAATTAAAGTAACTATTGATTAAAACTAAGTAATTCATTGATTAAAAATAAAATAATTCATTGCTTAAAATTAAAGTAATTATTGATTAAATTCATTGGTTAAAAATAAAGTAATGGTTGATTAAAAGTGAGTAATTTATTGATTAAAAATAGAGTAATTCATTGAGTAAAAATAAAGTAATTAAACTAATGGAGGGTAGAAATAAATAAATTAATCTGTGAATGGAAAGTAAGCACAAAACCGTTGCTTAAAAATAACTTGACAATTCATTAACCCGAGATCATTGCTATAAAAATTTAAATCCTGATTGTAAAGAAAATTAATATCATTATAAAAGGAAAAAAATGAAATCGATGTTAACATGAATTCGTTGTTAGGAAATAAAATAAAATCGTTGATAATAAATTAATATGAAATCAATAAATTCAACTTAATGAAAACTTCTAGTCTCTAATTGTTATCAAATAAATCGTTCGAACCCCTAATAAAGTGAAGAATTTAAGTTCGAGATTAGACACGCCTTGCCGAACCCCCGACGAATCTAAAATCATGGCCATATAATTAAAAATAATCGTTTTGTTTTCGGAATTTAAATTTGATTCGGGAATCCCCAACCATAGATTAAGGTTAGTAGTGAAATATTATTGAAAAATCTGATAAGAGCCTAATGATATTAATAATTATAAAAATTAACCACCTTTCAACATCACGACAATATCTCCCACCCGAAAAATTAATAATCAATTCGTCAAATCCTTCATCATTAAAGTACATATATTTAGATATTTCCAAGCACAATCCAAATTATCTTGAAAAACGAAAAACGACGAAATATTATAATAAAAATCCAACACAAATTGAGAACGAATTGTTAAAATGCATATGATTCCGCAATGAGGATCAAATGAGTAACTCTTCCGTGAAACGACCAAAATATTCCGTCCCAGAAAAACATGAGGAAATCAAAACATTGGGTTTTTATTGAAATAGGTTAATAATATGATTAGTAAAGGAAACAAACGTACCCGACACACTCCAAAATGTCTCCCAGTAACGTACAACGACAATAGGCACTATGAGGTAATACACTAGAGTAACATCAGAAATAACCGAGTAATAATCAAAAGTTTACCTGAGATATTGAGCAAATCAACCGGAAACCGTGAATCCAAATTGAATGAACCCAAAATTCTCGTGATCTGCGAGATTACCGTTTCCGTAGACATTGTACCTATATAATGAATATAGATTAAATTCCATCAATATAAACACAAATTCTCTCACAAAAATCTCCATGGTTAGTCATGAGGTAACGGATGCGGGTGCATCAACACTAGTTAAATTATTTGGTATGGATGCCATCCAGTCATTGTACTATCATTTTTTATTTTTGAAATATGGATCTACCAACCATGGCAGCAACAGGAGAAATATTAAAGGAGTCGAGTTTCCCAAGTCAAGGTAATTTACATCGAAGTTTTATTTTAATAAATGTTAATAATATGTAGTTAGTAAATTTTAAATTAGTTTTTAACAAATGTTAATACCATGTATTTAGAAAACTTTAACTTAATTTTAATAAATGTTAATACTATGTAGTTAGTAAATCTTAACTTATCCAAATTCATAAACTTCCAAGTAAACAGTTATTCACATTCTCCATACATTATTAAAAATCTTATAGTCATTATTATTCATAAATTTCAGGGTAATCCATTTCGTTAATATTGTTGGGCCAGAACGTAAACGGCCTTGGAAAATGTTTAAATGGATCAGAAACACACATGCAAAAATAACACGCAATTTAAATAAACCCACTGAAACATCAATTAAACCATATAAAATCTGAGAAAATAAAAGAATTAAATATAAAATAATAAACATAAAAATAAATTAAAATATTAACAAAATGCACCAAGATCCGCACGATACCTACACAAATACAACAAGAAAACACAACAAATTCGACGAAATTGAAAAAATCAATTAAAGTCCATTAAAGTGAAATTTAATTTGAAAAATTTGAATTAGCAATAATTCAATAAAAATTCTAAATAAAAAATTATAAAAATAAATCAAAAAATATCAAAATTAAAGAATAGAATTTGCTAGAAAATAACAAGGTCGAATTTTGTTTTACTACATCAAATTTCACACACCAGAAAATTAGGTATATATACTGATCCATTTTCACATTAAAGTTAACCATTTTTTTGAAAACAACCATTTTTGAAACTGATTAAAAACCATTTTTGAAAATCTAAACCGTTTCTTCGAAACCAACTGTATTTGCATTTGAAGTTAATTTGAAAAATTTTAGGTGAGAAACATTTTGGGTGGAACCCTCTTTCCACGTCACGTCCATAGCATCTCTGTAGAGCTCGGCTTGGCGGCGACGTGGGGAGAGAGGTATTTATGTTATTTTTATGTTATTTTATGCTATGATGTTTTTTCAATTTATGGAATGGTTAAAAATGGGTAATTATGTTGTTTTATAATTAATAAATATTATTAATATATATAACTTATTTTATATGTCTTTATAAATTAAAAATGTCGAAATTTTTCCGGCCCACAGCCAACACATAACGCAAGATAGTAAAATCTACATAGTACAGATGCATGTAAGAGCGTGGAAAATCGCCAATGATATGTACCCGTGAAGACTCAGCGTGCGCAACGCAGCGGTCGTAACGTCAATATTTATCCCTATAGCTGAAAAGAGAAATAAGGAAGAAGTCTCTGGCTGCTTCCTCGTTTCTCAATTCTGTAAAATCAACCTAAAATTATATTACATACGGCTTAAAATCACCACACCGAGTAGTCCAGTGAGCACTCAGTAAATATAATATGAACATAATATGCGCCTAAGGTCTATTAAAGGAAACGGGTACGGGGATAAAGTAAATTGAAATCGTTGGTATAACTAATTCCGTATTAATACTGTAAGATAAATTAGACAAAACCCATCACTAGAAGTAAATTAAATCATGTTTTAAATAAATTAGATAAAGTTTATGATTAACAATAAATTAAAATCCTGTTTTCAATAAATTAGATAAAGTTTATGATTAACAATAAATTAAAATCATGTTTTAAATAAATTAGATAAAGTTTATGATTAACAATAAATTAAAATCAGGTTTTAAATGAATTAGATAAAGTTTAGGATTAACAATAAAATAAATTCATGTCTTAGATGAAATTTGATAAAACTTATTGCTAACATTAAATCAACAGACGTCAATGAATTCAAGGATTCATTAAGAACTAAAATAACAGTTGATGATAAGTAATGAAAAATAAAGGGTTTCATGGCTAAAACGTTAAAATAGTTATTGGATAAAGGTAAATTTCGACCTAAGTGATCGTATGATAATAGCTTCCTTAATTAAATTATCATACTGCGTTTCGATAAGATTAAAATAATCGTCCAACAAGAGTAAGTGAGGTATCGCGTTAACCAAAACCGATCATTGATAAGGTTGAGGTGATTGCCAAATTGAATTCATCAACCTCAAGGCACAGCAACCCGTTAACCAGAAGCGAAATAATTCATAGATGGAGAATAAGGAGTTAAAAGTGAAACGATGCATCAAATTAACTCATTGATTAAAGGAAAAGAATTCTAAATGGAAAAATAAGTACGAATATACCAACACAGACAGGTAATAAAATCATCATTACGGAGACTGAGTTCGAATTCACAAAGCAAATTGATACCGCTAAAAAGAAAACGAATCTACCATGAGGGTACCGATTATTTTCCCAAAATAAGACGAAATTGACGAGATGAATTCAATTTGACGATAACCTCTAAATCGAAGCCTATTAAAACTTTAAATTAGACAAAAACCAAATATTAATTAAATGTAACATGAGCAATGAACCAAATCACTATAAAAAATTTAAGCAATTGGAATAATAGTCAAAAGTCCATTTTTACATTACAAAAAGCCCAATTATAAAACGTTTTATTAACAACAAAATACTGAAAAACTCACCGCCTACATTAAAGTTCAATAATAACCATAACATAATCATAAATATCCCGACGAAACGATGACTGAAAACCTCCACCTGAGGAAGATAATAAATTCCAAATGCATGGGTAGCATAGCATTGCGAAGGAGTCCCCGAACGCTACGGCGGATTACGAGTAATTTTTCGCATAATTATACTGATCAAAATATTCAAATGAGCATCGATATTAAAAATTCCGAAACTGCTTAAATTAAATAAACCGGACACGTCAATCGGAATTTCTCTACAATTAAGTCGACTTAAATAACATAAACAAAGCATGACCATCACGACGAAATTGCCGATTCTAAAGTTGACTAGACCACCGTCGACATTACGATTAAGACGAATCAGTCATGTAACGAAAACGCACAATGATAAACCAAAAATCGATTTTCTCATCGTCATACACTAGAAGTGATGAAAATCATTAGGTTCACCGATTCAATATGCCATTTTACGCCGACATCAAGATAAATAAGGACCTCGCGTGAATAAAACTTTTGTAACTAGTTCTCGACCAATTAGACCTTCACGACTCCCAGATCCGATGGCGACATTCCCAAACATCTAGTCAAGTTACCAAGTCATCTTACCTTTTGATTGATACCCATTAGGAGTCCCACGATTAAACTGATTAAAGGAGAACCCTCAATGTTAGTCGACATCGCACTTAACCATAAGTACGCCAAACCTTGGACCCGCATATATAAACGCATTATGACCGATGCAGAGAAATTTCTCCTCATAATATTAATTATCATGATTTAATCCCTAATCGTTTCAGATCATGTCACTCAATCAGACGACCGTACAGACAGTAGAAAAAAACCACTTGAGAAAGATACCACGAGCCGCAGGCGCAATAGCCGAACTCCGGTCACAGTGGCCTTACCCTATCCTTCGAAAAGTTCGGGATCTGAATAACAACCCGCACGGACCCGAAAGGCAACAGTATCCAGCCGCCGAAATATTTTCCAACGCACAGGACCTCCTCACCCAGTGGGAGCGGGTGCAGGAGCGGGTGGATTTGCAGGTAGTCAAGGCAAGGATGTACCTTGCAAACGTGATAGAGGACATCCTTGCCGGGCGAATCGCAGTCGCCTATCCACACCGTCCAGTTCGAGACACCAGGCGCCCATACACTGTAGAAGCCCTCTAGCGAAGCTTAGAGCGGTATGGCCCAGACAACTGAAATAACAGAGACAACATAGTGTAGTGATTGATGAATAATAATTAGAAAATTTGTGTGTTTTCTTTTCTCTCATATAACTGGAATTGACTCTTAATTTGTTTTAACAAAATAAAGATTACTCAACTTGACTAATCATAAATTGAAGTTGCATTAACCCATTTAATTACAGTGATGTCCTCTCTAAGGATCCTACAGACCGAGCTAGACCGCGCGAGGCAGACGAATGCAGAGTTACTCAGTCAGGTCCTGCAATTAGCTCGCGAGGTGCAGCAGGTCAAGGCGACCTGTTTAGACCCTAAACGGACAAAGATACTCTACCAACGACTCACCGCAGCTCAAAAGGGCTGGGCCGAAGAACGCCAGCTCAATCGGAGTCTGCGCACACAAGTCAGGGGTTTAGAGGTTGCCCTAGCAGCCTGTCGGGAAGGGGAAGCGGTAACGTATCCGCTCATCTTCGCTCCTTCCCAACTACCGAGTCAACGCGTCGTTGATAGTGCCGCACCAAACTCAAAGACGACAGCCATTCAACCGACCATCCGCCGGCCGGGACGCAAGGAACGGGCCCGACGCCGAGCCGCACAAGCATCAAGTCGATCGAATTAACTTATCATTGATATGCATGCCTTTTGTTCGTTAAATAAATCAGTTCTCATGTATTTAATCACAGTGGGTTGGACTCGAAATCATCTACATTAATCAGTCTAAATTTAATTCGCACTGCCACGTAAGGGACCGAGCAAAGCGAGCATAGGTCTTCTATCGACAGCTCGTGAACCCGAGGATTGTCCGAGCAACTATAGTACTAGCCAATGGTACTCAATTTTTGCGGGCAATCCACCACTTGAACACATTACCAACGTTGCCTAGCAACGGGTGCCAAGTGGCGATCAGCAACATTTTGTATGGCGTTACTAGGGTAACCAGAAAGTAAAGCAAGATGCGAAACCCTGTAACCCACCAATATTCACTATTATCTTACCAATTTTTGGAATGGACCTTTTATGAATTCAGGAATTTCGAGCTCTATAATTATCATTGTCTAAAATTAAGGTTTATGTTCCGGATAATTACTATCGAATTTTCCCACAATTTCGACCGTTATATTTCTATGACTTTCGGACAGTAGGATTGATTGATTTTCATAGTCTTATAGGTTTATGAAATCTACCAGCATTGCCACTTCGCGGAGTATGCGACCGATAATTGTCCTCCCTTACCTACTGATAGTTCGCAATGTCCCATAGAATACCATCTGACGGTTATGCCACACCTTAAGCTTCGGACCGATAATTGTTTCCATTTCATGAAGTTTAGTGCTTAAACGAGATAGCATTCCGTGAACACAACGCGTAATCCAACGAATGGCCTCCATACAGTTAACGCCGATGATCGTTTTCGTCCCTTGAATGTCGAATTGATTACAGGGTTAAACTCAACTAGTACTCCCTTACCTAAGTTTTAACCCGGCAACTGAATCTTTGTTCTATGAACCCGACATTACCAATCATGAAGCGATCACCGACGACTTGAGCAGGCCTGCCGACATCTGTGTAGAAGAGAAATGAATGGATACTAACTCCAACCCGTTTGTTACACATCGAAGTGCGAAAAGTTTGTATCTACACCCCTTAGCCGTCGATAAACGTTGATAATCCTCATAACACTAAATCGACATAGGCGATGCCTTGACGTCAACACGCTAACTGAGGGACAAGAGACTATGCCACTGTTAATAAAGAATATACTGAAAACTATGTCATACCGGTTCACCTAATCCTAACGATATCTATTTTAGAAGGGCCAACGCTTCTCGAGGGGATCCCCGCTCACGTGGCGGAAGAATGGCGTCGGGTTTGGAAGCGGGCCCGACCGACAACAATGCCCGAGGAACTTCGACCCAAGGAACCACACCGGACCGCCTTACAGATACTAGGTATGGAGAATGACCCTCATTGGGCCGGGATGCGATGTAGCCAACAATATCCTGTCCAGGAGATTTGAAACCACGCACGGAGCCTCCTCGCCCATTGGGAAAGGGTCCAATGGCAGGTCGATCAGAATGTCGTCAAGGCCAGGATGTATTTGGCCAATGTCGAAGAAGACATCTCCGTCGGGCGCATCGCAGAGTTCTATCCAACCCGACCGGCCCGTAATACTAAACGTCCAGTGGCCATTATCCACGGCTACTCCTCGGAGGAAGGGGTTAGGAAGTTCTTGGAGGAACCCTAACTTCCTGGATAAGGAGAAAACAAAACAACATTCTGTGTTATTTTAGTTGAATTAAGAAATCTTAAAAGATGTTGTTCATTTATTTGCTAAATTAATAAACTCATTTTTGCACCCTATGTTTTACTAATCAGAATTTTACTTTACCTAAGTTAATGAGGAAATTAAGGATTTGTATTACAGATATGACATCCGCCCAGATATTGCAAGCAGAACTCGCTCATATGCGACGTGCAAACACGAATCTTCTCGACCAAATAGTTCAGATAACCCGAGAAGCTCAGCAGATCAAGTCTACCTGGTCGGACCCGAAGAAAACGAAGGCTTTCTATCTCAGGCTCACTGCCGCTCAAAAAGGCTGGGCGGAGGAGCGACTACTCAACCAGAGTCTCCGAACACAAATCCGAGGACTGGAAGTTGCCCTGGCTGCAAGTCGGGAGGGGCAAGCGGTGACTTACCCGCTTATTTTTGCTCCATCCCAGTTGTCCTACCAGAATCAGATCCACAACGCTACCCCAGCCAAAAATTCTTCAACGGCCCCATCAAGCAGCCACCGGCCGGGACGGAAGGAACGTGCCCGCCGCAGAGCCGCCCGCCTGCTAGATAAAGCGATCTAAATGATGGACATGACACATTAATTTTGTTATTTTAATAAACAGAATCGTAATGGTGATTAGATTTAAAAGTAGTATGTTCCCGATAGGATTATAAGTAGAATGGTCGTCGAAAAATCGTGAATACTCTCACGGTGTCGTCAAAACAGTGTTTCTCTCCCACTGGTCAGCACAAATTTTGCATTTCTTACATAGGGGACAGAATAAAGCGAGCATAGGTCTCCTAACGACAGCTCGTTGGACCCGAGGGTTGTCCGAGCAATTACAGTATTAGTAATAATGCTCACTTTTTGCGGACAATCCACCGCTCGAACACATTTCCAACGTTGCCTAGCAACGGGTGCCGGGTGGTAGTTAGAAATCATTTTGTATGGCGTTACTGGGTAATCAGAAGACCATTTAAACAAATAGCGAAACCCCGTAACCCACCATTTTTATTATATTTTACTTGTTATATTTGATTTTTATTATATTTGAATTTTATTACTAAAACTTTGAAATAATTTTCTTGTTCATAATTATATTTTTTATATGTGTTCTACTATTGCTATCAATATATTTACAATTCTAAAAATAATCAAATCATATTACGAAAAGAAAAAGACTCAATATGTACAAAACGTTGTTTCAATATGTCAATTTCTATGATTATATTTGAAGGGGAAAGGTTTAAAATTTTCGAATTTAATATTACACATCAGTATATTTCCTGTAGACGTGATACATCCAAAACGCTGGAATCTCTGTTGATGAGCTTTATAACATCTGATGATTTTGTTGAAAATTACTCAGTATTTCAACCTTTTAATGAAGAAGATTTGAATGACCTAATCAAGAAAATGAATTTATCAAAGCAACCTGGGAAAGAGTTTACTTCTAGATTAAAGTAAAACAATCTTTTGATGTCAGACAAACGAATAACTTACTATCGAGAAAGAGAACTTTGTATTTTGTAATGATATTGAACGCTTTCTTTTGAAAATGGGCATTGAAAAATACAGGCCAGAAGAAAGGTGTATATTTATCACGTTCTTACTCATTTCTGTCACTTGCAACAGAATTTCAATCATCAAGAAAATATCATAACTTCATAATAGAAACCTAAAAATTAATAATCATAAATCCAACTACTTTACCTTCTATAAATTAATGATATGTAAAAATATAAAAATAAAGTAAACCCCCAGTTCAAATTGAACCAGTTTATTTACCTTATTACAAATGAGAGAACAAATATGTGATCAAAATAAAATAAACAAATATTTACTGTTAGTGTCGTCCAAAGTTTCAGTGAAGAATATTTCTGAAAGTTGCTTTCGAGGTTTAGTAAGAAAAATTACTAGGCAATTTAGAAAAGCAATTCTGATTTTTGTTTGTTCAGCACATACTTTTACAGTGTGATTTTTCCCTTATAAATTCTGATGCATTAAAATAAAATTTTCAAAAATTTTATTTAAATTATATTTCATATTAATATTCAATTTATTTTTGATTATTTTCTTTTATTTTAGTGCTGGGTACTGATAGTGAAGAAATTTGCATAAATGGTCAAGGAATGGAATACTAATCCCCATACAGTACGCGCACAACAATTATTACCACTAGTCACCCATCGAAAATGACGTTAGAAATATGAAAAATGTGGAAAAGGTGAGCTCCTCTACAAGAACTGCTAATGCCTTAACCTTTTGTGGGTTCATGGACTACCATAGAAGGTTTATTGTCACAATCATTTAGGTCCCCTTCTAACTACCCCTTCAGAAACATTGTAACAATATGGCTTTAGTTGTAGGATCTTTCAAATCATATAATTTTAAGAAACGAGGAACTACAAATTATAATTTTAAGAGATCATAGATAAAAAATTTACATGACGATCAATATACAGCACAAAAAGGTTAATCGAGATCAAATATGTGGGTGAACTGTCCTAGTGGTGGGTTACTGGTTGTTGATGTTTGTTTAAATCATGTTGGGGTTGCCCAGGTAACGCCATATAAATATTCATTTGCTACCACTCGGCACCCGTTGTTAAGCAACGTTGGAACTGTGTTCGAGTGGGTAGATCGTCCGCAAAAAACAAACGCTATTATTAATGCTTTAATTGCCCGAACGATCTCTGGGTTCAACGAACGGTCGATAGAAGACGTGTGCTCGCTTTGAATATCAGGTCCCTTTATGTTGTGAATTTTATCATTCGAGTCTATTAAATTCTTTAACAATGTTGAAAACATCGACAGATATATATTAAAACAAAACAAATGGTTACATATTTTATAAAAGAAGCGATGCATTGTTTAGTGAGTTGACTGCGTTTTGTTCAATATTCGAGCGGCTCGGCGCTTGGCCCGCTCCTTTCGTCCACGTCGGTAGCTGCTTGTCGTTGGTGTAGCTTTCGGAGTCGCTGCCGTTTCTCGGTAGGCCAACTGGGCAGGAGCAAAGACAAGGGGATATGTCACTGCTGTCCCTTCTTGGCAGGATGACAATGCGACCTCCAGTCCCCTTATCTGTGTTTTTAGACTTTGGTTTAACTGTCTTTCGTCCGCCCATCCCTTTTGGGCTGCCGTAAGTCTTTGATAAAGTGCATTTGCTTTCCTGGGTTCCATCCAGGCTGCTTCCGTTGATAGCTGGATGATCTGCTCGTAGAAATTCTTATTTATTTTCCGTGCGTGTTCTAGCTCTTTCTGTAGTATTTTCAAGGGTTCCATCTCTGCAACGATAAAAATTAATCCTAGACTACAAATCTTAATTTATTTAATTTCTCAAACAAACGTTAATATTGTAGGACAATGAAAAATTTATAAAAGGAAAAAAAAATTTTTAGGACAGTAAATCATTTATTTAAAACGTGGCTTGAGTGTGCTCAACGTAATCAGATCATTAATGTCCTTTTGAGGTCCACTGACCATCCAAGCGCTCCCAATATAGGAATACCGGTTGCTTCGTGTTTCTCGTGCGGTTGGGGCTGGATGGCGGCTTATAATTGTAAGTGTCCGCGATCCTACCGGCCGCGATATCGTCTTCCACATTCGCCAGATATTGTCTGGCCCTGATCACGTGGAAGTCGACCTGTCGCTGGTGGTCCTCGAGGCGTGCAAGGAGAGATCGGGCTTGGTCACGAATTTCTTGGGCCGGACTCTGATCACTTTTCCGTCTGCTCGACGCAAGCGGTCTCCCATTATCTTCCATCGATTGTAAAGCGTCCCATCGGGGCTCTCTTGGTTGGGGCACATCGCCGTACTTTTCTTGCCAGACTCGTCGCAGGCTTGCCGCCACTGATCGGCAACTTGCATGGAGACACGGACAATGGCTCCGGATCCTTCTGTACAAGATTTAATTAAATTGATCATTCCCATCCTTTGGTTAACAAATATTGTGTTCCCTTCCTGGAATCTTTTATACCTTGTATTTTCAATCATTTACAATAATTTGATAAACCCGGTGATGTAAGAAGAATAATTCTATAGCGAATTGTACACTCTTGATCGTAGAAGGACTTCTATTTTCAATCTTTAAAATTTATTATTATGGAAAAAAAATTAAGTAGTTCGGCAAAAAAAAACAAGTTCGACTTGTCACTACATCACGGTTGCCTTAAAAATAAAAATGCACCCACAGAACCATTCATTAAGAGATTTTCAATCATTAAGGTGCAAAAACAAAACTCCAAATATTCAGAATAGGTTAATGTTTCGATTATTTTTCAAGAAAAAATCTTAAAATTAAAATAAAAATTTTGCAATTTGATAATAAAATAATTCCCAGTATTTAATATACCTAAAAATTCATTTAGATTAAATTAAAAATCATAACAGTATTTAATATACCTAAAGATTCATTTAGATTAAAAATCCTAAAATTAAAAGATCATATAATTTATAATCAAAAACCTAGTGAAGTTTAGACACACTACCTGATATTCTTAAATGGTTGAAATTTGGTTAACTACTTATGTTGGGCCAGAACACAAACGGCCTTGTAAAATGTTTAAATGAATCGGTAACACACATGCAAATATAACATGCAGCTTTAAATTCAAACCTATGAAAACATCAATTAAACCTAGCAAAATATGAGAGAAAAGCAATTACATATAAAATAATAAACATAAAAATAAATTAAAATAATAACAAAATGCAACAAGATCCGCACGATATAAATAAAAACATAACACGAAAACCCAACAAATTCGACCGAAAATGGATAATTTAACAAAAAAAAATAAAAATTTCATGAAAATGAAATTAAAATCAAAAAATTTGAATTAGAAATAATTCAATAAAAATTTCAAATAAAAAATTATCAAAGTAAATTAAAAAATAATAAAAATTAAAATACACTAGAAAATATCAAGGTCGAATTTTGTTTTACTAAATCAAAAAGAACAGCCGGGATCAACATGAATGTTTTTGCAAAGAACCCAAGGAAATAAAAGCAAATGCTTAATTACTAAATAAAATATGTCGGGACGACATTTTGTCGAACCTGTGAGAGATGAAACATGTAGAGACAACAATAAAACAATGGAAAACGACCAAATTGACTACAAATTAAGAGAATACGTAAGGAAATAAACAATGAGTGTTTTTGCAAAAACCCCAAGGAAATAAATTGATATGAAATCGTTTTATTAACAATGTTGTATAGGAATCAACGCCATGCTACCAAGACATTTAACTAAAACCATTTACCAATACCTAACGATACAACATCCAGTTAAGATACCAATAACACTCACGCGACGCATAAGTAAACAACACATAATTAAAAGGGCAAATTTCGGGATAAAATGAATTGGGGTAAGTAAGGGGAGTAACGATAAACAACGGGAGAAAGCAATAGAACCTAGTAGGGTAAATAAACGATAACAGAACAAATTCTAACGAGTAATTATAACTATTAGAGTAATATTTTATAAGATGAACTTCAACAAGTAAATTGAGGGTTTAATTGATGAATTTCAACGTACAATCTAGCTAATTAGTATGCAAATAAATGTAATGGGCAACTAAAAATATTCAGTATTTTATAGATGGAACCAGCCAAAATAATAGCAAAACTGAAGGGTATCTTGGACATCGAAAACAATAACCTGGAGGAATTAATTAATAAACAAAAATTAATTAAACGAGCTAAAGAAGACATAGCAACGATTTCAAACCTGTACTCTGACGAACTCTGCATATTAGTAAAATTGATTGATGTTGATAAAGATGTGATAACTGAAAGAATATATGAAATTCTATTCATGAGATTAGAGATAGCCGAATTTGGAAAAGATTGGAACAAGTTGATGAAAAAGGTCGAAAACACTGAGGAAGAGATTACAGCAATAATGAAAGAACAAACCAAAGCTTATCTAGAATGTTATGCGTGCAAAACAGAGGAAGCACGAGTAATGGTGATACCTTGCGGACACCTGAGTTACTGTCATGGATGCGCACAAGAGTCGCACTGTATGCTATGTCAACGAAAAATAAAGGAAAGACTGACTATCTATTTTCCATGAACCGAAATTATTATTATGATATAAAATAAATATGTATTGTTCATTACTTGAATTGTTATTAGATTGTGAGATAAATTAACATCATGGTCATACGTGAAATAATACATATGTTTAAAGTGAATATGCAGTGTTCGTGAGTAACAAAAATAAAATAGCCCAACAACGATAAATAAAAATAAATTACATACATGAAAGCCGAATCAAGGAAATAATTAAAGCACATGCACATAGACACAAAGTATTGGACGGAAAAATTTCGACAACCGAGTTTTGTTGTTTTATTTATATTATATTGAGATAAGACGAGGAAAAAACGATAACCTGAGCTGTCAAATGATAGTACGCTCACCCGAGGGAAACCTTGATCAACCCTACTGAGAAAGGAAATAATAGGCCAAGTCGCGTATGTCAGCAAGCAACCGGCGAGAGATTGATCACCTCTTTTGGGAAGTTTGCTGATGCAATTACCACAAATTTTGAAGGGGGAAGAGGAAAGATGGACCAAGAGGTGAGGGAAAGTGTACACGAGTTATAGGATTAAAGTTTTGTAAAGGTACCTAGAGATAATTTTTTCCCTAGCTGGTGGTGAGGCACCAGAGGACAGCTACGGACTGTCGTGCTCAGGTTGTTATCAGCCAAAGGACTGGTGGCGCTGAGCCGTTCGATACAAAAACCCGGATACCACACCGAGTATCGAATGAATATTTTTTTGCTGGGCGGGACTCGATACACAACCCGGATCCCACACCGAGTATCGAGGACACCAAACGGTAGGTGAGATGTGAACTAACCGGTAAATGGTTCATACTCGAAAGGACCTACTAAGGATCAGATCAGGGCGGCCGAATTGTGCCGGAAATCTGACGGGAGAGCGGGCAGATATTAGATAGTTATATTAAGAATTTCCGCGCCCATTTATCGCTTCCTTTTCTTTTCACTATTCGGGAAATCAAGTAAACCGCTTTTGGAACTTGACTGAACGTTTAGGCAATTCCATAATTTTATATTCTCCGAGGTACACAACCCGGATCCCACACCGAGTACTGAGGGAATGTTTTTTTAGTCTTCCCAGCGAGGAGTTTAGTACAACAACCCGGATCCCACATCGAGTACCAAATATCCGAGTGGCGGTGAGGAAAGCGTAACCGGTAAAATGCGCTAGACAAAAGACGCCATGGATTGAGAATCAGTGTAAGGCCTCAAATTTACCTAAAAGTCACTGATGAAACTCAACTTTGATATTGAGATGAAATAGGATTAGAATTATATATGAATATGATGAGAGATAATATGAATAAAATGATTTAGATTAAAGTTAATATGAATATGATTAAAGATGAAAACCGATATTAAAGATAGAATATGACTATGACAGAAAAGATGAGAAACGATTATGGAATAAGATATGATTATAGAGATGAGATATGGGTATGATAAGACATTACAGATAAGATACGATTATGATAAAAAGGGATATGACTGAATACTAAAGATGATATGATTATAATGAAAAGAGATATGACTAAATACTAAATGAGTAGAGAGTCAGTTAAAAATAAATGCCGAAGGCCGAAGAGCCAACAGAAACTATAGAGGGTATAGAGCGCTAGCGACTGAGGATTAAGCAAATGATTTTTTGGAGACATAGGAAAAATAATTAACGGAATGAATGAGATTATGAGTGTGATGATTTTATATTATTATTATTACGATATAGATAATTGATACGACTACATAGATGATTAATAAGACCATATAGATAATTGATACGAGGTCAATAGATAATTATTACGAGATATAGATAATTCAAAATGGACTTAAAATGAGGGGGGTGAGTCAGATAAAGAAGACCACCTCGGTAAATGCGAACAAGGGATGATAACGTATATAGTATGGTAAACGGAGGAGAAATTGGTATAGAGTATAAAATATTGGAGTGTCATTAATTTTTAGATCAAACATCCAAACAATTACAAAGCAATAACAAAGCAATCCAAACCAATTTCAAAGCAAACCAAGCAGAAAATATTTCAGATCAAACGTTAAAACAGAGCTATAACAAAGCAATTTGAATAGTTAGAGCAGAGAAGAATTTGCGGTAAACGTCAAACCGGTAGCAAAACAATACAAACCAATTTCAGAACAACAATAGCAAAGCAATTCGAGCAATCAGAGCAGAAAAGATTTTAACAGTAACAAAGCAATCTCAGAAATTTGGAAGCAATCAAAACAAAAGAAGATAAGTTAATAACGATAAAAACAGGCAAACCAGCGAATAACCGTAAACATTGATAGCATCAGCAATCATACGAGAAGCAAAAGCAAAGAGAATAGAGAAAAGAGTTTATTAAAAGCAGAAAAAAAGAAAAGAGTCCTCAACAGCAGAAGTGTCAATACAGGAGCATCAACTACAGGAGTAACAGGAACCGGTACAGATAGCGGTCTAACCGATTTCGAATTCAACAGCAGCGAAGAAAACAAAATACTAAATACCGAGAACCAATTGGTGACAATAGAATCAGACAGTGAATATGGGAATCAAGACAACAATCCAAACATGACAACTTCCATAAATTCCAACACAACCTCAATTCCAGATCCAAATGCAATGCCAAATAACAACAATGCAACATTAGGAGAATTCAGAGAAAAGTTTAAAGGAGAACCTTTCGACGGCAGCCTCAATAAATTAGATACATTCATAAAGGAATTTGAAGTGTATAAAACTATCTGTCATTGGACAGATCAAAAAGTAAAAGAGCGACTACCCCTATATTTGAAAGGGAGCGCACAAGATGTATTTGTGGAGGAAGCAAGAGAACCAACCAAACTAACAACATGGACGGATATCAAAGAATTCTTAGTAAAAATATTTGGAATAGAGAAAAAAGGAAATAGAAAGATATTAGACTTTCTACATCGAAAACAAAGACGAGACGAATCGAATGCAGTATACGCCTGTGAACTAAAGGAACTGTGTAAAGAAGCCTTCGGAGATGCAGATTTGCCCGAGGATAAAATGGTGGATGTCTTCATAAGAGGAATTAAAAGAGAATATATACGAGCCAACCTTGGATGCTTGACACCAGAAACACTAGATAAAGCAGTAGCAATCGCAAATAGATGTGAAGCCCATCTTGGATTTGGATACCAAGTAGCAGTCCTGACAACAGAACCAACGACTTCAACAGTCAATACCAACAATCAAAACAACAATACCAATCCAGCCATGAATCAATTCATCCCAAGAGCACAGCAGATGTTCAAGCCACCATCAACAAGAAATCCGGAGGATAGAGGTAATAACCAAGTAAGTTATAATAATAATTTCAGGAACAATCCAAACGCAAATGAAAAATGCTCCACATGCCAACGAATAGGACACCGAACGGAAAATTGTTTTCGAAATCACAACTGCCAGAAATGCGGCAGAAGAGGGCACACTGAGAGAATATGCGGGCAATTCGAAAACAAAGCATGTTACAACTGTGGTCAACAAGGGCATATCGCAAGACGATGCAACATGAGAAGAGAACCAAATCACCAGAGACCAAATAATCCGACAAGAAATTCACAGATTAACGTAATACAAGAAATCGATATGTTAAGAGAAACACTACACTTCACGGGCACGAATCATTGGCGATATTCCACGCACTTACACGAATTCGAATAGTATGTCTGATTTTAATAACTTGTAGTGTGTCTTTGGCTGTGGGCCAGAAAAATTTCGACAATATAAAACAAATTTATGCTATCAAAATAGTTTATTAACAGAAAATTATAAATTACCCATTACATTAATTATAAAATTCAAAAATCATAAATACACCGCTCTCCCCACGCCGACACCCAAGCAGAGCTCAATTGAGGTTGCAAGGATGGGACGTGGAGAGAGTTGTCAAATAAAAACTCTCACTTACATCGCTGAAAAATGATTTCAAGTTTGCAAAACTGAATTTTTACTATTAAAAACGATTAAAATTGTGTAAAAATGAATCGGTATATATACCTATTGTACGACCCTAACCTTGCGTGTTCTTTTTGATTTAGTAAAACAAATTTTGACCTTGGAATTTTCTGGTATATTCTAATCTTTAATTTTATTATTTTAAGATTTTATTTGACAATTTTTTCTTTAGATTTTTAATTGAATTATTTCTAATTCGAATTATTTGGTTTTTTTTTCATTTTCATGAAATCTCGCATTTTTTATAAATTGTCAAATTTCGGTCAAAATCGTTGGGTTTTCGTGTTATGTTTATATTTATTTCGTGCGGATCTTGTTGCGCTTTGTTATTATTTTAATTTATTTTTGTGTTTGTAATTTTATATGTGATTGTTTTCTTTCTCGTATTTTGATAGGGTTAATTGGTGTTTTAATAGGTTTGAGTTTAAATCTGCATGCTATATTTGCATGTGTCTTACCGATTCATTAAAACATTTACAAGGCCGTTTGTGTTCTGGCCCAACAAAAGTAACAATCAGCGAAAATAAAAAATGTAAATTTAACGAAATTAATATTAAAAAATTAGGAAAAACAAATAGAAAAAGAAAAAAAAATTAAAATTAATAAAAGCCATTAAAAACCCGAAAAATGACCAAAAAAGGTTTAAAATTCGCTCATTGGTCGCACCTATGCACGAAGACACTATATATACAGCAGCCATTTTCATAATCAGTGAACGTTAAAAAACGCTAAAAACTTAAAAACTGTTAAAACTTTAAACTTTAGAACTTTTCAAATTTTATTTAACCCTTGGACTTTAGGAATCATTTGAATTGTAAGTGGATTTTCATTGATTATGTATGACAAATATATTTTTATGTTAATTATTTTTGAATTTGATTAATTTTTATCATGGATGGTCGCGATACTTTTTAGTATTCGCGACAGGTACCCTTAAAATCAGTTTTTATATGTAATAGTCTGTGGATAAGTGGTGAAGCAATATTCAATTCCGGCAGTTAAATTTGCAGGATGTTGATGTATTGCTTTATCATTGACCACCCCTCGAAGTCTCCTTAGGCTGTTCGGCTTCGAATCGATCACGTAGTAGGACACCGTTGGAATTCACCGTGGTGTCCATGCATCGCGTGGACGGAGTGGTAAAGGGTAAAATACGGGAATAGCGCTATAGTTAACGGGGCAACATTTATGTAAATGTTTAGATAGGATAATAATTTTTTTTATTTAAAAAATTCCTGTCGCAAATAGATGTATTGAGGGGACCGACTAGGGTTAGGAATAATAACAAAAGAATAGACAACAGAATCTATTTATACATATGGTAATTTAAATCTTATCCTTTGGAGAAATAAAATGCAATATTAATTTGAAAATAATTTTAATGCATTGGGTATAGTCGGGAGCATCAGTTCTTTGTTTTTTTTAAAATTATTATCCTTATACGCCAACGACCATTATATTATAGAGCTCTAATTAAGAAAAATACCATATTACTTAATAATAACTTTATTATTAATAAAAAAATAAAGTTTAGTTTTGATTTCGGAATATTTACCGATATATATTTTTTTAAAACCCAATGTATAACGCCAAACGGATGGGGACCGAGAAGAGGGATGCAGGTTACTAGTAACTCCCAGATTAGGAATAATTCCAAATCCGGACTAAATTCGCAGAAATATTCCCTGATAAATTAGACCTCCCTAAAATTATTAATTAATTATTATCCTTATTATAATTATTAATATAAGTAAAAAAATTCATATTGAGAAATTCTCCCTCTTTTTGTCTCTTCTCTCTTCAGACAAACGTTGGAAAATAATTTTTCAAGTTAATTCTCAAAACATTTCTCAAAATTATCAAAAATGCAAGCCGGCTATAAAATCCCGAAAATATCGCCGGCAAAATCAGCTCACTCTGTCCAATCCAATACTCAGAATGATAGCATCTCCAACCTAGCCTACCAACAGAAATACAACAAATTATTCGCGGAGCATGAACGTACATTGGGTACATGATTCGCTCCAGAAGTCGTGAAAGGCCTACATAATCAGATCCATAGCTTGAAAGGATGTTGCGATGATCAGAGGATCATCATCAACGATCAGAGCGCCGTGCTAATCGCCTCATTCACGGAGGCCGAATTAACTAAACGGATAGTCGGCCGCGATCTGCAAAAACTCCCAAGACGAGTAAAAGATACAACCCCTGCAAAAACCGGCGACGCCACCATATTGTAGAACGCGGCCAAAGTGCTCGAAGAAGCCACCATTCGGGTCGCCGAGAAATTCCCGGAATTCGTGAAACCGGATGAGCAATTGCCCGAATTGGTGAAACCAGTGGAATCCGTACCTCGAATTTATGCCGGCAAGGAGGATGAGATGAATATCTACATGGACGTGTCCTCGGCAGAAACAACCCCACTGATAGTCAAAGAAGCAAGGAACTCGTCAACTTCTGCTGGGTACTGGACCGATGATTTCGGGGACGAGCTCTGTCACTCAGTTCCTCAAGTCGGAACCACTTAATTCAATTTCTCCAGAAAGCAGAAATTCCCCGTTGATATCGATGGAGAAAGTCGAGATTTCGCCGTCGACTTTTGCATCTTATTAGACTAACAACAGATTTATGTTTTATTTATTTCTTTTTCTCAATATTGTAAATTTTATTAAAAATTAAATTTTCGTAGTTATTCTTATTTTTGTAATTATTGTAATTTTGGTTTTTCTTTACAAATAAATACTGAATTAATGTTAACAATCATTTCCGAGTATGATATGAGGATAGTGGGTTTATTAAACTAAGTAAGTTAAATTAGGAAGAATTACAGTTCTCGTTAAATAAATTTTAAGCACTTGTGTGAGGGTTTTTGAAAATAAAAGAGTAATTGTCAGTGAAAGACAAGAAATAAACCTTAAGTCGACCTTATTTTTCTATAAATTAAAAAGAAAAATTTTTTAAATTTAGAAACAGCTAATCTAACAGCGAATTTAATAATTTCGATGAATTTTCAAATTATCGCATGTTAGTTAAGATAAAAATTTTACAAATATAAACAAAGTTCTAGGTTGATAATATTATTTTGTCCTTTCGTAGTAAATCAGGGGATTTAACCCTAAATTTTGATAATTGAAGAAAGCAGCATCGTAAAACCTTATTAACTAAGATTTTCCCTTCAGGAAATTTTGAAATTATAGTATTTAAAATTATTAATTAGATATTTAAATTAATGTCGTATAGAATGAATTATTAATGATAAATGGGTAATCAAGTTTTAATTATTATGCCTCGAACTATAATTTGGACTAGTATTCAACGGTCAACTTGAAAGTCGATGAGAAAATTCTATCCCGGACGCATACAAGAGATCGATAATAAGGGATGGGAAATGCGAGTATTAATGTTGAGGGAGTCAGAGGAGTTAAGTAGACGTAAGTCCTTCTAACGGAAGTCAGGAACCCGAAAGCGAGATTATCACGAGGAGTAGTCTTAGAAATGGGGCTCACCTGCTCGTGGACTCTCGGCTGCTATATACAGTACCAACATGAGCTTGCTCATGGGAATATATTGTGGTAAGGTCAACATTGTGGGGCGTCTGGGTGAGATAGCATCGACCCTAGGAAATTAAGGATTTAGTGAAGCAAGATAGATCGAAACAAATGTGCACGGATTTAAACAAAATTAATTACACCCAGTACGCCAACACAGTCATAATATGAGGATTTATATAATAAAAATTTAATCAAAAATACCATCACTAATTGGTAAAACTTAATAAAAATAATAATAAAAAATAGTCGGTTTAAAACAAGAAATCCCATTATATTTTAAGAAGGGAATTCATTCGATTCTTAAACCACAACTCAAGGTGGGATTTATTGTAGGAGAAATTGAGCGATTTTTTTGTTTCCATATGTTCTGATAAATGATTAATTTTTTCCAATTATAGAACATTTTTCCCGAAATAGTCAAAAATTTATGGAATTTTTCGGTTTCTTTTGGTTTTTTTTACTCCTACCTTAAATTTATAACCGAAGAAATTTCTCAATCGTGGTAAAGATGTTATTAGAATAAATGTTTTCAATTAATGTTTTCTTGTTGAATTATTATTTTTTAGGTTATTTCTCTTTCTTGTTAAAAAACTCCACGGTGCATAGCGCTACGGTTTTTTATTGGTCACAATATAGTTAGTTGAGGATTTTAGGGATGCCAAATGTTTAAGAAAATAAGAAAAACGGAATTCGGAATTCGCATTTAAAAGTTTTCGGAATTTGTGCTGATTCCGAAATATTTTAGATTTATTTTAGATTAATAATTATTTTTAAAAAGTTTATTTAAGATACTGTTTCGATTTATTGAATAAAAAGATACCTTATTAAAAAATATTGTATACAACAATTCAATGGTAAAGACAATAAAAATTTTAAATAAAAAAAATAATAAACAATAACCTATTTAAGATAACAAATACGTGGTTATTTCTTGTACTAAAAATAAACAATCTAAGTTTTAAAAATCTGTATAAAAATATTAATTTATTGTTTTGTTTATCTAAAATATTTTTTGAGGAAACAGAGATCAATCAAAGCTACATGACTTACTCTCGACCGATTTTTTGTACAGAAGTTACCTGCACCTGAGAACTCTCGCTCGGACTCTACGGCCGTTGGTGAAATCAAGATCAAAAATGAGTATACGGACTCTAAACGCTTTCCTCGTATACAGTTCTCTTCAAAGAATTTCATTTCGAATATAATTTTTGAAATTAAGGTCAGATTTGTTAATTGTTGAGTTGAACTAGAGGAGGATATGCGTGATGATAAATTCGCTAGAATTTTTTTCTCCAACTTTTGCATTAATGACGGGGACTGCTTCTTTTAAAATTGCATCTTCCAGATCTTCCTTTTCTGACGAAATTTCCATATTTGTGTTGAATATCACTCTTTTTACGAAGCTTCCAATAACTTAAGATATTATAGATTTCAATGATCTGGTGACAGATGCATGAATCTCACTTATTCCATCATTATGTAAATACTGAAGAGTACCAGAAACATTTGTGCGTCTTTGGTTTATTCGTTCTTCTAAACAGTGCTTCAATTTTTTCTTGAGATCCGAAGTTCTCAAACATAAAAGACAGTACCGCATCAACAGAAATAAGCTTGTCATCCTTTCGCAGAAGGCGTATACTGTTGGTTTCACGGGAATAAGTGCGGGAATAATATTGTTAATTGATGAAATTTTAATATCTGTGATCAAAATATCAGATAGGATATTAACCAAAGCTTTTCTAACACAGTTTTTTAGTTTTTAAAATATTTCGAGCATTTGTAGTAGCATCTGGTTCTAGTGTCCATTATAAGTTGCAATTATTTTCTATATTCTTTTTTCACATACATTTGAAGAATATCATTAGTAGTGGAAATATAGGGAGAACCGGGCTCAAGACCCTAACAAAACCGCCTAAAATAACCAACCTGGGTTGAGAAATCGTTTAATTTGTCCATTGGCATCTTTTAAACCGTCTAAAAAAGACCATTACAACCGAGAAACTGTGTCATTTGACCGATGGCACCTTTTAAAACCTTTAAAACTCATACCATTGGCGAAATTAAATTTTATAGTTCTCGTTTTGAAATTTTCCACTGGTCGACCGGAATTTTCCAACTCGAGAAATATTAAAAATGTAATTTCGCTCGGTTCTCCTTATATTTACACTACTTTTAGTTGATAAATATTGAAATTTTCAAATATTCACTTTTAAATATTTCACTTTCAAACATTCACTTTTAAATTTTTCACATTCAAACATTCGCACATTGGTGATTTCCCAGTTGAAAAATATTTATTGACAAATTGACAAATTGAAAAATTCACAAATTTCTAATTTTTTAATTTTAAAAATATGGTAATTCAAGAAAAATATTTTTGTAATTCTTGTAATAAATATCTTTTAAAAGCTCACAAAGCAAAACATGAAAAAACTAAAATACACCAAAAAATGTCTTACACTTCACACCTTCACACTTCTGGGGGAGATTTACAACAATTAAGTTCTAAACTTCCAGAATTTCCATGGACAAAATATCCAGGAGAACATCATCTTCCAAAATACAATTATTTGGATTGACGGGGGCTCAAGTGTGTTTTAAAAAAGAACATGCTAGTGTTTGTTAAATTTATAATCAAATAATTTAACTAAAAATGGATTTAAAGATTTGTAATAAATGTAATATTGAAAAATCAAATGAATCTTTTAAAATTATTAAGAGAAAAAGAAAATCCTATTTTTTGGTATGTGTAAAGAATGTGAAAGTATAGAAAATAAGATAAGAGAACAAAAATATAAAGAGAAACGTTTAATAGGAATAAGAAATTTGAAAACTACTTTACCAATAAAAGTATGTACAAAGTGTAATATTGAAAAACCTATAAGTGAATTTAGGAGTAGATTAAAGAGGGATTATTATGTTTATAATTCAGAGTGTAAAAAATGTGAACGAAAATATGCATAAAATAATAAGGAAAAAATTAATGAGTGGACTAAAAAACGATATAATGAAAATCCTAAACTTAAATTAACTCATCATTTATATTGGGGTATTAGAAGAGCATTAAAACAAAACAAAGAAAATCGAATATTAATGAAGTATTTACGATGCTCAATAAATGATTTTTATCAATGGATTGAATTTCAATTTTATGATGGAATAACTTGGGAAAATCAAGGTTCTTATTGGCATATAGATCACACATTATCAGTTTCTAGTTTTAATTTTGAAGATGAAGAACAAATAAAAAGATGTTTTAATTGGATAAATTTAAGACCCTTAAGAGCAAAAAAGAATTTATCAAAATCGAATAAAATAATTTTAAAAGAATATTTATTACAAGAAATTAAATCTCATTATTTTATGAATTTAGTAAATGCAACACCTTCAAATAGCGGGAAACTCCTAAAGTCTTTTTCTACAACTTCATTAGAGAAATGAAGAAACTCGGGTAATGACCGATCCCAATATTAAAAACGAAAAAGAATAGATGGACAATCCACAGCACGTCTCCTAATTTCGTTATGATTAGAATATGGAGATTGTTCAGAGACTAAACGTTGGTGGGGATGAAAAGTCTAATCAGCTTTAATGATTCCTTAAGATATAGTTCGAATCTCTTGGAAACTTAAGAGAAGTTTTGCCAGGAACTCGTTTAGATATAAGACTTGATGAAAATGATAATCCTAAACCCGGAGAAGAACCAATAAATAGAGTTGATGCAGCGGCTTTAAAACATGACATAGCCTATTGTCAAGAAGATATTCGTTCTCGGCAAAAGGCAGACATTGATTTGATTCAAGATTTAAATGATATATTCAAAATCCGACATTTTCTGAAAGATTTTCAAGAGCAATAGGAAAAATAGCAAAGAAAACAAAGATAATGTTAGGTGGAGAAATACCAACAAACTCAGACAATAAAACTACTACTCTAGCGAATGAGTTACACAAGCGAGAAGCTTTTGCAACAGAGTTACATAAAGAATATAGAAAACCTAAAAAATATTTAAAAATAAAAGTTTTCAATAAAGATGATATTTGATCAGCAGATTTAATTGAAACCATAAATCCTAAAAATAATAAAAATTATAGATATATTCTAACGATTATTGATTTGTATACTCGATATGCTTGGGTTTTACCATTAAAAAATAAAACAGGAAATTCAATTAAAGAAGGATTCGAGTTTTTATTTGAAGAAACTCCAGATAAAATTCCAAAAAAAATTATATGTTGATAATGGTAAAGAGTTTTATAATAAAATATTTTAAGAATTTAGACAAGAAAATGATATTGAAATTTATTCAACTTTTAATTCACCTGATGATAGATCAAATTATGGTTCACATAATCCTATAATTGAAAGATTTAACAGAACAATAAAAAATTGGATGTATAAAAAATTTACAGGACAAGGAAATAGAATTTGGATAAATGTATTACCAGAATTAATTAATAAATATAATAATAAAATTTATAGAACAATAGGAGTTTCACCAAGAGAAGCAAGCGAGAATCCTGATATAATAAGAGAAATTACCCATGAAAATAATAATATGAATAGTAATTTACAAGAAAAACAAAAATTTAATATTGGTGATAAAGTTAGAATATTCAAATGGAAAAATAAATTTGAAAAAGGTTCAACACATAAATGGTCTATAGAAATTTTTGTCATTTCAAAAATTAATAATACAAAACCAATAACTTGTGAAATTAAAGATTTAACAGGTGAAGAAATTCTAGGCAAATTCTATCAAAATGAACTCCAAAAAAACTATTTTTTAATTATTTATATTAAAAATGGTTGATGAAATTATTGATACACAAACTGTTGATAATTTAGTAAAGAAAATAAGAAAAATAGTAGGAACAAACAAATCCTCAAGTGTTGAATTTAATGGTAAAAAGTCATACATTGGTAAAAAGAAAATAGCAGAAATAAAACAAGTTGAACATTCAGGTGGTATTTTACCTTTAGCAGCTTTATTACCTTTAATTTTTGGTAGAATAACAGCAACAGCTGGAGGAATAACAACTGCTGTTAAAAATTATAAAGAATCAAAGAAATTAGAGGCCGAGATTAAGAAGATTAAATCTGAATTAACAAAACCAACAACAGATACAAAAACAGCAAGTGGATTTTATTTAGATCCATATCAAGGTCATGGAATTTGTGATTTTATAAAATCTATTAATAAAATGAGTCCTTCTAAAAATAAAAAATTAAAACAAGTTTTGAAAAAATTAAATAAATGAAATATTCAAATAGAGGTTGATGGTGATGGAATTTTTCTTTATCCTTATAAAAAATAAATAATTTTTCATTATTAAAAATTTTACTATTAAAAATGTCTTCTTCAAGTGGAACTTCGTTTACATCAACTTGGAATAAAAATATTATGAAATTCAATCACAATTTTATTTTACCAAATTCTTTTAGAATGTTGATAATTGGAAGTTCTGGTTCTGGGAAAACAGTTTTGTTGTTAAAAATGATTCTAACTCCTTATTTTATAGACTATAATAATTTAATAATTTTTTCTAAAACAATTGATCAACCTGAAATGAAAATAATTTTTCATGGCTTAAATTCTGGTTTAACAAAACAAGATATTGTGGGATTATTTCAAAATTAAGATGTAATTCCTGATGATACATCCATTAGAGATTTACGTGAAGATTTATGTGAAGAAACAAAATGTGGGGAATTAACAACTGGGGAATTAAAAACTATTAATAAAATAAATGTTACAATGAGTAATAAATATCATGAAATAATTCCATGTGAAAAATTAAATCGAGCGAAGAAGAATTTAATAATTTTTGATGATTGTGTCAACATGAAAAATCAAGAAATTATGGAATCTTATTTTACTCGAGGTAGACATAATAATTGCAATGTAATTTATTTAGCTCAAAATTATTATGATTTACCATCTAGAAGTATTCGTGGTAATTCTAATTTTTTCATATTCTTTAAATTAGGAAAAAGAAATAAAGATAGTATTTTTAATGATTTGTTTAGTAATACTTTAGACAAGGAAGAATTTAACAGTTTTGAAAATCACCTATATATAAAATATAATTATATTGCATTGGATAAAGAATAAACTCAAGTATATCAAAAAATAATTATTTAGTGAATTATTGAATCTCAAGATTACTGAATTTTCTTGAATAAAAATGGTTGGAAATGTAAATGATTTTAATCTTGATAAATATATTCAAGATTGTAAATTATTAAATATTCAACAAAACATTTGGAATGATAATTTAATATCCAAAAGGCTTTATAATCAAAATTTTAATTTCATGGCTACAAAAATTGAAAAACCAATAATTGATGTTATTAAAGAAACAACAAATGAATTAATTTTAAATCAAAATAAACCTAGAGAAGTAAATATTTTCCAAGTACCTCGAAAAGATTTTCTGGTCGACTTCGTATAAAGATCCTAACTTTATTCCTTTTCAAGATAGAAGACTAATTCAGGATAAAGAAACTAAAGATCAATCAACACAGATTAATCAAGAAATCATAAAACAAATTCATCCAATAAAATTAGAATTGAATGTAAATCATGATGTTATAAAAGGTAAAACAATCATGCCTCATGTTAGAAATATATATCTTCATGAAAAAGAAGGAACTACATTATCTGTTGGTGATAAAATGTTTTTATTAACCAAAGAAGGGAGCAACACATATATTACATCAAATAATAATGGGAAAAAAATTTTTACTAATGGATTGAAAAAAACAATTGAAGGAAATGCATTTAATTCTGAATGGGAATTAAATGTTCCAATAAGTGATATTGAAACATATGAGAATATAAAAAAAGATATTAATTCTATTTCATCAAATAATTATAATAAAAATAAAATCATTTGTTCAAAAACCACCAAGATATGATGAACAAGTTGAAAAAGTTAAAAAAGTTAAAGTTGAAAAAGTTAAAGAATTTAGTGAGGAAGGCCTCCGGCCGACTTCGTTTGGAGAAAAATTAACTAAAGAAAAACTAATCAAATCGCAACTACCCCAGGAATCAACAGAAACAACAGGAGAGCGAATTAAAGGAGAAAACACCAAATATTATTTTTTATCCGATAATCCTTGTGAATTAAGAAAATATTTAGCTTCTAGAAAAGTAGGAAATAATAATTGTGAAAATCACATAAATGCAATTTTGTCAAGATTATTATCCAAGAAATTGATTCATAAAAAACAATATCTTAAATTTTCAAATTCTAAATTCTAAATTTTAAAATTCTTAAATTTTTTTAATTCTTAAATTTTACATAATAAAATAGAATGTTAATTTTCAATTTAGATAAAAATATTAAATTTTCTCAGCTAGTAAAAAACAAAGATTATTTAGAAGTTTTACCATCAACTTCATCTGCAGAAGCATTAAATTAACCTGGAAATTTATTGTTTAAAATTCAACAATCATCAAATCCACTTGATATTTGCAATTCATTCATATATTATAAATTCGAAATTACAGGTGTTGATCCAACTGATGATATAACTCTTGAACATAATTGGTTTTTAAATTTATTTAATAAAATTTCAATAACTTTAGGATCAACAGAAGTTGAAAATATAAGATAACCTGGTGAAATGAGTTCATTATTACAATTTGTTATGACTGATTTTAAATTTAAAAAATAAAGATGGTGAACTAAGTAGATGGATTCCAGATACTGATACTGGTGATGAAAATAATAAAGGATATAAAATTAAAAAAAAGTGTTTATTCAACCAAAACATTTGATGGAATATATCCTTTAAAATATATGTTTGGATTCTTTCAACAATATAATAGAATAATTTATTTAATACCATTTAAATTGAAAATGGAAAGGAATGAAGATTATAAAAAATGTTTTTATGGAAAAGCTTTCAAAGAAGGTGGTACACCAAAAATAAAATTTGAAAGAATGATGTTGATGGTTCCATCAATAACTTGTAACCCACATTTGGAAACTCAAATTTTTGAAAGATTAAACATGATTTCAAAACCAATCAATGTAAATTTTCTTGAAAGAATACCAGCTTGTGAAGATATTTTAGTAAATTTTCATGGAAACCAACAATGTTAAATACTCGACCGTGATTTATTTTGATTGGAGTTAAAGATTCAACAATTAATTATACAACTAATAATTCAAAATTTATTCAATCAAGCGGTAATGATAAACAATTAAAATCTTTAAGTGTTCAATTAAATTCAAGTTATTATCCTGGAAAACCAATAGCATTCGATAAAGCAAAAAATAATCAATCAAAAGTTATATTTTAATGTGTCAAGAATTTTTATTTGAACCACAATTAAAGTTTTCAGATTTTAAAAATGTATGTTCTATATTTTATGTTGATGTTAGTGAACAGGATGATAAACTAGCAATTAATGGAGTAATTGTAACAATAGAAAAGGAAAAAGATGATGGTTTTAAAGGGAAATGTTTTTGTTGTGTTTTGGTTGAAAAAGAATAAAATATTAAAATAGGTAGTGGAAAGATGATAAATAAGTAGTGGGATACCGGCCCTCTAGCTCACATACCCCCCCGGCAAAAATTTTTTTTCTAAGTTTAAAAGTACAAATTTTTTAGAACAAAGGCAATGACTCATTCAAGGTCATTGAAACAAAGGCCATGACTCACAAAATTTTTTCAAGGTCATTTAAACAAAGGCCATGACTCATTCAAGGTCATTGGATGGCTCATCAAAAAATTTTCAAGGTCATTCAAACAAAGACCACGACTCATTCAAGGTCATTGGATGACTCATCAAAATTTTCAAGGTCATTCAAACAAAGACCATGACTCATTCAAGGTCATTGGATGACTCATCAAACTTTTCAAGGTAATTGAAACAAAGACCATGACTCATTCAAGGTCATTGGATGACTCATCAACTTTTTCAAGGTCACAGAAAAGTAGGTCAAGGCCATTCAAAAGTAGGTCAAGGTCATTCAAAAGTAGGTCAAGGTCATTGGATGAGTCATCAAAAATTTTCAAGGTCATTCAAAATTTTCTCAAGGTCACGGAATTTTTAAACATTTTTAAATTTTAATTTACTACTTATAAAAAATAAGTAGTATATATTTGTAAATTATTTTATTATTATTATTAATATTATTAATATTATTATTATTACTATTATTATTATTAATATTATTAATATTATTATTATTACTATTATTATTATTAATATTATTATTTTTATTATTATTTTTACTATATAATGAAAACCAAGACATATACAACAAATTTATTATAAAGAGATAATTCTACTATAGTAGTATTTTCGAAGAGCTTTATTCAAAGCCCATTCCACATACTTCCGATATCGGGAAGCGCAGCAATGACATCCATCACTACAAGGGTATTCGGGTTCCATATCTTTTGACAAATTGTTTTGTTCGATATCCCATAGGAACTCATCTATTACAGTAAATATCCATATTGATGTATGATTGAATATCAAGTCTGGAATTATTGATGCTGGCTTATCTATGATTCCATGTATTTCTGGATAATAGAATTCCAGACGTTCTTTAATAACTTTAAAATAATCATCTAAAAAGCAAGTAATAATAATAATAGTAATAATAAATTACCATAATGTTTAATTTCATTCATAGCTTGAACCGCGCTCGGTACATCCATTATAATGATAAAAATTGAAATAACAATTACTTTTATACTAATTTAGAGACACACACACACACACAAATCTTTAGCTATAAACAATAAATATTAATTTATAATGTTTTGAAAATGATTAAAGAAATTTTAATAATATTATTAGTTTTTAATATGGCCAACTCAATTGTTGTAACCGTTCAAGGTAAAAGTTAAACAAGATATGTATGTCCTGATACCGCTGTATTGATGGATATTTTGTATATGATAGATAGGCCTAGATATTTGAAAACTCCAGTCAAAAGATTATCTGAAAGAATGAGTAATTTAGAATTCCGATTTAAACATACATATGAGACTTTAAAAAGAGCTAAAAACGAATTATATGATGATATTATATATCTAAATAAGACCATTGGTACTATCAAAAATGAATTAAGAAAATCAATATTAGAATTGAAAGAAAATCGTAAACTTAATGAAAAAATGATGAATCAAGTTCAATATAGTATAAAATTTTATTCTAATAAAACATCTGATCAGTTCAATCGCATAATGAAATTACAACAACAACCGGTTAACAGTGGTGGCAACAACTTGAAAGAAGTTAACAATGCCAACAAATCATCATTGCCATTTCCATTATATATTTTTACATATTTTCTTAGTATTACATGATTCTGATTGGTCGAATATAGTATAAATAAGCTTACACTTTCATATATTTTTATAAAATGCCAGAAACTAAATTTTTTATAACTTTGTTGAATGAGCTGGTCTCTAATAATAGAGAAGAAGATGAAATCATTAAAAACATGAAATTTATGGTAAACCGTACCGAGAAAATCGTTGAAGACATCCCATTCGATTATGAAAAAATTCTCAATTTGCCACCATTGGAGAGAAAGAAGGCATTCCAATCAATATTTAGTTACATGTTCGATGAAAATAATAAATGGATGCGAATAATAGTAGGATTAATGTACATGAAACACGTGATATTAAAATCTGGATCCGAATATGAAAATTATTTCCAATGGTCTATAGAGGTATATTACTTTATATTGTTAATAATTTATTATTATTATTTAGGTGATAGAAACAAAAATTGATCCGTGATTAGAATCAAACGGTGGATGGACAGCTATTATTCAAGTTGCCGCAGAAGCCAAACGCTCTGATATTTATATCGAGAATTGCAAATTTTTATTAAAACTATTCACTGGAGTATCTGTTTTATATTTATGTAACAAGGTTTATCATAGATTTTAATAAATATTTCTTTATTATTTTATTAATAAAAAACTACATTTTTAAAGATTTATTGATTATTACATGTATATTCTTCATCACCACAAGATTCTATCATAATATTTTCTATAACATGATCAATACAATTCTTAAATTCGGTAGGCTCATCTTTAATAATTTCGGTAGCTTCTTCAACATTAATAATTTCTTCAGAATCATTAATAATTTCAGTATCTCCATCATTAACAATTTCATCACTCTGACATTCAGATTCGCAATCCGATTCTTTACTCAATGCTTCAACTAGAGTCAACATATCTCTAATTTTTACACCGGTTATTTCTTCAAGTTTATCAAACAAAAAGTTTATTAAATATTCTAAACCAAAATTAATTAATTATTTATATTTTATATTTTACTTTTTCAGACATCATTTTAACACTATTTTAAAACTAATTATAATTTTGTTTATAGAATAACAAAGAAACATTAATACATTTATTAAACACTAAACACTAAAATAACTGTGAAAGTCTAGCAGTAACAATTTGCCAGATTGGAGAAAGCACATCGTTTTGATCTGCTTTATATCCTTGGATTGTTATTGTTATATACCAGTTTTCCTGTTCTTTGAAACCAATTTCTGTAAATGCATCATAATATCTGGTATATTGACTCGTGAAGAAAGCATTTTCATTGCATTTTAAATTGGAATTAATCTTTTTGAACGTATTATCAATATCCTTGATATCTAACATTGAGAGAGTGCCAGCGAGAGATTGAAATTGAGTCTTATTGAGTTTGACCGGATTTGCCAATTGCATATTAATAGGCTCCTTTAAAAAATACATTTTATAATTGTGGAACATCTGAACTGGTTGGACGCTTATTTTCTTGGTCATGTTTGATTTATGATCTCGATAAGGTGGTGACGCACTTTTATACCCTTGACAGATACTGATTAACCAATCAGAATCTTGCATGATAAGTGCATGATAATTGCATGTTAAGTGCGTGACTGTATGTAAATTAACCCGTTGAGTTTTATGATTTTACACATATCATCTATATTATATGTATTATTATTTTTATTATTATTACTATTATTATTATTATTATTATTATTACTATTATTACTATTATTACTATTATTATTATTATTACTATTATTATTACTATTATTATTACTATACTAATAAAATTACTATTACTATTATTATTATTATTATTATTACCAAAACTAACAAAAATAAAACTATTACTATTATTAATATTATTACCAAAACAATAAAAATAAAACTATTATTACCAACACTAACAAAACAAAACAAAAAATAAAATTCAAAACATTTATTTTCGAAAAAGTTGGTATTTCGAAGAATTTCTAACTGATTTTGCCATGCACCATTCCACATAGCGCTGGTATCGAAAATCGCAGCAGCTACAACCCAGAATACAAGGGTATTCGGATTCCATCTCCTTTGGTCTTCTGCCAAGCTTAATATCCAATAGAGCTTGATCAATTATGTTAAAAATCCATATGTTGGTGGTTGTATAGACCAAATCTGGAATTACTGATTCAGGCTGGTCTTTGACTATTGCTCTGAGTTGAGGATAGAAGAAGAATAACCTTTCCAGTAATACGGCCTGAAATTTATCTGGAAACAAAGATATTAATATTAATAAATAATAAATAATAAATTTACCATAATTTTCGATCTCTTTTTTGCTTAATTTTGTGCTTGAAGTATTTGCCATTTTAAAAATGAAATAAAATGAATAAGCAATTTGTTTTAATCAATCATTAGCCAATCAGATATCGACCAATCCGGTGATTTCATTTTGTATATCACAAACAATATTTTTATACTCTAGATTTCGCACCCCTAATATGACTATTTTGCCACTAGCAAACACGTTAACACACATTGGGTTGTATTTTAAAAGCCTCAGTGCAGGAAATAATTCTGGCTCGAACATACAAAGACATTTTGTTGACATGTTGTATAGATTGATAGATTGTCCTATATCCATGGTAACTGTAATTGACTGTATTTTAAGATCCTTTATTCTATATTGTAATTTATTGACATCTAAAGGTTTCTTACATCCCATGATTCTGTATTTGCCTGATTTGAAAAATATTATAGGGTATTTTCCACTCCTATCTACAATTTTCTGGGGTTTACCATTTGGAAACGTCGTTTTTGATACATCGAAAGTTCCTTTATAATTTATATTTGATAACATAATTAAACAATAAAGAAATATTAAGCTATATATATGAGTTTTTAGGAAGAGTTCATTAAATCATATAATATAAACAAAAACCTATAATTATACAAATTAATAATGGAATTAAGAAATGATGCGGTATATCAAATCGTTGGCCCAAGTGGTAGTGGTAAAACTATGTTTGTGTGTAAATTACTGAAATCTAATTTATTTCAAACCAAATTCAACAAGATTTATTGGCATAAGGGTGCAGATGAAGAACATGGATTAACTCAGGATAATTTCTGTAAATTGAAAAACATGAAAATAGTAAAGGGTTTCGATAAAAACTGGTCAAGTCGTTTAAGGAAAGGTGATGTCATCATTATTGATGATTTGTATCAGAAAGCTAATAAAGAAAAGGATTTTAATAATTTATTCACAAAAATCAGTAGACATGTTGGTGTTACTGTGATCTTTATTACTCAAAATCTATTTCACCAGGGTGGCGCCCATCGAACAAGGAATTTAAATGTTCAATATTTAGTTATTTTCAAGAATCCTAGAGATGCAACAGTTATTGATTTTCTTGCTCGACAGGCATACCCTAATAATCGTAATTTTCTCATCAGTGCATTTCAAGATGCTACAAAATCACCACATGGATATATATTTCTTGATTTCACACAACAATGCAATGACGATTTACGGGTAAAAACCGATATTTTCAATAAAGAAGGTGCCATGGTATATAAACAAAGTTAAAAACTTTAACATGTAAAAATGTTTATGAAATCCAGGCTAAAAAATATCCGAAAACTTAGACAAAGGATTAAAAAGAAGCGTGTTTCACCAAAAACCAGTTATACACCATCTAAAAAGCTAATAACCGAGAATTACCCTGCAATGAATCTAATTTCGAAAAACATTATTAAAAAGAGTAAGAATACAGTTAAAATTGTAAAAAATCATAGGAGTTTCCCATATTTTAATGCATTGTTAAAGGCATCGAGTATGAAAAGAATGTCTATTTTACAATAATTTCCAAATTTTGTTGTCGATGATTTACTCAAAATTCTATTAAAAGTAGTCAGAGGTAAAATTAAAATCAGTAATTCTAAAAAACTAGTATTGAATAAACATCGTAAGCCTTTGTTATCACTAGTAAATAATAAAAATCGACAGCAAATGAGAAAGATCATATATAAACAACAAGGTGGTTTTATCGGAGCAATGTTACCATTAGCATTATCATTATTATCACAATAAACGATGTGTCAATCATTACCTAATGTTAAATTAAAATTTAAATCATCTTGTTGTAATGGAGAAGATTTGGACAAACCCAGAAGACGAAGCAGGTTTCGGTGGAATGCAAAGTTAAAGAAAAGAGTCCCAAAGTCGAAAAAGGAAACGCAAAAGTGGTTGTTAGATCAGCTTGCGTACAGTTTAAACAAACCGATGCGGAAAAGATTTCCAACGAGAGCTTATAAGACATTCGGTATTAATGATTTATGGCAAATGGATTTGATGGAGATGATACCGTATTCGAAGATTAACAAGGGTTATAAATATATTTTAACGTGTATCGGTATTTTCAGTCGTTTTGCCCGCGGTCTACCAACAAAGACAAAATCTGCCGAGGAAATATCTAAAGCAATTAACTCAATGTTTAAAAATGGGCATCCAGATAATTTGCAAACCGATTTAGGTATTATTATTATTATCATTATTATTATTATTATTATAGGCAAGGAATTTTACAATAGTAAAGTTAAGCAAATCCTGGATCGTCTCAAAATAAATCATTATTCTGTACATTCTCAATACAAATCCGCTCATGTTGAAAGATTTAACCGGACATTGAGTGATAGATTGAAGAAATATTTCGTGCATCAAGGTAATAAGATATGGATAAATGTATTACCGAAAATACTTGTTAGTTATAATAATTCATCACATCGAGGTCTGAATGGTTTGAGACCCGTAGATATCAGCTCAAAAACACGAGTACAGTCTAAAAAAGTTCATATTACAAAACCTAAATATAAAGTTGGTGATCACGTTAGAATTAGTAAATTATCTGCTTCATTTTTCATCAAAAATTTCGATAGTAATTGGAGTGATGAGGTATTTCAAATTACTAAAATTAATACTAAACAGAGTCCTGTAATGTATGTTATTAAAGATAGTGATAACAATGTAATACAAGGGAAATTCTATGAACAGGAATTACAAGTTATTTCCAAACCTACAGTGTTCAGAATTCAGAAAATATTGAAAACTAAAATGGTGGGTAAGGATAAACAATACTATGTCAAATGGCATGGATATCAAAAACCCTCATGGATATCATCAAAAGACCTAGTAAAATGAGTTTCTATACAATTTTACCGAGTAATAGTTGCCCACTAATCCATCCGGAAAATCAAGCAAGTAAATTTATGGTTGATCTTCAAAATCCCATTTATTTACATGGAAATTGGGAAGTTACTTTGCAAGACTTTACATTTGTGTACAATACATTCCCATTTTATAGTCATTGTAAAATCGGATTCAAGAAGCGTGTTCCCAAAACCTGTAGTGGTATTTTATCAATCAATAATTTTGAACGATATTGTCATATTCCAAATCAAATTTTAGATGAAAATAGTGGCATGTTTTTCAAAGATGGATTGAATGTTAGTTGTGATTTTAGCCCATTTACAATAAAGTTTGAAAGTATTGAGGATGCCAAGCGAATGGGTTGTGAAAAGCTTAGCATTGTTGTTCCTGGAACTGAATATCTAATACGATTCAAAACATTTGATGAGAAAAGTGTAACGATCGAGAACATCAAAATATCTGTATCTTATATTAATGAGGTGGAAGATACATTTACATTTACTAATGAAATATATATTGAAACACTTGAAGAATTACATAAATATATTTCATTCAATTGTTTAAACATATTTAAAACTATTGAATTTCTTAAAGATGGAATATGCAAATTCAGTCTGAATAATAACATTTGTGAAGTTACATTTGATAAGAATTTGGCTAATACATTGGGATTAGATAAGCAAACATATAGGGCAAGTGCTTTTGGTGTACGCAAACCAAAAATAATAAAACTTCATAGACAAATGTTCATATATACTAACATCATCGATCCTATAATTGTTGATGATTCTTTGGTTCCTCTATTGAAATCTGTTTGGGTTGATAAACATGACCAGGATGAAGTTGTCAATATAAATAGTGATAATCCTATGTACTTACCGGTATCAACATCATGTATAAACAATATAGAAATAAATATTCGTGATGATGGCGGTAAATATATTGAATTTAGTAAAGATACAAAAACTCATTTGACATTACATTTTCGTAAATTAGATGGCCAATAACGATATTATTAGTATGTATAGTGGTAGCCAAAGTGGTGGCAAATTACCATATTTTATTGGTAAACAGTATGGATCAGGATAGTTGAGAACAATTGGTAGATTTGCACTTCCTATTCTTAAACGCCTTGGTAGTTTTGGCATGAAAACTGCTAAAGATGTGATAATGAATGACCTGAAAATATTACCATCTCTGAAATCAAATGCATTATATGAGTTAGGGAAAGTTCTACTTAGTGTTGCAAGTATGTTTCAAAAACCTGAAGCACCGGCTCAAAAACGTAAAAGACATCATAAACATATAAACAAAAGAATGAAAGGCCATGGAACTATATTTCAAAAATGATTTGTGGTAAATCTGAATTGTGTTTATTTGATAGACCATCTCCACAAGCAGTAATTGAAATGGGGGCCTTTGAAGATGTATTCCCGATGAATTCTATTATGGATAGTAGAACTGATATTGAATTTTATATTAATGGTTCCCAAACTGAATATCTAGATTTGAACGATACATTGTTAACTGTTCAGATCAAAGTTGTAGATAAAGATAGAAAACCATTGGGTGAACCTAGTGATGTAATACCAAACAATTTCTTGTTTCATACGCTTTTTAAAGATGCAGTTCTCGGATTTAATAATATCAAGATTGAGGGTGGTAACAGTACATATATTCACAAAGCTCTAATAGAAACTATTATAAATTACAATAACGATACTAAAAATACATGTTTAACTCCTATGGGTTATGGTAGTGATGACGATAGGAAAAGGTGGATTAAAGGATCAAAATTATTTACCATGTGCTCATCATTACAACTCGATTTTATGGATCAACCGAAATATTTACTCCCAGGTGTTAATGTACACATTAGATTGAAAAGATCTGATTCGGCATTATCACTAACAAGTGCTACCACAGCACCAATTCTTCAATTAGTTGATGCAAAATTATTGGCAAGAAGAGTTCGTGTTGAGCCTTCTGTATTAGCCGGTCATCAATTGGGGCTTAATTCTAAGCATGCAATATATCCATTGAAAACAAAGGAAATTGTTCAATTTGCAATTGGTAAGAGTTCAGCTTCTTTCTATAAGGAACAAATATTTGGAGATAGAAGAATGCCCAACTTTATATTGGTAACATTTCAAAGTGAATCTCAATATAATGGATCATACTTAACATCGAGCTCAATTTTCAAAATTTTGGAGTAACATCGCTAACTTTATCGAAAAATAGTGATTATAGAGAAACATATACCCAAGATTTCGATAATGATAATTATTGTGCTACATATATGCATAGTATAGTGAGAAATATGGGTTATTTGGATAAAAACCTTAATTGTGGTATAACTCTTGATGATTTGAAAAGCAATTATCCATTCTTTATATTTGTTTTGGCACCCGATTTCGATTTAAATCAGAGTCAATTACCTCAAAATGGAAATTTACGATTAGATATAAAGTTTGCTAAAGCTACAACTGAACCGGTACATGTTGTAATATATGGAGTATTTGAAAATGAGGTTCAAATAACTGTAAACAGAACCGTGTTGGTTTGAACAAAGTTCAAACATTGTTGGTTTGAACAAACATTGTTAGTATAAATGTATAGATAATTTATGATAATTTGTCATGGAGTAAGTTTTTTCATGTATCAATAATATTATTGATGTAATATTATCAATGTTATCAAGTTATATAATATTATCAAGTTATTATCAATGATACTGAAGATGATGGTAAATTTTAATTTTATTTTATCTTTGAAAAAATTTTTAGTAGATTTGGATAATGATGAAACCCACAATTATGCCCCCGTTTCTGGGGATGGAGATGCCGACATTGAAAATTATGCCCCCGTTTCTGGGGATGATGCCCGCATTAGCGATGATGAGGATAAGTGTTAGTTTTTATTATTTTTTAAATATTTTTAATGAAAACTTTACGATATAAGTTACTAATATGTAAAGTATTATAATTAATATAATACTTTAAATATCTTTAATTTATAACAAGATTAGAAATATTAATAATGTCTGATTTTATTTTTTATGTATTATTTAAAGAAATCTATCGAATATATGATTTATTTTTATGATATGCTTTATAAATTGAAATATTAATTTTTATTAAAATATTCACATAGGTAATAATTATCATCATTTATATATTATTATTTGATTCATATATGATTTAAATAATAATAAACATTTGATAATAATTTATATATTCCTCAGGTCGATTATATAAAAACTATTGCCAATCTGCAATTGGGCATAATTCGAAATGTCATTCATCTTTAGCAAAAGCGGTTTAGACACTTACTGATTTCCCTTTAGCTGATTCTGTTTTTGATGGCGCAATTGTTAGAGCCAAGGCTATTTTCCATTATGACTTTGCGATATCTCTTGAGGTTCTTGAATCGACGACTGAATTGCCTCCTATTTGGGGTTCTGTATCTGCTGATGAATACGCTACAGCCCAACAAATTTGGATACAGCAAAATTGCGAGACAATGTTAGATTATATGTTAACCTACTTAAAATTAGACATATTCCTTCTTGCAGATTATTTTCAGCAATTTCGCTCAAAAAGCAATTGCTTATAATAGTCTAGAACCTCTTAATTTTTATGGAATTCCTGGTGTGTCATGGGCGTCAGCTTTCATGACACTACAGGAACCCATAGAACTTCTACAGGATATAGAAATGTTTAATTGCTACGATAGAGGAATACGGGGTGGGTTAACATTTGTTAACAAACATTATGTCGCAAGTTCTGAGGATACAGAACTCTTGTATATAGATATAAATAATTTGTATAGTTGGGCTCTTAGCCAATATCTTCCGTATGAAGATTTTGTTTGGATGTATGATGGTTTGGATGATGTAATGAATGAGTGCATGAATGCTAATATCGAAACCCTTCCATATGGTTATACAATGGAGGTTGATATCGAGATTCCTCATTGTGTGCATGATTTTTTGAATGATTTTCCGATTGGTCCGGAAAAGATATGTCCACCGAATTCTAAAGTTGAGAAGTTGATGCTCACGCATTGGCCTAAGAAGAACCATGTTCTCCATTGGCGGTTCCTCAAGCTTTATCTTTCTCTCGGTGTGAAGGTTGTTAAAGTTCATCGCACAATTAAATTCAAGCAAGCACCTATATTTCATGCATACATTGACAAAACACAAAATTAAGAGCTCAAAGTACTAGCGAGCTATATAGAGACTTGTTTAAACTTTATAATAATAGTTTGTATTGAAAGTCTGTCGAAAACTTTTAAAAAACGGATGAATTTGAGGCTAGGCAATTCTGACGAAAAGATGATTGTATATGCATCAAAACCGACTTTCAGAAAATCTATCGTAATTGATGATAATCTGATTGCTGCTCATCTGAATAAGGATTCAATATGTTTAGTCAGGTCTAGTTACATCGGACAATCAGTTCTAGACCTGTCTAAACTTAGAATGTAAGAACTACAATATAAGGAATTAGCGAAATATCGTAATGAATTTAATTGTGAAATAAATATCGTTGCCGGCGACACGGATTCATTTTTCCTTGAGGTTAAGAACTGTAGGCTAGACACTCTTTTGCCGGCAATGATAACAGACAACCTTTTAGATACCTCAAATTTCGACCCGGCACATCCCTTGTACTTAAGAAAACTTGACTCTGTAATAGGAAAATTTAAAGATGAGAGTAAGGATCTTGGGTATGAGGAATGGGTTTTCTTAAGACTCAAGTGCTATAGTCTTTTAGGTACTAAAGATACAATGAGGGCTAAGGGGGTAAAGTTGTTGGGGACAGAGATTGAGCACCAGTCATATTTAGATTGTTTTAATAATGACACAATATTTACGGTGCCTCAAGCTAGTATAGGGACGCGGAACCACCAATTGTTTACACTTAAGAACAATAAATTGCGCTTACCAATAAAGACGATAAGCGTAATTGGGAGGGTAGAAATTCCAGTCTCGCATTTAGACATTATTTAGGAATCGATGCCATTGATGATTACCAAGTATCTCACAGCCCCAGCTATCAAAGTACTCACTGCCCAAGCTATAACAGGTCATATGACTTATCAGACTGATGTATATTGTGATTTATTTGAATATAATGTATTTTATTTGAGTTTTTTATTTGTGTCAACTTCTATTTGTATAACAACATTGTAGTAAATAATAATCATAATTTATTTCATTATTAATTTATTAACATTGATTATTTTCTTTTTATGCTTGGGGAAAGGAAGATGCGTGGATCATGGATATAAAAATTAACGGCATATTTGTGTTGATGATAATAATAATAATGTATTTTATTGATTTTATTTGTCATCTTTTTATTGGTATTAATAACATTGTAATAAAATAATGTATTTTATTGATCTTATGAGTTTTTATTAGTATAATAAAAAATTACTATAGTATTAATAACATTGTAATACAATAATAATAATAATGTATTTTATCTAGAGTTTTTAATAACATTGTAATAAAATAATAATAATAATAATAATAATAATAATAATAATAATAATATTAATAAAAATAATAATAAAAATAGAATGAAAAATATATACTACTTATAAAAGTAAGTAGATAGTTTATATTTTAAAAATGATTAAAAATTCTGTGCCCTTGAAAGTTTTTTTGAATGATCTTGAATATTTTTGAATGACCTTGAGAAAATAATAATATTAATAAAAATAATAATATTAATAAAAAATAATAATAAAAATAGAATAAAAATTACAAAATATATACTACTTATAAAAGTAAGTAGATAATTTATATTTTTAAAATGATTAAAAATTCTGTGACCTTGATAAATTTTGAATGACTTTGAGAAAATTTGAATGACCTTGAAAAATTTTTAGACATAGAACATTTGTGGTCCAGCGGTGACATATAAAAATATGTACTTTTAAACATAGAAAAATGTTTTGAATGACCTTGAAAAAATAATAATATTAATAAAAATAATAATAAAAATAATATTATTAATAAAAAATAATAATAAAAATAATAATATTGTTGGGCTATAAGCCATCATTTAAACAAAATAAAATGACTATGTAAAGTCATGTTGAAAAATTGTAAAAATGGCTGTTTTAACACAAGCACGCACCGCAAACAGAAATCAAAAATAAAATAAAACATTAAATAAAACAAAATAAAAAATAACATAATTAATTAAAACAAATAATTAATAAATTTTGCACACAATGCATATAGAAAAAATAAAGTAAAACACAAAACCGCCTATAACCTTGCAAAATAAGGTTTAGAAAGTACACAGGCGGAAGAGGCGACCAGAATAAAAAATAAAAATCAACAAAAATAAAATATGTGAATTTAATAAACCTTATAATAGAAAATTAAGAAAAATAAATAGAAAAAGAGAAAAATATTAAAATAAATAAAAGCCATTACAAAACCCGAAAAAATGGCCAAAAAAGATTTAAAATTCGCTGATTGGTCGCACACAGGCACGAAAACAATATAAATATAACAGCCATTTTCATACTGGTGGGTTACTGGGTGTCGATGTTTGCTTAAATCGTCTTATGGTTTCCCCGGTAACGCCATATAAATATTTTCTGGTTACCACTCGGCACCCGTTGCTATGCAACGTTGGAAATGTGTTCGAGTGGGTGGATTGTCCGCAAAAAGTGAGCGCCATTACTAATGCTATAATTGCTCGGACAACTCCTGGGTTCAACGAGCTGTCGTTAGAAGACTTGTGCTCGCTTTAGATTATTGGGTCCCATGTATGTCGTGTATTTTATTATTGTACGGGGTTATGGACGTTTGACAAAATCTTTGAAAAAATACCGATTAAATAACAAGGAAAATATAATTATGAAAGGAACACATGTAATTTGCAACTAAGATACATTCTATAAGTTATTTAGGCCTGCTTCGACAATCGAGCGGCTCGGCGTCTTGCCCGCTCTTTTCGCCCTGGTCGATAGTTGTTCGGCGCTGTTGTTGTTGTTGGGGTTTCTGTTGGGGTTGCTATCGCATCACGGTAAGCTAGTTGAGCGGGAGCGAAGACGAGGGGGTAAGTGACAGCTGCCGGTTTTCTCCTGGCTGAAGCATGTCTGGGTATCGTTCTCGATTGATGCGTCGCCACGCTTGTCGCCATTGGTCTGCTACGTGAGGGGGAATATAGACGTGGGATCCCGATTGTTCTGAACAAAACAATAAATTAACATGGATTGATTGAAGGATCTTTTTATTTAATATCCGTCCGTTCGGATATATTTGAGGGCGTTACTTCTTAGGTCTGAGTCAGGTGCGGATGTCCTATCCCCATAGACGGGAAATAATTTTTATGGGTAATTAGTGTAGAGTAAGGTCGGCGTTTATTGTGGAAAGATTAACTACGTCACGCCGAAATTTATGATTATCCCGATAATGGAAATTGATTACAAGTAATTAAACTCGTCGCAAAATAAGTCTAATCCCTAAGCAAAACTTGGAACAGCTGGACTTCTCAAGGTTCATGTGAGTTCAAAAAATATATGCTTATTGTACTTCAATTTAAACCTAATTCCGTGTGACTAAAACAGAAAACTGTCTTTGGAGTAATTCGACGGAGCATCACAAAAAAAAATTCAGGGAGCTAATCGACTGGAAGGGTGGTAAGGATAATTAAGATGTCTAAACCCCTCCCAAAAAATGGTCAGCTTTCTTAAGATAATTCACCTGAGTTGAGATGTCTAATTGTATAAACTTTTCCAAAATTGTGGAAACTAATTGAGAATTTTGCAACTTGACATAAATAACTAGAATCTTCTAAAATGATTCAAGTAATCCGAACTTATACTAGTATAATTGATATAATTATGATTTCACAAAAGGAGTTTAAGTCAATTGTCAAACTTCTTAACAATAAATTTTCTTAAAAAAACTTTCAAAAACTAGTCTAAATGATTAGTTTATTTCAATAAAAGTCGTTCGAACCCTGTTATTCAGTTTGAAAAGTTGGAAAATGGGTTGGAAGGTACCGATACTCGGATTTTCGTCAAATAGCTTGCGTAGTTAAGGCTTCTTAAAAGGTCGAAAATTCTCTTCTATAAAGGGCTTGAAGCGGTCCGGCTATTCAACAATTTAAATCAATATTTCGTAGGTTAGTTCAATTAGTTATGGTGGGTTACTGGGTTTCGCTGTTTGTTTAAAACATCCTATTGTTGCCCCGGTAACGCCATATAAATATTACTTCGACTACCACTCGGCACCCGTTGCTAGGCAACGTTGGAAATTTGTTCGAGTGGGTGGATTGTCCGCAAAAAGTGAGCATCATTACTAATACTGTAATTGCTCGGACAACCCTCGGGTTCAACGAGCTGTCGTTAGAAGACCTATGCTTGCTTTATTCTGTCCCTTGTGTGGAAATTCAAAATCCATGCTGACCAGTAGGAGGGGAACACTATTTTCGACGACACAATGAGAGTATTCACGACTTTCCGACGACCATTCCATTTATAATCACATCGGGAACATACTATTTTAGATTTAATCACAATTTAAAAAAAAAAATAAAAAAAATAATAATTAATATGTCAGGTCAGTCATTTAAATCGCTTTGTCCAGTAGCCGTGCGGCTCTGCGGTGGGTACGTTCTTTGCGTCCCGGTCGGTGACTGCTGAATGGGACGGTTGGAGAATTTTTGGCCGGTGTGGAATTGTGGATCTGATTCTGGTAGGGCAACTGGGATGGGGCAAAGATAAGCGGGTAAGTTACCGCTTGCTTCTCCCGGCTTGCAGCCAGGGCGACTTCCAGCCCTCGGATTTGTGTCCGGAGACTCTGGTTCAACTGACGTTCTTCTGCCCAGCCCCTTTGAGCAGCTGTTAAGCGTTGGTAGATGGACTTTAGTCTGGCTGGTTCCACCCAGGTAGATTTTACTTGCTGCTACTCCTTGGTGAGTTGAATGATTTGTCCGTAGAGCGATTGGTTGTTCTGCTGGGCTCGGGATAGTTCCTGTTGCAATAATTGAGTAGGTTCCATGGCTAATACAAATAAAGTTAAGTATGGTGATTCATGATAAGAGTGTGATCGCGCCATATTAGCGTTACTTCAAACAAAATTCGTATTATAATGACAAAAATTTTTATCAGGTAGAAAACAACTAACGACAATTTACAAATTTTTTTCCTAAACGAATAACACAAAATCACAATTTACCAATTTAATTTTTAATTATTTATAGACAATTAGTAAAATGAAATCAAATCGTCACAAATCAAGGAAAAAAAAAGGATCTTCTTTAGGAGAATCGGCTCGCCACCCACTCTTCGGATGTGTAGCCTGAGATCGCCATTGTTGGCCTTTTAGTGTTGCGGGTCCGGGCCGCAATGTTTGGTGGGATCTGGTCCAGAAAGATCTGGTGGGGGTGCCAGTAGGAGTCAGCGATCCGACCCGCCAGCAAATCTTCTTCTACATTCGCCAGATGCTGGCGAGCTCGGGTCACCTGCGAATTCATGTCGCGTTGTTGTGACACCAGGTTCTCCAATTGCTGCCGGGCCTGCTGATAAATTTCTTCTGACGGGCTCCATTGGGTGGACATCCCTATTCCCAGATTATCCCGGTCGAGGAATTTCGACGGAGGGAAATCGGGACATCTTTCTTGCCGGTATTGGGCCCAAGCCTATCTCCAGCGATCTGCGAGAGAAGTTGTGGAGTTGATAGCTAAAAGTAAATATCATCAACGGGGGTATCCGCCTATGAGAACACCTTTATAAATCGTCATGTTTATTACTCTGTTGCTGTACTCTAGTGTCAAATATTGGTCAGCAAATTATTACTTCCAACAAAAAAAATTTCATTGCACAATGGTATTTTCTAAATCGTCTTTTACTGTCATCCGTCTACGTACCGAATTATGATATATCGAATGGGAACCTCAAATTTAAGTGTAAACTCCTTCACGAGTTTTCCGGGGATCGTTGGTCAAAAATTCCTATCTCCTTCCACGTCTTTACAGCCGTCATCTCAAAAACTGGGGATACTATGAAGATCAAATAGGTTCGAACTTTAGTTTGGACGTGGGGTCGGTAGTTCCCTGTTTTCTACTCTGCTAACGACTCGAAAAATTTGTTTGCGGCTAAGGGGACGTTGTTTCGTTATTTACCAAGTGTGATTTCGGTGAGTTAATTAATTACGTGAAATAGGCCAATTATTATATCTTATAAAACCATTTAATGGTGTTACTATTATACATTATAGATAAAATCATTCAATGGTATTGGTATTATACATTATAATTAAAACCATTTAATAATATTAATATTATACATTATAAGTAAAATCGTTTAATGATATCAGTATTATACCTTATAATTAAAACCATTTAATAATATTAATATTATACATTATAAGTAAAATCATTCATTGATATTAGTATTATACATTATAATTAAAACCATTTAATAATATTAAGATGAGAAAATAAATGACATGAATGAATAAAATTCGAAATAAATTACCAGTAGTTGCAGGGTTCGATTCCCCTGACCCTTCTCCTCCCGAGGACATTCCCGATTTCATCGTCACCTCGTCCGAATTTAGCGAAAATTCCATTATCATAAACTTTCCAATAAGAACAATCGATTTATCTCAGAGAATTCTCAGGATACTGGAAATGTTTAGATTAGTAATTGTCAATCGATTGTCGCGTTATAATTGTTTATATTATTGGCACTATTCGTAGGTGGGTTGTATATCCTGCCGGAAATGTCGGAATCAGTAAATATGATTATTGTGGAATTAAATGGTCAATGATCGACTATTCAAAACTTGGTAACTATTGATTTTCGGCGATTATCGATAATTCGAAATTTTATCACGTTTACATGATTGGGTAAGTTCTTTGTTCTATCTATCAATTTTCTTAACGTTAATAGTTCTTTTTAGACGATGTTGTATGGTCTGCCCAGAGTGGTTTTTAGAAACAATTCGCAGTTATGTTATTCAGGTCAATGGAAATTATTTTACCTAGTTGTATCAGTGCTACATATTCTGTAAATGGTTAGTACTTTAATTAATTTATTTTGCACAATTTTGTTGCAGTTATAGGAGTTCGGGAGTTCATCTTACGCGAATTTTGGAATGATTATTTTGATACGTTTAATGGAATAAATTGATCTGCTCGACGAGTTTTGTTTTATTGCTTTTCTCGACTTAACTGAACCCAATGATGTTCATTTTATTTCTACAATTATGTTTAATCAAATCCCATTATCCTATGAGATTATTCAGAAAAAATGCGTTTACTCGTCATACTGGGGAATGTACTTTGACTTGGAGCTAGACTATTGTACTGAAATTATTGGGTGAGTTGGGTTCAATTATTATAATTAGGTATTAATCGGGTTTTCCCTCAATTATTTTATTAATTCATGATTCCCTTTTTAAAGTCCATATTAATTATCAATTTATGAGAAAAATAATCATTTGATTACATAGCGGCATTGCGTCGGACTTGATTTAATGTTTTACGTTACTAGGGGTTTGAAACTATTTATTTAATACTGATTATAAATCTACTAATTTAGGGTTCAATCGAATTTATCAATTTATTCCATCTCGGATTAATGAATTTATTTTATCAACGATTTCATATTAACTTATTATCAACGATTTTATTTTATTTCATAACAACGATTTCGTATTAATCTATTCCCCGTACCATTTCCCTTTAATAAGCCTTAGGCGCATATTGTGTTTATATTATATTTAATGAGTGCCCACTGGACTACTCGATGTGATGATTTTGAGCCGTGTGTAGAATGATTTAGGTCGAATTTACAGAAATGAGAAACGAGGAAGTAGCCAAAAGACTCATTCCTTATTTCTCCTTTCTTCTATATTGATTTTACTAACTTGCGATGTGTGTTGGCTGTGGGCCGGAAAAATTTCGACAAATAGGTTAATTAATTTTATGAAAAACGAATTTTTAACATTATAAATATTTATTAATATATATATCGAAAGCAAAATACAAAGTTACCATAACAATCCATTCCAATAAAATTTTCATAAAAATACATCTCCCCCCACGCCGACGTCCAAGCAGAGCTCTACCGAGGTTGCAAGGATGTGACGTGGAGAGAGAGTTCCAAATAAACAATCTCTCACCTAAAAATTCGAATAGATAAAAATTCAAAATGGTTTCAAAAATGATTCTAAAACAGTCAAAATTTTGTTAAAATTTATGGTTAAGTTTTATGTGAAAATGTATCGGTATTTATACATATTTTCTGTCCCTAACCTTGCATGTTAATTTTGATGTAGTAAAACAAAATTCGACCTTGTTATTTTCTGGTGTATTCTAATCTTTATTTTTATTATTTTTTAATTTATTTTGATAATTTTTTATTTAGAATTTTTATTGAATTATTTCTAATTCAAATTTTTTGATTTAAATTTCATTTTCATGAACTTTTATTAATTTATCAAATTTCGGTCGAATTTGTTGGGTTTTCATGTTATGTTTGTGTTTGTATCGTGCGGATCTTGTTGCATTTTGTTATTATTTTAATTTATTTTTATGTTTATTATTTTATATTTAATTGTCTTTTTCTCATATTTTGTTAGGGTTTAATTGATGTTTTAATAGGTTTATTTTAAATTTGCATGTTATGTTTGCATGTGTGTTACCGATTCATTTAAACATTTTCCAAGGCCGTTTATGTTCTGGCCCAACAGTTATAATTCTTCCATATGACAGAAATGAATTTCGGAAAAACTGAAAATAAGGATAAAATTTCGTAAAATAATTTACCAATTGTGAGTTTCCAATAAGACAAAAATTGATTCTAAGGCTGAAAATTCGAATAAAAATAATTTAGCCAATTACAATTTCTAGGACAGAAAGTTGAAATGAATAAAATAATTTAACCGATTCTAAATTCTAAAACGGAAAGTTTGAAATGAATAAAATGATTTAACAGTTAAATCATTTTATTCATTTCAAACTTTCCGTTTTAGAATTTAGAATCGGTTAAATTATTTTATTCATTTCAACTTTCTGTCCTAGAAATTGTAATTGGCTAAATTATTTTTATTCGAATTTTCAGCCTTAGAATCAATTTTTGTCTTATTGGAAACTTTCTATTTTAGAATTATAATTAGTCAAATTATTTTATTTATTTAAACTTTCTATTTTAGAATTATAATCAGTTAAATTTTAACTGATTATAATTCTAAAATAGAAAGTTTAAATAAATAAAATAATTTGACTAATTATAATTCTAAAATAGAAAGTTTAAATAAATAAACTAATTTAACTAATTATAATTCTAAAATAGAAGATTTAATTAAATAAAATAATTTAACTAATTATAATTCTAAAGTTAAAATAATTAAAATAATTTAACTAATTATAATTCTAAAATAGAAAGTTTAAATAAATTTTCATGAATATTTTATTCGATTCTGAATTTTTCTTAATTCCTAAAATAATCCAAATTTTCTGTCGAGTAATTCAAATCATCGGGGTTTCCCAAATGACAAAAACGATTTTTCAATGGAATTGCCAAAAATGATAATAACGATTTGCAAGGTTTCAGATTCTTAGTCCCTATAATCAAACTACTCATTGGTCATATATCGATTTTAGTAGTTGGAATTTTTTGAGGTCAAAATATCCTAACTCCTGGGAGTTGCATGAGTATAAATTAAGTTCATGAATTTTATTCGAAATAGGAGCTCGTGGTCACTGAACTTGGGTCGCTTATCTTGTCCTAAGTATGAGCATTAGTGTTGCAGTTTTTCTACGGCTTACGCCAAATAAGTCGTAAAATTATAATAATGAAAAAGAAAATAATTTACCCATGGGCGGCTCCTCGATCGTAACGTCCTCTCCCGTGGTCCTGCCTGTGATTCACCTATCTAATGAATTTCTTTGTGGGTTCATCTCCAAAATTTTTAGCTTTCTTACAATTTTTTGTTTTATTCTACTGCGCTGGTTCGTCACTATAAATAACATTGGTGTGTCATATATTGATATGTGAGAAGATGTGCACACCGACCAGCAGCGAGTGTGTACCGTAAAGGTCACTGCTAATCGCGACAAATTTTTACTATCGTTTCCAGCGAATGTCAATTCCTGTGTGCATGACTTGACATGCACGCATTAGCCGTAGTCAGCTAACTGGATTTCCTTTTAAAGGTCATTGTATTGATATAAGCGATTTTATGCCGAAAACTTATTTCTGATATTGAAACTATGGATACGCAGGATCTCTTTCCCTTCTTGGATCTTAAAGTAGTTTCCTAATGTTATTGAAATTGATTATTATGGGTTCAGAAAATTGGCGTTAATTTCTCCTCTAAAACTATGTATTATCCAATGGAACTTATTAATTTTATCTAGGTAAGGCTAATTCGTGATAACTCATAACCGTCTAAAACCAACTCCTTTTAATTCAGACAGGGAAAAATTATGGTTATCGATTTTATGCCGGAGACACAACAATGTTCAGAATGATATTAGACGAGAATTGATTAGAGGACTTGTACCATATCTAGATGGCAATAAAAATGGAAGAATCGATGGATACGCGAACCATGATAGTTGATCAGCAATTAATTTTTCAATGTAGCAAGGGATTTATTACTTGGTGGTACAGTTTTCATGAATATAATGAGACATTCTAGAACCCTTTACTTTGTATATTTATGATGATTCCTATGTACCAATCACTTATTGTGTTCTTATGTTTATCATGTTGGTAGTGAAGTAATTTGTATTTGCGTGTTTTAATATTAATTTATTTTATTTGGGAAATCTCTTTAATTAGTGCGGGATTACGAGTCGAATTTCTGAATTCTTTACTTTCTTATTTGTGATTTGGGATTTGTGTTGGAAGATTTCGTTCATCGATCCTACTCGATTTTCTATTCTTAGTTTATGGGGGTTACTGCAGCTATGATACACAATGTTAACGGATTTTATCAAAAGCTTATTTTATTTCCTGGGGTTCGCGGTGACTACCTTCTCCTATTCTGTTCCCCAGTAGACCTATTGGTTTTAGCGAGCTATTAGACGTTTAGCATAATCGTTTATGAAGAAGAAAGGAACCATCGTTGGTGACCTTACCTACATACAGCAGGTACCCTAATCTCTTCTACCTTTGACAAAGAACTTTTATCTAATCCTGACGTGATAATGCCAAAACAATAGGGTTTTGTGCTACGAAAACTTATGATTTTTACTTTATTGGGGTTGGTACGAGGCGATGCTTGAAGTTTATTTTATGATCCTTTTAGTTTCAGTAAATTAGATTCGGAATGGTAATTTCATCATTTTCTATTTTCCCCCGTTCGAGTTGAATTAATATTAGTCCAAAATTTTTATGGTTTCTATCATTACGTCATCGGGATTTCGGTTAAACTCTCGTTGTTACCTTAAGCTTATCTAGGAGCGTACCGATTTACGTCTCTGAATTTGGTTAGTTTAAATTCGTGACTCCAAATTACTAATTGTTAAGCGCTTAAGGGGCTGTTTAATTATAATGAATTTAAATTCTCATCCATAGTTTAAATTTAGTGGTCAAAATATTAGCTTAAGTTTACAATTGATTTTAAGAGTTATAACAACGATTTCATTTATAATGCCCCGTTACCTTCCCTGGTTGACCTTAGGCGCGTTGTGTTTATATTATAGTTAATGAGTGCCCACTGGACTACTCGGTGTGGTGGTTTTGAGCCGTATGTAAAATAATTTAGGTCGAGTTTTAAGAAACTGAGAGACGAGGAAATAGCCAAAAAACCACTTCCTTATCCCTCCCTTCTTCTATGCTGAATAATATTGACGTTCCGATCCCTGCGTTCCGCACGCCGGGGTCTTCACGGGCACAGATCATCGGCGATATTCCACACACTTACACGAATCTGAATAACATTTCTGATTTTAATTACTTGTGATGTATTTTGGCTGTGGGCCGGAAATATTTCGACAATTAACGAATAATTAATGAAAACAAAATGATTTTATGAATTATAAATACTTTATTAATATTAAAAATAATATAACAATTACTTGCTCCAATACATAACGAAAATCATACAAAATACCACTCTCCCCACGCCGACATCCAAGCAGAGCTCTATCGAGATTGCGAGGATGCGACGTGGAGAGAGCTTTCAAATAAAACTCTCACTCACTTAGTAAAATAGATTTTTAAAAAAACTGTTTTATCAGTAAAAACGATTAAAATTGTGTAAAAATGAATCGGTATATATACCTAATTTTTGTCCCTAACCTTGCGTGTTCTTTTTGATTTAGTAAAACAAAATTCGGACTTGGATTTTTCTAGTGTATTCTAATCTTAATTTTTAATATTTTGAAATTTTATTTGACAATTTTTCTTTAGATTTTTTAATTGAATTATTTCTAATTCAAATTGTTTGATTTTTATTTCCTTTTCAGGGAATTTGGTATTTTTAATAAATTGTCAAATTTCGGTCAAAATCATTGGGTTTTCGTGTTATGTTTATATTTAATTCGTGCGGATCTTGTTGCATTTTGTTATTATTTTAATTTATTTTTATGTTTATTATTTTATATGTAATTATCTTCTTTCTCATATTTGATAGGGTTTAATTGATGTTTTAATAGGTTTTGAATTTAAATCTGCATGTTATATTTGCATGTGTGTTACTTGATTCATTTAAACATTTACAAGGCCGTTTTTGTTCTGGCCCAACAATACTAATTAACCTTTAAAACCAATTTTGAAAATTTTTGAATTTGAACTTTGTGATCGAATCAATCGTAAGCTTTGTTAATTTGTTTTTAATATATTTTCATCTAAACACTTTATGGTTTTTAATAAAAATTTTTATCATGGATGGCCGCAATACTTTTTACTATCAGCAACAGGTCCCCCTAAACTTAATTTTATATATGTATATGTGTTAATCGTGGAGAATGGCAGGGCAACATTCAATTCCGGTCGTTAAATTGGCATGACGTTGCCGTGTTGCTTTGTCACAATCCACCATTCGGTGTCTGCCGAGTCCGGTCAGGTCTCGTTACACTAATCGCGGGGTAGGACTCCGTCGTAATTCACCGTGGCGGCCATTGCGATGTTGGTCGGAGAGGTAAGAAATTAATCTGCGGGAAGATCGTCTTAGTTAGGGGGATAACATTTGTTCAAATGTTTATGTAGGAATGTTATATATTTTTAAATCCTGTCGAAATTAATTACATTGATGGGATCAACTAGAGTTAAGTATAGAAATTCAACTTTTTATTATTATTTAAATCGAATAAATTATATTCCATAAGGAATTAATGAACAATACGAGTTTGAAAATTAATTGCAAAGCGAATAATGACCGGAGCATCGGTATTTTCATCTTCGTCCATAAAATATTATTGTCAATAGATTAACGACAGATCTCGACACTAAATGAATTACCGCGATAATCAATGCTAAGTATGAGTTTGATGAAAATCTGGATTGTTGGAAAAATGTCAATTAACTATTTCTTTTTATTATATTTATTAATATAATTATATAGATTTATAATACGAGATTTCCCAATTTAGTTCTCTTTTCTGAAATTTGGTAATCCACATTCTCGTCGCGAAGCAAGAAAAATCGTTAAATGAATCCCAGTTATCGTATCCAAAAATTTCCGCAAGCAAAAATACCTGCAATTACCCAATCCAACGTGCAGAATGAAGATCAAAATCACTTACCGTGTCAGCAACGGTATAACAAATTATTCGAGGAGCACGAACGTACGCTCGGCACCTGGTTCACCCTCGAGGCAGTAAAAGCTCTACATAAACAAATACACCGGCTGACTAGATGCAGAGAAGACCTAATCGCTGAAAACCGGGCTCAACGAATCATCATTAACGATCAGAGTGCCGTCCTGATAGCCTCTTTTACTGAAACCGAACTAACCAAGCGGTTAGCCGGACGTGACTTGGCAGTAAAATTAAACTTAATTCCCGCCAATCACATTTCTGAAAAAGCCGCAACTGGCCCTCCGCAAACTCCAAAAACCAGTAAGAAACACAATCCCAGCAAAAACCAGCGTCGCTGTGAACGACGCTGAGCTGAAGAAGTCACCTTCCTAAACAATGCAGCCAAGATACTTGAAGAAGCGGTAATGCTAGTCGCTGAGCAACACCCTCAATTTGTTAAATCTGATGAAAATCCGCCGAGATCAGCAACCCCAAAAGAACCTTCTCCCCAGATCTGTGCCAACGAAGTGGACGAACTCCAAATGTATTTGAATATATCGTCAGTCACAACCACTACGTCGACAATTGAGGAAGGCAGAAAATCGTCAACTTCTTTCGGTTACTGGACCGATGAGTTCGGGATGAGTTGTGTCATTCCGTAACTCAAGTCGGTACCACCCAATTCAAGCCTCTCCGAAAACGGAAGTTCCCCGTAGATATGGACGAATGAAGATGAGTGTTCGCTAGTGGATTATTACTGTGTCAGATTGACAATAATTTCATTTCTTATTTATATATTGATTTGGTTTTGTATTTTCCTCTATTCACATTGTAAATTCTAACGAAAATAAATTTTTGTATTTACTAGTAATTAATTAATGCATGCAAGAAGTATGATTGTAAAGGTTTATAATTATAATGAATAATTATAATTTTTGTAAAAATCTATTTTCGCCTCGTATATTAAATATTTTAGTAGTAAAAGATTGTCTGTAAATAAAAGATGAAGTATGAATCTTAATATGATTTTATTTTTCTTTAAATTGAACGGGGAAGTTTACTAAAGTCGAAAAACAGCTGATCGAACAGCTAAACAAATAATTTCTGTAAATTTTCAAATTTGCGTATATTATTTTAGATATATGGTGGATAATTTTAAACAAAATTTCTAGGTCAATGAATATTATTCTTTTTTGTAACAATTCAGGGAATTTAACCCCAAAATTTCGATAATTAAAGAAATTAGATTTTAAAAACTCTTTAGCAAAAGTTTTCTTCGAAAAAATTTCTAAACTACAATATTTAAATCTCATTAATTAAATATCTAAAATTAATGTTGTCTAAAGTAAATTATTAAGGGATAAATAGGTAGCCAAGTTTCAGATAACCATGTTTCAAACTCTAAATTGTATTAATACTTAACAAGGAACTAAAGCGACCATGGGAAAACTTTATTCCGAACGTATACATAAGATCGACAATAAAGAATAGGAAATGCGAGTATTAATGTCGAAGGAGTCAGATGAGTTAAGTAGACGTAAGTCCTTCTATCAGCCGTCGGGAACCCGAAAGCGAGATTATCACAAGGAGTAGTCTTAGAAACTGGGCTCACCTGCTTGTGGACTCTCGGCTACTATATACAGTACCAACGTGAGGTTGCTTATGGGTATATAGTGGTAAGGTCAAAATTGTGGGGCTTCTGGGTGAGATAGCAGCCGCCCTAGGAAAGTTAATAGTATTTAAGGTAAATAGGTTGGAATAGACAAGCGCCGATTTAAACAAAATTAATTCTACCCAGTACACCAGCAATATTAATAAAAAATAGTAATAAAAATAGAATAAAAATTACAAAATATATACTATTTATAAAAGTAAGTAGGCAGTTTATATTTTTAAAATGATTAAAAATTCTGTGACTTTGATAAATTTTGAATGACTTTGAATGAGTCATGGTCTTTGTTTAAATGACCTTGAATGAGTCATGGTCTTTGTTTAAATTTTTTTGTACTTTTAAACTTAGAAAAATTTTTTACCCCGTGGGGTTATGTGGTCCTGCGGTGACATGGTCTAGCGGTGACATAACCACCTACTATATTGAAAGAATTTTCTGAATCTGAATTTGAATAGTAAATATTTCAATGTATTTCAGTACAATTTAAAATATTTAAATATATTTCATCAGATTTCGTCATTCTGGTCACTGACGAAACCTGACGAAATGGAACCAAAACAAAATTAAAAAATTTTAAATTTTAAATATTTAAAATGGATTCAAGAGAAATGAAGAAATCTGAATCAACGGATAATTTTCTAGCAAAAATGAATAAAATTAGTGATGTTGATACTGACAAATTAAATTTGTTTTTATTAAAAGATAAATTTGTTCAATTTACAAAAATAAAAAGTGAAAATCCTCATCTAACTCAACCTAAAATATGTAAATTGATTGGAACTTCAGTCTTTACATTGGAAAGAATTAGACTTGATTTAGAACTTCCTTCACCTTATAGACATAGAGTTCCAACTAGAAGAAGAAGAATTCCTCATCCAGTTTGATCAGAAAATGAAGAAAAATCTAAAAATATTGAGAATAAAAATATTAAAAATTAAAATATTAAAAACATTAAAAATTCAAATATTAAAAATTCAAAAATAGAAAAAATAAAAATAATCAAGTGAAATATTAAACATGTTCAAATTGATATGAAAAATTTAATTCAAAATTTAATTCAACGAATGTGAATTTGATGAAAATGAAGGTGTTCAAGCAGGTGGAGCGGAGACCTCCGGTCGACTTCGTCCGCAAGCGACTACTGATAAAATTCAATCTGATGTTGAGGAAATATTAGAAGATAAAAAGACAAGATTGAAAAATGAAATTACAGATGAATATTTAAAAAATTTAATGTTGGGAGTGTCAGCGACTACCACAAGTGGAAATGTGAATTCATGAAATTTATAAATCTAAATTCATGTAAAATTTCAAATTTTTATATTAAAAATGGATCAACAATTAGTTGAATTATTTTTTAAAGATCCGAATGTAGTAGAAGCAAGTAAAGATTATCTTGCAGATTACAAATTACAAACATTAGCAATACAAGCTAAAATTGGAGAAGCAAACTTAACTCAATTGATAGCATTTAAACATTTATGTGAAACAATTCAATGTGATAATGAAGATTTGATTAGAGAAAATTACCACATGATTAATGAAAATAAAAATTTAAAAAGTGAAAATCTAAATTTAAGAAATCATTTTAATGTTGATGAAGAATGCATTAAAAATAATAAACTTACTGTGTCAATGTTTCAACCACGACAAAAATTTAATGAGAATTCTCTCGAAGAGGAAAATTAAATTATTTTTTATATTATCACCACATGGTTTTTCAGTATTTAAAGAATATTGTTTTTAATCTAATAAATATTGCTTCATTTATTGTATTATTCGGTCTTTCATCTTTGTAGGAAAATAATTTTCCAGAATCATTAAAATATTGATTTAGTGTTGGATCATCTTTTATTTCTTGATCTATATCATGAGATTGAAATTTAAAAAAAGAATCTGTATCCATTTGATGTAAAGAAATTCTATCCAATACTAAAACCTAAATATATTGGTTTATTATATACTTTTTCATAATGTCCAATTTCAACAGCTGTAAGATTTTCTGAAAATATTCTTTTGCCTTTAAATGTTGGTTTTGAAATTGTTTTTAAATAAGATTTGACATCGTGTTTTGTGAATAATTTTATATTTCTATACTTGTCTTGATTTTCCATTGTTTTACCAAAAACTGCATTATTTAAAAGTTTATAAATTGTATCAAGAAAAGTTTGTTTGTTCTTTTTTGCAATATTTCTATTTTAATATTTCCATTGATATATGGTTCCATCCATGGTTTTTGTCTGAAAGAAATAATATTATGTACTTTGCTTATTTCCATCTCATGTCGAATATAAAATTGTAACATTCTATAATGAACCATATAATATTTTTTATCATGTTGGTCACATATTAATTTTTCACTTGAATCATCTTGTTTTTTATTTCTTTGTTTTTGCCATGGAGATAATTTTTCATATTTGTGGTGCAAATGGAAAATATTTTGTCTTATCATGAATTTCTTTTGGATATTTTAAATCTAATTCTATAAAATATCCAATCCTTGAATCTTTTGGTGTTGACAATATTTTCTCAATTAATTCATCAATAACATCTTTCCACTTGAAATTTTTAAATGGTAAATGTTGTGTCATGATTGCTGAATATAATCCAGTTGCATCGAAATATTTTACTTGTATTGGATTGTTCATTTTTTCAAGAACATCTTTATATTGTACAAGATTTATTTTTATACATTGTTTATTGCAATCTGGATCATGAATATTTAAAAATTGTTGAATATTATTACTGGTTATTATTATAGATCCCATGTTTGAAGAAATACCACCTCGAATGTTTTTCTTTATTAATAGAAACATGTCAATGTATGTTAATAATTCTAATTTTTCTTTTGCTTGATGTAATAAAATACTCCAAGCTATTGATAGAAGAGAATCAAAAATTTGAAGGTTCAAGAGTTGAAATTTCTCGAAATTTTTCAAAGCAATTTGCTAAAATCTACACGTCTAATTTTAAATACAAGTCTGTATAATCTCCCAAATTTTCGCATTTGAATATATCAAACATTGTCTGTACTCTATTATATTCTTCATTGGAAATGTCTGAATTTTTTAAAATTGAATGGAATTTTTCAATTTCTGGAATATTTGTTTCTTGGTATTTTTCAAATGAATCCAAATAATCATATGGATAAATTCCTTTTTGTCGACATGTTGGATAATATTTTTCATCTATTTTACTTTCAATTAAAAATTTATTTATTATTTTAAAATCATCATGAGCTAAAGATTTTCCAACTTGATCTAAACTCATACCAAAAAATCTTAGAGAATCTTTAAATTTAAAACAGCCATAATTTAAATTTATATAATTTTCATCTGTCTTGCCAATTATTTCAAATTTATTTTTTACTTTTTCAGCTAATGATTTTATAAACATGTGGATATCATAACCACTAAGATTATGAAATACAATTGAAATTTTTGTTGGTTTTTTACAATTAAGATTGCATGATTTATGAGCTGCACCACGATAATTATTGTACTCGACAAAATAATGATCTCTAATTTTTATATATGAATCTTCATTCTCTTCATTATCTTCGTCTAGAGACCTCTGGTCGACTTCGTCTATAAATATTTCATCGCACAACCAACATTTATCAGCTTGTTGAAATTCCAATTCTTGTTCTTGAGACATGTCCAATGGAAAATTTATATTTTTTAAAATTTGATGAAATTCGTGTTCAAGATTATTAATTACATCTCGGAAATAATTCAAAACATTCTCTCCTCGAAATGAATATTCTCGAGATTCAATTATTTCAGGATAATTACTTTTTAAATAAAGTCTATAAGCTGATGGAATTTGTGTTAAATTTATTGTATGTGAAAAATTTATCATGAAATTCTTTTTATTGTCAATTTCTTTTTCGAATTCATTAAAAACATAATTATAACTTGAATAATTTTCTTGTAATTTTTTTTCTATTTGTTCAACAACATTCATTGGGTCATTTATAGATTCAAAATCTCCATAAATTATAGCTAATGGTTTTTAATAATTTTGACCATTGATAAAAGAATAATTTATTATTTTTAACATTTGGCATTTTAATCTTTGCTAGTTTATTTTCAATGCAAAGTCTTGCATGTTTAACTTTCAATTTTTGTGTTGTAAGAGTGAAACATCTTTCACAAACATGTAAATCTTTATTATGAGAATTTGAAAATTGAGTTTTTATAAACCCTTGAAAATTTTTTATCCAAACATAATGATAAATATCTTGTCGTTGAAAATTTTTACCTTTAATTATTAATAAATTAATACTTGCTGGATTATCCTTTTCAGAAATGTATAATGGAAAAATATTTCTAGATTCTGGATTTGGTTGATGGTAAATATTTATTTTCAAATTGTTTAATTTTTCAAATTTATCAACATTTCGATCTAGAAAATAATCTGTAATTTCTAAGCATTCACTTTTTACACCACTAACATCCCAAATGTAATCATTTTCATATTTTCTATATTTTGAAACTTGTTGAGCATGAGTTTTTTGAGGATGTAAAGCTGAAAGAACTGCTCATTGAAAACATTTATTATCAGAATTTTCAACATTTATAATATATTTAATTTTTATAATCTCAGAAGTTGGGATATAAACTCTTTGTTGAAATGGAATTGTCTTCCAAAAATGAATTTCAATAAAATCAAATGAGAATAAAGTCATGTTACTTCCAGAAATATAATTTGATTTTATTACAACTTCTTTTTCTAAACTTTTGTAAATTTTATTTATTGTATCATCTCGAGGTTTGGTGAATAAATGGAAAATGGTGACATTGCTGCAAATGTTAATGTATTGTCACGAATTTGAAGTCTTATATGAAATGTACAAATCAACACGAAATTTTACATGTTTAAATTTTTTCATTGCAATATTTATTTCTTGAAGAATTTTATCCTTGCTGAATAAAATGTATTCTTTAACTCCACATTCCGAATCTCGTGGTGTTCCAATTTTTACAGTTGAACAAACTGCATAAATTCCATGTTGTTGAATTTCTTGCTCGAATAATTCTTGTTGTTTCCTTTCCAATTCTTCAAATTCTTTATTATTAACAAGAAATCTTTCTCGTTCTTTTCTCGCAACACCTTTACATGCTTTGTAATGAGCTTTGTAACCAGAATTTAAAAATCTAATACCACATTTTGTACACTCTTAAATTTATATTATTTAACCCATTTACTTTTATTAAATGTAACCGACTTTTGTAATGAGATTTTAAACCTTGAATATTTTTAAATACTTTATTACATTCATCACATTTATTTACTTGAGCAATTCGAATAATTTCACTTGAAGAAGAATTCATATCAGAAGAAATATTTGACATTTTTTCAGAGTACTCTTAATTTTTTAAAAAATGTTTATATAATTAAAAAAAATATAAATTATAAATTTGAAAAATCTGAAGACCTCCGGTCAATTTATTTTTTCCAATTGTTGGGCTCAGAGCCACGATTTAAACAAAAAATAAAAATTGAAATTAAAATAAAAAGAAAAGTAATGGAACGAGTCACTGAATATAAGCACGCACCGCAAGAAAATATCAAAAATTAATGTAAAACATATTAAATAAAACAAAATAAAAATATAACAAAAACAAAATAAAACAATTAATTAGTTAAAATCACTAAAAAGCCTACAGCTGCAGAGAGAGACATAGGAAAAATAAAATAAACTGCCAAAACCTTGCAAAATAAGGTTTAGAAAAAACACAGGCAGAAGTGGCGACCGGAAAAACAAAATAACGAGGGCTAAAAATAATACTATAATAAAATAATAATAGAAATAAAATTTAACTCTAATAAATTATATATCAAAAAATAGAGAAAAATGCACAAAAAATAATAAAAATAGTTTAAAATTAATAAAATAATAAAAAAGCCCTAAAAATGGCGAAAAATCGCTCATTGGTCGCACACACGCACAAAAATAGTATAAATACAGTGACAAATTTCATTATTTTTAACTTATGCTTTTACGATTTAACACTTATTCAAACTATTTGCAACAAACTTTTTAGAGTAAGGATATGTTTTGGTTGTATAAAAATTTGTCTATGTAATTTTATATGTTTTATTAAAAGTTTAAATGCCTTGCTTACAAATTTTAACTTCATATGTTTTATCATATTTTATAATATACGAGGCCCCTTAAAATCTTTATTTATTAAATGTATAGTAATAGATATCAATGGGACGGATCGCGTGCCGGCTGGTGGATTAAGTTCCCTAGTTGCGCTCGTGGGTTGTGTTCCATTGAAACCTCGGTCGTACGCAGTAGGGTCTGGCCATGTGCACAGGACCTCCACGCAGTGCATCGTTGAACGCCTCGTAGCGGCTGCTGAAAAATGTGGCCGGAACGAGCAGAATTTGTAAACTATGGGAAGTTCGACCACAGGTAGGGGAAATAGGACAGATCGCGTAGCGATCTGGTAGGACCAATTTTTATGGTTGCCTCGAAAAATTACACTGAGTATGACCGGGTAGAAGGGGTAAGTACGAGTAAAAAGTAATTTAACAATTTATCACAGAAAAATTCAATAATAACGGAAGTGTCAGAACTTATATTTCATCCAAAATACAGAAAAGAATACTTTAACTACCTTTAATGGATGCCCATGTATGTAACCGTATGGACACCCACCTGCAGATTTAGGCTCACAGGTAGGAAACGATCGATATAGCACATGATAATGGTTCTAACTTCATCCATATAGACATCCAGAGGTTCTTATCCGCGAATTAGGAAATTAGATGGAAATGGTTTTATCCACTCCTTGAGCACGGTAGACGATGATACCCATCTTATCGCATTCGATCTTCCGAATAGTAGCAGTATCGACCTGGAGATCGGAGATCTCGTGACTGATCTTTCCCCATTGGATAAGGCCATAGATTTGATATATCCACGAGTTGCGAGATGAAACCACGACGAACCAACCATCAAATATCGATAATTACTGTCGATTCAACATCGTACTCCGAATTAGACATCTGGGGTCTATTTGTTGAACCTGCTCAGGTTAGCTCAAGGTTGACGAATCTTGCTATCCCAATTTAGCCAACCGATAGGAGAAGGACGTTCCCATAGTATCGAATCACGTTACCCGATAACCGAAAATCATAAGCTTACTGGCTGATCCCTAAAATTCCGTTGGTAATCACGGGAGAACTATACTATTGCCCCTAACAACGCCAAATTTCTTGATAATCCACAATAAATCCACTCTTTTCAGTGTGTTGACGAGTTTCAGAATTATCTGATAGACATTCTTCCTTTTCACCGATAAATGACGCAATCGTTACTAACTACTGTAGTAAATCTCGATGACTTTGCCCTTCGAATAATTACGTCATTAGCCCTTATCGCGGATTCCCATAAACACGATTACAAAGGGCGTAGGAAATCGCTGACCTATTAACCCGACTATTATCAGCATGCAGAGTGATCCCTATCAATATAAATACTATCAATCTCATCGGTAGTAATACCTACTTTACCGACAGCGCTATTCACACTGACGATTGATATTCCCCCGTCAATAGGTTGACTATTATTGATAATAACAGTAATTTATTATTATTAATATTATTAGTATTATTGGCCATATTACTATTTATCACTAACATTATTGATACTCTTAACTATGAATATTTCGTACAGTATTATTTAAAATCGTTATCGTGATTATCATCAATATTATTATTATGATTATTGTTATCATTATTATTAATATTATTTGCTATTATTATTATTATTCTCATTCTTACTATTATTATTATTATTATTATCATTACTATTATTATTATCAATATTATTATTACTATCAGCATTATTAATCAACGACCCCCAGTAAACTCACCGTGATTTTTAAAGTAAGTATTTGCTATACCACTAAGGTATGGTTACTAACGAAAAATCATCAGTAATATAAGTAACCCTAACCAACCTTGATACTATAAGCACTGTCCGAGCCTTCCCATCTCTCACAATCTTAGAGTATTAATGTTACTAATGTTATCGTATTAATCTCATTATGTATAAAACTAAACCGTTGACTCCCATTCTGTCTCCACCTGATGAACGTAGAAACTTCTCCGAGAAGGAACATTATTCTATCTTTAGTCAGTCTTCACATTTAGATGACCAGTCCTACAAATCTACCCAGGATTCCACGGCTATCCCCATCGATCATCACTACTCGACAGCGATTAGAGCAATTAGAAGAGGAACACACAGCTCTCCAGAAGAAGTATCAAAAGATAAAAGGGACTTGGCTTTCGCCGGATGCAGCCAAGAAACTGTACCAAAAAATCTCTCGCCTGTCTCGGGCGAGGGACGATTTGATCATCGAGTCCCGTGGACAGCGGATTCTAATAAAGGAGCAGGGAACAACGCTCCGGCAGATTTTTACGGATGCCGAACTCCGTGCTCGCATCCCCGGAAGTGTCCTGGCCCAGAACATGAACCTTATTCCGGCACAGCATCTTTCGCTGGAGACACCTCCTGTCACTCTCTCAATTCCGACACCAGTGATCATCAAACCTTCGCAAACTCCCGTGGCCGAACCACGCACTGGAGCCGCCAGGCGACGGCCGAACCGAAACCGTCGCCGTCTCGAACAACGACGCAGAACCGCGAGTCACTTCAACGCAACGGAGCCATCTAATGCCCCGTACTCGATACAAGACTTGCCACCCCCGTATCAGGAGTTTGAATTCCCCGATATAGATTCGGATGTATTATACGCGCCATCAATCACAATACATTCTCCGGCCAGATCAATCCACATCAACTTGGTAGACGATGAGAATGAAATCCCGGAAACGAGTCGTACTCTAGAGCGGATGGGTCTGGACACTGGCGAAATTGCTATCTTAACAGGCAGGGTACCCAGACACCTACCTCTCCCTGACGAGCCAGGACCCTCCACCCGAGTTGACTTCGACGTCAATATGAACCCACCACCATATCGCCCGGCGAAACGTCGATGTTTCCCCACGGATATAGATGCGGACGAATGAAAATGTGTACAAATCGATCAGTCTTCATCCCTGTTCAATTTGCCCAGACTTTATCATAGTGATTATGAATTTATCTGCAAAGGCCTTGACAATGAGTGTATGGTCCGTCTTGACTTCTGTATAGTTCCGTGTATCACTCTTATTATATATCTCTCTATGTATGCGAATAAAATCTTTGAATTTCGAATTTTGTAATATTAATGTTAAATATAAATTTATGCCAGTAGTATTAATAAAATACGGATATTAACTCAAGGAAGAGAATCACAAAGAAGGGGTTAGTGCGAACAATATTAGTAACTACTGAACGGAATTATCACGATTGTCGACTCAGAGTAGACGTAAAGCTAAGTTTCATTGAGGATATGATTTGGGAACAAAGGGCGTAAGACCTTCTATTGGCAGCAAGAGATGGGGAACGAAGGTCCTTCGAGGAGTAGCACTGGCAATAGCGCTCACCTGCTCGAATGGCATTCGGCTGTTGCGTACAGTACCAACATGATTTCGGTCATGGGTACGCAGCAGTTAACCAAATCGTGCGTCGTATGGGGAAGACATCACCCTAGAGCTGGAGAGGATATGTGTGACGTTGATGTATGGATGTACTAAAATTAGATTCCCCGTATGACCAACACAATTCCCAAAATTTAAAGACCTCCGGCCGATTCGAAAAATCATTAAATTAAATTATTCGCATTTTTAATACTTGTCAATTACCAATTTTTTATTTATTTCAGTTTGGAATTTGAAAAGATTCTCATTTTTAATAGTTGTTAATAATCCATGTGTACACTTTCAACCCAACCAATTTCTAGCCACCCTAGAAATCATTTTAAAATATTAAATATTAAATATTGAGACCTCCGGTCAAGAAATTGGAAATATTAAAAAATATTGAAAAAATTAACAACTAAAAGTAGTGTAAATATAGGGAGAACCGGGCGAAATTACATTTTTATATTCCTCGAATTGGAGATCTCCGGTCGACTAGTGGAAAATTCAAAAACAAGAACTATAAAATGTAATTTCGCCAATGGTATGAGTTTTAAAGGTTTTAAAAGGTGCCATTGGTCAAATTAGACAGTTTCTCGGTTGAAGTGGTCTTTTCTAGACGGTTTAAAAGATGCCATTGGGCAAATTAAACGATTTCTCGGTCAGGGTGGTCCATTTAGGCGGTTTTGTTAGGGTCTTGAGCCCGGTTCTCACTATATTTACACTACTATCATTCGATGTTTTCAAGAGAAACGGAATTTATTAACGATAGAACAAACTTTTCTGATGATAAAACAAAATCTAAATTCTTCTGTCTCCACAACATTTTCTAATTCGTCTGCAGTAACCCGTCTTCGTTTAATAAATTCATCCTCTTTAATCAATACACCGTCCACATATTCATCGCCCTCTAATTCATCGCTGTCACTCACTAATTCTTGTACATTAACATTTTCTGAACATATATTCGGTTGTATTCGATTTATTAATGAGAATAATAATAACAGCTAAATAGATCGCGTGTGCAAAGCACAACTGCTGATTACATGGTAAAAGGCGTCCAACCTTTTGCATAACCACCGCCCCATCAGTTGTTATGGACGTAATATCCTTTCTGAAATGTATGTTGTTGTTTAGCAATGTGGTTTCTAGGGCAGAAATACATTTCTGTGCTGGGAAACGTCCTTCAATGTGAACTTATCCTAAGTTACAAAACTTTTCTTTGAAATGTACATTCACATTCAAATAGCATCAGTTTTTTGATAATGTCCATTACTCTAAGGTTAAGCAAAATCGAGTTCCATCGTCTTTTGCAAATTCCAAACCATTTTACGAATGGATTTTGATGACTTATATAGCTCATAATCTCGAGCGCCCCTAGCCAAAATATAATTTCTCAAATCAATAGATGTACAAAAAATTTGAATGGCATATTATTGTTGGGCAAAAACTAAAAAGTTAAAATTTCGTTAATCTGGCACGACATCTGATAAAATTTGATAAGGGAAAATTCAAATGGACAAAATTTGACCAAATATATGCAACACAGCGATAAATGAGACCAAATCTAATCGAAATATTAAAAAAGATTTAAAAAAGATTAAAAAATAAATAAAAACCTTAATAAAGAATTAGAAAACAACCAAAACTAAGAAAATCAACCAAACTTACAAAATCAACTCCAAATTTATCGAAAACGATTTTGTTTTAGAATAGGATTATATAAATCAACCTCTAAATTGAATTCAAAGTCTTAACAAAAAATAAAGAGTAAAATCCAAAAAGTAGTAGAAAAATGATGAAATGTGAAAAATTATGTTGGCGGTTTGTTTTACCACATCAAAAAGTACTTGGAAAAACACCATGTATAAGTCAATTGCCAGATCGACAAAAATTAATCAAAAAATAAAATTGTTGGGCCAGGACACAAATAGTCTTGAAAATTGTTTAAATGTATCAGTAATACAACACTAAAACCTAGCACCAAGATAACTTAAAATATAATATACAACACCAATTAAACATTTTAAAATCTGAGAGAATATAAATAAATATAAAATCAAAAACATAAAAGTAAAATAAAATAAATACAAAATGCATCAAGAACCGCACGAAATTTACATAAAAATAACATAATAACAAGAAAATTTGACCGTAAAATGACCATTTATATAAAAGTAAAAATTAATGAATTAAATGAATAAAAATAAAATATTTTTAGCTGAATAAATTTAATTAAAATGTTAAAAATAAATTACCAATTTAAATTAAGAAATAAATAAAAATTTAATTTAGATAACACAAATAATTTCAAGGTCGAATTTTGTTTAATCGCAATAAAAAATAACACGCAAGGTTAAGGCCAAATTATAGGTATATATACTGATATGATTTGACAAATCTTAATCTTAATTTTCAGTATTGATTTTCCGTCGTACTTTGACACTTGATTTCAACAGTTTTACTTTGGATTAATATATTTACCTGTGAATAATGGATTCATTAATCGATGTTTTATGGATTATGACGAAGATATATTTATGAATTTTAATTTGATGGATTTTTACTTTGGATTAATATATTTATCTGTGAATAATGGATTCATTGGTCGATGTTTTATGGATTATTACGAAGATATATTCATGAATTTTAATTTGATGGATGTATTGGTAATTTAATTTTGGTTTTAATAAATTATTATAATGCATAAATTAATTTTTCAAATTGTCGAAATTTTTCCGGCCCACAGCCAAAGACACATCACAAGTTATTAAAATCAAACATATTGTTCGAACCATGTAAGTGCGTGGAATATCGCCAATGATTCGTGCCCGTGAAGGCTCCGACGTGCGGAACGCAGGAGTTGGAACGTCAATATTATCCATAAATAGGGAAACTTGGAGGGTAAATGAGTAGTCCTTTGGCTGCTCCTTCATCATCCGTTTCCTGTAAAATTTACATTAATTTTTAACAACAATCGGCTCAAAATATCTAACACCGAGTAGTCCAGTGGGCACTCATTAAAAATAATATGAACATACATAGATCTTAAGGACAAAGAGATGGAACGGGTAGTGGGGAAAATTGCGAAATCGTTGCAACAGTTAAAATGAATAGCCATCGGAAAAAGATTAATCCGAAGACCAAAATCATGAAAAATAATGTTTTTAAATAAGAATTAAATTAATTTGAGTTGAGGCGGAAAATATGGGCGGGACGCTGCTCAAATTTTCCGAATTAATTCAAATACTTAACAAAAATAGTAACGTAAAAATGGAACGCGTAAAATAAGGGTGGAACGCTGCTCAAATTTTCCGAGTCAATGAAAATACTTTGTCGAAAACGGTAGAAAAGGGATGAACCGTAAAATAAGGGCGGAACGCTGCTAAAGTTTTCGAATTTACAAAAATACTTTATCGAAAACCGAAAAATACAGATGGACTACGGCTAATGTTGTATATCAATAAAAAATTTTTAACGCTGAGGAATAAGGACGGATCCCTATAAAATCTTAATAATAATAACGATCATGATAAGGGTAATGGTGATTATAATAATAATAATAATAATAATAATAATAATTATAATAATAATAATAATAATAATAATAATAATAATAATAATAATAATAATAATAATAATGATAATAATAATAATAATAATAATAATGATAATAATAATAATAATAATAATAATAATAATAATAATAATAATAATAATGATAATAATAATAATAATCATGGTATTTGTAGTAATGATGATAATAATTATGATAATAATAATAGTAGTAATAATCATAGTAGTAATAACAATAAATATAATGGTAGTTATAGTAATAAAAATAATAATAAAGGTAATAGTAGTAACAATTGAGAAAGGTAATATATATAATAGTAACAATGATAATGCTAGTAATAATAATAAGGAACATTGTAGTTATAATAGGGATAAGAGTAAAAGAGCTAGTGTGTGAATATTTAACATAACAAAGGGTGTACAGGCCAAAGAATAATCATCAACACGGACAACGATAAGAAGGACTATAGGAATGGACATAACAATGAATGATATGAGAGTATAGGTTAACATTTGAAAGAGATAGGAAAATAATGGGACCTAAAAGTCGAAATCGAGCACAGGCCTTCTATCGGCAGCTCGTTGAACCCATGGCTCGTTCAGTCAATTATAGTATTAGCAATAGCGCTCACTTTTTGCGGACGATCTACCCACTCGAACACACTTCCAACGTTGCTTAGCAACGGGTGCCGAGTGGTAAGCGAAGAATATTTGTATGGGGTTGTCTGGGTAACAACCATATAGTTTCAAAATATCAACACCCAGAAACCCACCAAAATTATTAACTTAATTTTATGCTCTTGACGAATCAAGACAAAAGTAAGGAAGATGATTCGTATTGTTATTATTAATTTTATAAATTATTATGATTAAGGTTACCATTTTTATTTTATTATTGATAATTTAGGTTGTCACCTTTCATTTATGTCAGTATATCTTAATTGATGAATTAGGGTTTCATCCATTTTATGTTTTATGCAATTTTTAATGATTAAAATTATCATTCTAATAAATTTTTAAAAATTAAAGACTCCATTTTATTGACCCAAAGGAATTTCAAGCATTTTTAGATTTTTAACTAAGGTTGTGCACAACGGAGTAAAGTTTAAACCATTATTTATTATCATGTTATTGCTTTAAATTACTACTTATTATTATACTATTGCTTTAAATTACATAATATTGATGATATTATAATTTTATTCTACTATCCACCAGAGACCTTCTGGGACTTAGGCCGGGCTGATATTTTGTTATTTCATTCGGGTTCAGGCTTAATTTTAAAAATTAAACATAATATTTTTTCTTTTTGAATTTGTAATATAATTTTATTTTCACCAATGATGAATGAATTAAAATAAAATTACATACATAAAATTACTTATAAAATTACTTACATAAATTTAATTTAAATTACCAAAATGATGGCATTTTGATACTATAGACATGAAAATCTAATTTAGTTTTTTCAGGTTGGGTCGGGTTCGGATTATAATATATTTAGAAGAGTCGGGTTCGGGTCGGGTCGTGCAGGTCTCTACTATCCACGAGGACACTTGTTGTGGAGACGAGTTCAGAAGCTTCCGAGAAATCTTTAACACGAAAAGTATATACAATCAAATTTTGTTACTATGTAACCTGTCAGGATCAAGCAAGAGTGGCATAGTGGTGGGTTACAGGGTTTCAAGTCTTGCTTATCCTCCTGGCGACCCTAGTAACGCCATACAAAATGATGCTGATCGCCACTTGGCACCCGTTGCTAAGCAACGTTGGTAATGTGTTCAAGTGGTGGATTGCCCGCAAAAATTGAGTACCATTGGCTAGTACTGTAGTTGCTCGGACAACCCTCGGGTTCACGAGCTGTCGATAGAAGACCTGTGCTCGCTTTGCTCTGTCCCTCGTAACTATTCAGGCTTAGTTCTTAATTGACTGTGGAACGAATTGGCGATGTTGGCATACGGTTATATTAAAATAACAATTCAACTAAGTTTAAAACTATTCTATTCGATCTAAACACGTTATCATCTACTGCTTGACGTTTTGGAGTTGTGTTGCACGACGTCGGGCACGTTCCTTACGTCCCGGTCGACGGTTGTTGGTTGTAGTGATGGACTGTTCTGCTGGCTTGGTGGTTGTCTGTGGCAGTTGGGTTGGGGCGAAGATGAGCGGGTAAGTTACCGCTTCACCTTCTCGGCATACCGCTAGGGCGACTTCGAGTCCCCGAATCTGCGTGCGCAGGCTCTGGTTGAGTTGCCGTTCTTCTTCCCAGCCTTTCTGGGCCGCTGTGAGTCGATGGTAGATCGCTTTCGTCTTTGCGGGATCCGTCCATGTCGCTTTCATATGTTGCATTTCTTGCGTCAATTGGATAATCTGGGCGAGTAATTCTGTGTTTGCTTGTCTCGCGTGGTTCAGTTCCGTTTGCAAGATTCGTAAGGAAGACATCGCTACAATTAAACAGATCGTTTTATTTATTATTGCTCAAGTTAAAGAATCATTTATTTCATTTAGACAAAATTGCAAATAATTCCAATTATACAAAAAAGGACACACAAATTGCTGATATTTTAAATCATCCACTACATAAATTGTCATTATGGAGTCATTCCTCGGGACAGTATGGCTTCAGGCTTCGTCGGAGAGCCTCCACTGTGTAGGGTCTTCGGGTATCTCGGACTGGGCGAGGTGGATAGGCGATGGCGATCCGCCCGGCGAGGATGTCTTCTACCACGTTTACAAGGTACATCCTCGCCTTAACCACCTGCAAATCTACTTGCTCCTGCACCCTTTCCAACTGGGTGAGGAGGTTCTGTGCATTTGTGTAGGTTTCGGCTGCTGGGTATTGCCTTTCTGGGATATCGCAGGGCTCCTTCTCTACGTCTAATATTCTCCAAGCAGTCGGATACTGCCATGATTGATGTATCGGATCTGCTGACATCGTGGTCGATTGAGTTATTGACTGACTCTGCTTTCCTACACTTCGTCTGATGTTTTGTTCGTGTGGCATATCTAAAACGCTCTATTATTATCTCTATTAACTTTATCATGTTAAATTATTAAACAAATAGGGCTTAAGTCACTGTCGAGTGGGTCATCTGATTTAATCTTGTTGAGTTCTAGTGGCTTTCTATCTGATTGGATTGCTTTCGAAACGGGCGAACTATGTTGGGGTGATTACGTTTACATGAGGTAAGGCTATTGATCCACTCATTTTATTTAATTAAGCAAGATGATATCAAGAAATTGTCGAGTTGATTTTAGGGATAGCGGCTATATCGGTGGGGGTAGCGTCGAATGTAAGTAGGGATTTTAAAGATTTCGTACCGGCATTATGTCTTCATTTCTTCATTTACTTAATCTTTCATTTTTAGGTTTTCCAACATAAAATTTAGACATTAAACCTAGCAACTTTCATCGTCACATCCTATGATATAAATTTATGGATTTTCTAAATCCAATATCGACGTCAATTTTGTTTACCAAATGTTATAACCAAATGATCGTCGGAAGGCGAGAGCGGATGTCGATTCACTGAAGTGTCGACGTATGTGTGGTGTAACTTCCGGCGGATATCGCGATTTTGAACGGTTGAAAGGAAGTAAGATTATATAGTTGCATCCGGTGATTTACAATATCTCATTTTAGGAATATCGATTGGCGAATTCGTCGAAAATCTATTCGGGTAAGTTATGCTGCAAATTAATTTGAATATCTTATCGCCATTTTTTAAGGGAACCAGTACAATACGTTCGAAATCTTGACGGACTTTATGCCAGTGGAATATTTTCTCTTATGGATTTTTATGCATTCGACATTTTCGTGAGTTAACGATTTTGTATGTTTTTAAAATAAAAGTTTTTTCTCATTTTTGAAACGCTGATTTTTATAATGATGTTAATTTAATTTAAACGGTAATTCATATATCTTGTTTTTCGTCTCTGAACTTGTTTTACTTTTTAGAAAACCTTATCATACACTTATAAATCATTTCAGTTTAGGTTTGGGGACGGTTGTGATAGCTTAGTTCGGTTTCGTTACTCAGTTTTTCGCCTATCTTTTATTTCACTAATTTATTCATCCTTTACTTCAACTCTATAAAACTATATTAATATCATTGCTTCCACTAATTTATCCAACCTTTATTTTAATTCCGTGAACCTGCCTTAATATTAATATCACTGCTAATTTATTCTACCTTAGTTTTAATTCTACGAAACTATTTTAACATTAACCTCATACTTCGTGAATCTAGTTTGATCTTTACTAAGGGAACTATTTTACTTTTATTCGAATCGTTTAATTTTTATCACTGAACGACTTGGTTGTTCGGCATCGACTTTTAATTAAAATAATGTATTTTATTAATCAAGGAACTATTTAACTAATAAACTAATATATGAAAACTTTGATTCTAATCTATAACTACGTTAACTTTAATCGTTTCAATTATTTAACCATAAAGTGGGTATATTTACGCAAAATTCCTTTGAATTTTTCCAAAAGTGAAACAAATTCAGTTTAATTCAGAAGTTATTTGTCTTTAATTATTAATCAATCATTTAATCTAATCGAGTTAATAAATAATTTATCGAATAATTTTTCCAGTTAATTTAGTATACCGATGATTAGTTTATTACACATTATAGGTTTCAATTAGTTATATCAACGATTTTAGTTTGTTTTATCCCCGTACCCTTTCCCTTTAATAGACCTTAGGCGCATTTTGTGTTCATATTATATTTACTGAGTGCCCACTGGACTACTCGGTGTGGTGATTTTAAGCCGTATGTAATATAATTTTAGGTCGATTTTACAGAATTGAGAAACGAGGAAGCAGCCAGAGACTTCTTCCTTATTTCTCGCTTCAGCTATAGGGATAAATATTGAAGTTACGACCGCTGCGTTGCGCACGCTGAGTCTTCACGGGTACATATCATTGGCGGTTTTCCACGCACTTACATGCATCTGTACTATGTAGATTTTACTATCTTGCGTGATGTGTCGGCTGTGGGCCGGAAAAATTTCGACATTTAAAATTTATAAAGACATATAAAACAAGTTATATATATTAATAATATTTATTAATTATAAAACAAACTAATTACCCATTTTTAACCATTCCATAAATTGAAAAACATCATAGCATAAAATAACATAACATAACATAAATGCCTCTCTCCCCACGTCGCCGCCAAGCAGAGCTCTATAGAGATGCTGTGGACGTGACGTGGAAAGAGGGTTCCAACCAAATTATTTCTCACCTAAAAATTGTCGAATAACGGTTTAGATTTTAAACAATTTTCAAAATAGTTCTAAAAATAGTTAAATTTCGAAACGGTTTTAACGATTTTCAAAAATGGTTTTAAAATTGGTTAACTTTAATGTGAAAATGGATCAGTATATATACCTAATTTTATGGTGTGTGAAATTTGATGCAGTAAAACAAAATTCGACCTTGTTCTTTTCTAGCAAATTCTATTATTTATTTTTATTATTTTTCGATTTATTTTTGTAATTTTTTATTTAGAATTTTTATTGAATTATTGCTAATTCAATTTTTCGATTTAAATTTCACTTTAATGAACTTTAATTGATTTTTTCAATTTCGTCGAATTTGTTGTGTTCTCTTGTTGTATTTTTGTAGGTATCGTGCGGATCTTGGTGCGTTTTGTTAATATTTTAATTTATTTTTGTGTTTATTAATTTATAATTAATTCTTTTATTTCTCAGATTTTATATGGTTTACTTGATGTTTCAGTAGGTTTATTTAAATTGCGTGTTATTTTTGCGTGTGTGTTTCTGATCCATTTAAACATTTTTGAAGGCCGTTTACGTTGTGGCCCAACATAAAACACTCGGGGGTCCGTAAAATTGCGACCCGCAATTTCAATTGATAATACATACAATTCCGTTTTCAATATTCACATTCATAAAAAAAGTTTCTACGGTAAGGTTAAATCATCAAGGCAAAGATGGACTTAAGGTCCGGCTACAGTACATAATCAAATATCAATTGTGTAGTTCAATATCAATGTAAAGCAATATTAGTTCAAATCACTGTAGATCAGTATGAGTTAGTAAAATCAGTTCGAATCAATGTAAATCAGTTCGAGTTAGGAAAATCAGTTCAAATCAATATCAGTTACTGTAACTCAGTTGTATTTGTTTTCGAATGAATCACTGACGGCTTGGGTTTCGCTTTCAAGCTGGGTTGATCTTGAAGGGTGATTGATGGAAATCTGCGAGAGTCTTGTCGTTTCGTTAGTTTTGGTAATTTTTCGAATTTGGGTGAACATTCTTCTGACTTTTTGAATTTGGGTATTTTGTCTTTGTTTGTTTTTTATTAGGCCGATGATGAGACAGCATATTAGGAGTATCATGTTAGAAGTTATACTAATCGGTAGTATAAGTTCGATTGATAGACTTGTTGTACTGGGTTCATTTTTCTGTCCCACTTGTTTTCCTGGTTGTTTTTTAATTGATAGGACGATCTTGAATTTCTTGGATTGGTTTATTATTGGGATTTGCTTTGGCTTTTCTTTGAATTTGTCTGATGAGGGTTTCTAGGGTTTTCTTTATCTCTCGGTTCTCATTTTTTATATTGGCTATCTCTTCATTATTTTTCAGTAGGGTTTGTACCTTTGTTTGGGTTTTCTCGATATTCTGTTTTAATTCGTCTTTGTTTTCTTTTGTGGGGCATTGCATACATTGGAGGTTTATTTGTTGACATTCCTCATTATTGGGATTACTACAAATTTCTTTGAAATCGGCACAGGTGCTGTCCTCTCTTCTGAAGGGTTGGGATTTCTCGCATTTTTCTAACGGGTTTTCAGTGTCACACTCTCTCATTATTATCATTATCATTATCCACAGATTTGGGTTCATACTTTCTATTTTTATACATAGTCAATTTTTATTTATTTACAAGATTGTTTCGTCTATTTACAGTGGAGTTTTAGCCCTTTTTATTCTTTCTCTTTTTCTGGGGTTGAGTGTCTCTCGCACTCCTCTTTAGTTTTGTTTTCTGGGAATCTCATTATCAGGACTTGGGCTTTTATTAATCGCTCGGTTATTTTTGGGAGTTCTTTTAGTCGTTCTTTGTTTTCTTTGATTACTCTTTGTTGATTGCAGATTTTCATTTGAAGATTTCTTTCTTTTGTTTGTTTTCTCTTGAGTTGCCATTTATAATGGACTCGTTTGGTTGTTTGTTTTTCCAGCTTTCGTCTCGCTTCTTGTAGCTGTTCCGTTAGTGCTTTAGTCTCATCTTGAGCTTGTTGATGGCTCTCTTTTATTTCTCTGGCTTCTTTACAACTGTCTTCTAGTTGTATTACGTATCTTTGTTCGCTTTTTCTGCTATCTCGCATTCGTTCTGCTTCGGTTTTCCAATAATCTTCTAAGATTACACGGGTTTTTATTTCTGCTAATTCTCGTCTTAATCGTTCATTTTCTCTCTTTTGATTTCTGTTTTCTCCCATGCTGGAGGTTAGTTTTCGTTTTATCATATTGGCTAGTTGTTTTGACTGTATTAGTTGTTGGTTTATCCGGGCGATTTCTGATTCTTGCTCCTCCACTAGCTCTTGCCATTCTTTCCTTTCGGCTCTCCATCTTTTACTATAATACCTCAGTGGGTCTTGTTCGATTGGTTCTACTAATTGAATTGGGCTTGGTATGTATTCTCCGTCTTCTAGATTCATTCTGATTTCTATTTCATTTGGATTCATGCTAAATATACATTGGTTACAATTTTTTATTTTCATCATTTTTATTTTTATTATCTTTTTACACTTTTTACAATTTTTCCTCTTTAAATTTACACTATCGTTTCGTCCGTCTCCCCGAATCCTTCATCTGGTTCGGCGGGTACTTGGGTTGGTATCTCAGTTGGGTATAACGGCATAAGCAGGATCGGTGGTCGGTTTCGCAAGGTATTTACCTCTTCACGCAAGGCGTTCGATATTTGTATCTCTTCGTCTAAGAGATAAGCAAGGTAGTCTGCGTTTTCAGTTAATTCCTCCACCTGCGTTTCCAAACGATGCGTGTTTTCCAACGCTTTCAACTTTTCAATCTCTTTTCTCAGATTCTGCTCGTTTTCCTCATACCCTTGCTTTATCGCTTTTATCTCTGCTTCAACTTGTTCTTTCAACTGTTCGTTGACTTCGTGTTGATGTCTCAACTGGATCTCTTTGAATACTGCAACTCCTCGGTGTCCGTTCACCTCCTGCTGGAGTTCTGTTATCCTCTCGCTTAATTGTTGGTTCTGTCTTCTTTCATCCGTTTGTTCGTGTAAGGTTTCCGATATTTTTTGATTTAATTGATCAATCCATTTTCTGAGGTCCTTGTCGGTCTTTCTGAGCCTTCTTATTGTGTTTTGTCTGGCTCGTTCATGGTATTCCATTGTTTGGATTTCTTCGTTCAGTTCCTCAATTGTTTCTTTCTGTACTTCGACTTGTTCCCATAGTTCCCAATCTTCCATATTCAATATCTTTTTGGGTAACAGTCTTATCTCTTTCTTGGCTTCTTGGTACTGGTTCTTCCATCTTCTTGCTTCTGATTTGATCCACTTTTCTTTGTTTTCCGTTTTTATTTGTTGTATTTGTCTCTGTTTAAGAGTCTTTTCTTGTTCTATTAGCATCTCCTTTATTCTCGTTTGTTGCCATACTATTTCGTGATCTTGTTTTTGTATATGTTCCCATTGTATTGCATTCTCGATTTTCGACAATCTATACTTGTCTTTCCACTTTCTCGCTTCCGCTGTTGTTTGGATTACTATTGTTTCCTGTCTATCGTCTCTGGGCTTTCTAACTTTCTTTGATGGTTTTGGCCCTTGATTCCTCAGCTTGTTGACTTCCTTTTTCGCATTTTTCCATTTGGTTTTATAAGCTCTTGTTCGGTCTTCTTCTTCGGCTATTTGCTGGATATAATGTCTGGCGCGCGCTTCCCAGTCGTTCCTTGCGCGCTCCTTCTCTCCGTACCACTTCGCTTTCCAGTGAAGTGCTTGCCGTTTTGCCCATTCTTTGGCTTGCTCCAAATGGGTTCTCTTTGTCTTCTCTATTCGATATTGGGTGCTAATTTGTCCTCCTGCATTTGTTGTATAATTTTTATAGTCTCCTCTCCTTCCTCTCGTATCTCTGCTTCTTTATCTTTTATCACTTCCCGCAATCTTTCGATTTCGCTTTGTTGATCCTGCTTCTCTTGCTCTAGGGTTTGTATCTCTTTCCTTTGGTTTTTGATTCTGGTTTGGTTCTGCATAAATTCCTTCATCATTTCCTCTTCTCGTTCTTGGTACGTTTTCTCTTTTCCTTCTGGGTAAGTTATTTTTTGTTCTAGTTGTTTTTCCCACTTTTCTTTCATCATTTTCGTTTTTAGAGTCTCTTGCACTAATTCCTCTTCTGCGATTAGTAGCATTTCTTTTAGTTGCAACGTTCTTTGTCTCCATAATTCTACTTCCTCATTTGTTACTTTTATTGACTCTGGTTGATCTTTGATTGCTGGTTTTGACTCTTCAGCCTCTTTCACAACTTCTTTTGTCTCGTTTAGATTCATAATTGTTTTCTAAATATTAATAACCGATTATTCTCTCTTTTCAATCATTTCAAAATTTTATCATAATTTACATCGTCTCGTATTTTTGTGATTTTTGAATTTTTATAATTTTTTGTTTTTACGTTTATCTTTATTTACACTTTTTACACATTACTTTCATTTTTGATTACTGATCAGCGAAACGGAACCCTTTGATCCGCCCGTTGATCGGCTTTCTACATACTGGGCATATATCAACTTTTAACCCGCATGCTTCGCATGTAACCATATGTCCACAAGGAATATAAATTATTTCAACATGTTTTTGCCAACATGTTACGCATTGATACTGCTCCAAAATAGCTTCTTTTATCATTGATTTTTCACGATTCTCTTTTGGTTTCTCTTGATGTCGCTTGATTGCTCGGATTACTGCTTGTGTCGAGTCGTACCATTCTAAATTATTAGCTAATCTTTCTTTGATTATTTTCCTCATCCTTTGAGTATCTACTCCTGATAATAACATTATGGTTCTCGTTTTTGGTCGATCCAAAATATCTTCCACTTGTTGGTTTGTAATTATTACTTCGATATTCTTTGACTCTTTTTCTTGTCTATACATACATTTTCTCTTGTGCTTTAGTTTGTTAACATTCTGATCTGGTATTGGCTGTTGATTTTTACATCCTTCGCACATTATTCCTCTTGCTGTTTGACAATACCCTTGACTCGCAAATTCTGCTGCTCTTGGGTTTCTTTTGAAAGTTTTCATTCTCTCTTCGAATGTTCTCTTTATAGTCTCTTTTTCCCAGATTAGTTCTGTTGGATCTTCGAAACTCTTTATTATTGTTATCTTTTTCTCACCTCCCTTTTCATCTGTGTCTAATTCTGATTGTCGAAGTCCTTCTAATCTGTTCATCGCTTGGTTTCTGACGTCTAAATTTAATACAAATGGACATCTTGGGAATTTTTCTCGATGTTCTCGTTTTGCTGTTTCTCCTTTTTTCCATTGTGCGAGTTTTCCTTGGCAAAAGATGCAAGTGACTTCGTCTGGTCGTTCTGGCGTTCCCGTAAAATAAAATCCTTGTGCAGCCATTTCTTGACTTTGCTGGTCGGTGAATACTTTATTGTTTTTAAACGTTAGGTATCTTTGTTCCTCTTTTCTCATGTTTTCGTCTTTTACTCTCATTGGTGGGTATACTTTTGTCCTGATTTGTTGTGGTCTTTCCTCTATATCAAAATCCGCATAGTATGTTATTGCTGCTGTTAATATATTGGTTTTTTCCTCCTCTTCTGGTTTTTTCCATAGTCTCGTCCATATCGAATCTGGTCCTTCTCTCATCTGTACTGTTATTTCTTCGTTGATTCCGCTTGCCATCTAAATATCGTCATTATTTTTGAATTTTTGTTTTTCTGATTTTTCTGATTATATGTAATTTTTTGGTTTTTATTTGATTTTTATTATTATTATTATTTTTTATTTTTTATTTTTTTTTTTTTTACATTTTATTTACACTCTCTTTTCTCTTTTTACAACGTCTTATCTGGCTTCTCTACTTCTAATTTTATATACAGATTATCTTCTCGCAAGAATCCTTCTCCTCTCAATCGTTGTTGCGGATAAAAACGTGGTGTACCAATCGCTGTGTTCCAGTCGGTTGTTGGTCTTCCCATTTGTGGTTCATTTCCTGTTCTGATTGGGTTGCGGTAATCCTCTTGTCCTTTCATCGTTAATATCATATTTTGTTTAAAAGGCCATGCTAATAGCTCGTCGTAATCTCCTCTTCCTACTCTGACGAAGACACTGATATGGGTGTCTGTTGCATTTCCATCTCCATTTGGATATAGTCTAATACCCAGTTTGTATCCGTTTTCCCAACTGTATATTGGTGGACTATCTAGAATTCTTTGTGTTCCATCTTTTGCTCTCTGGAGCTTTTCTGCGAATTCGGTTATTTTCCATATAAATGGTGCTGTAAGGTGTTTTCTGGCCATCGAGCTGTTTGTTTCCAATTCCTTTATGCTGTTGGTCCTTTGTTGCATTTTCTTTTCTATTTCGGCCATTTTCTTGAGGGTATTTCCTTGACTTTTCTCGAAGTTCTTTCTGGACTCTAATATTTCTCTTATTAGTGCCTTTTGTGCATCATTTTCTGTTCTTAGGCTTTTTACTTCCCATGCTAACATTCCTATCGTTTTGATCATGATTTCGGTGTGTTCGATGCTGTTTTCTATCATATGCTTTTGCATTTCCGTAATTGGTAATTGTGCTTGGCAATTAAATAATTCTAATGGACATTTGACTGGTTTGCCGCTACATTCGTTCCAATGTTCCTTTAATTTGACTTTATCTTTCTTGTCGCAGTTGTTTGCGCATATTCCTTCATATAGATCACATATTTGTTCCTCTTTTGGATTCCGGTGTTCCATTTCTATTTTTATCCATTCGTCGATAATTCCACAGAATTCGCATTTTTCCTCTCTCTTGATGCACACTTGGTGATGTTCTTTTATGGTCTTTTTCGTTGTGATCGTTTGACACCTTTCGCATAATACCTCGTTATATTCGCATTCGTTTGCGTGACTTTCGGCTTCCTTCATAAGTCCTTTCCATTCGCATTCTTTTACTTGGCATTGGACTAATAGATTATTGATCTCTTTGTTGGTGGCTTTATCCATTGTTGTCGGATCTTCATCTCTTTCAATCGTCTCGTCGCATCCAGGGCATTTTATTGTTTCTGTTTCTATTACTTTTATCGTACAATCTGTGCATATTCTGCATCCGCATTTCGTCTGTCTTGCTCCAATCAGTAATTCTTTACATTTACAACATTTTAATCTTTCTTTTATATCGTTCACTACTCTGATTTTCTCTTTCATTATTCGTCTCGTAGTTTCGGATGGATTCTCGCTTCCTCTTATTCTCTCGATAATTGTCTGCATATCTACAAAAATTTTCTGATTACTCGACGTTGCTTTACTTCTATCGTTTTATTTTTACATATTTACACGGTACGCTTTATTTTTACTCTACTGCTGAATCCGGTTCTGGGGTGAATTCTGGCATCGATGCTATCCATTCCACCCAACTTGCTGGATCTACGTGCTGTTGATTACTACGTAGTCTTCTAATTTCGTCAGCTTGCCATCTAACTTGATCTGCTAATTGCTCGTTTATTCTCTGCAATTGTAGTATAGTTCTCTGTTGCTCTTCCAGTCTTATGGCTTGTTGTAGGCCTCTGTTCACACTTTCCGTTAATACTAGATGAGTATTTGTCCACTGAGTTTGCGCATTGTTCGTTATTAACGTCATTAATTCGCATTGTCGTTTCCATGTTGTCTCGATTCCTTGATCTTGGTATATCCCTTGATTTAATTCTACGATCTCTATGGGTACATTGGCAGCTGCTGGTTGTTGTATTCCTTCCGTGAACGGTGGTATTCTCACTTGATTTTGTTGATTCGCATTATTCGGATCCATCTGTTGATTATAACACATCATTAATTCATCGGCATTCTCTCGGTTTGATTATTGTCTCTAACGCATTTTGTACGATATTTACATATAGATATACATATTATTACTACTACTATACTACATAATATTTTACACTATATACAATGTCCTTTCTTTGTCTTACACCATCGTCTCCGGGGACTCTATACGTAATGTCCGTATATCCCCGTATTTCTCATTCATTATCTGGTATACATCAGATTCGTTTGACCATTGCTGTGCTTCGATAATGGGCGGTTCTTTTAACCAGAGTCCGCTTGTACTAGAATTTCCTATGATTTCATGTTCCTCAGTTTTCTCTGTATCATATTGTCCTAGTTCAATATCGTAATTGAATTTTTCTACTGCTGACCATAATCTTTTCTTTATTGGTTTCTTTCTGCATTTGGTAGTTCTTACTAATTGAATTATTATCAACATTACTACGCTGCTTATTACTGCTGTTGTTATCCAAATCATTTTAATCATATAATTCTTTCCATCAGGCTGCACAGTTGTGCTTTCTCTTGCATTGGTTGTCTCCATTATTCCTTCTTTTGGTTGTACATTTTTAAGTGCTTTCTGGAGTTGTAATGCTTCGTGAATTGAAAGGTGGCTGTCGTCCATGAGCATTCCTTTTTGCCATGTTTCGTTACTTGATTTTCTTTCAGATTGTTTTGTTATAGGTTGATCCGTTGCATTTGACTTGGGCGGTTTCCTTGTTATCGTTCTCCAATGCTCATGAGTTCCTTTTTGAATGTTTATTACATATTTTCCAAGTTTTCTTTTCGTCGGTATGCGATACTTTTGATTCTTTATATTTTTGCTTGTTTCACATTGGATCCTTTTATTTACTGGTTCGTTTCCTTTAGGTTCGTATACGCAGATTTTCGTGATAGGTTTTTCACCTGTGTTCTCGATTAGTATTTCCTCTTCATTCGCCGCGTTTGATTCTATATTTATGATTACTGCTTTACTTTCTCTGATCTGTCGTTGGTACGGTTCCTCTTTTGTTTCTTTTTCTGGACGTTTTGTCGTAATCGATTCTAGCAACTTTCTTGTTATTGATTTCCAGTAATCATCTCTTCCTCTCTGAACGTGTACTATATACTTTCCACGTTTTCTTTTAGTTGGAATGCGGTATTTTTGATTTTTGATATCCTCATTTGATTGACATTTAATTATTTCATTCGTCGTTCCGTTCTTTTTGGTTTCGAATATACAAACTTTTGTAATGGGTTCTTTGCCCATATTTTCGACTATTATTTCTTCTCCACTCTTTGGGTCTGTTTCCACTTTTATTATTATTTCTTTATTTTCTCGTGCTCGACGTTGATAAGGCTCTTCTTTTGGTGTTGTGAATTTCAATCCCAGAGTTTTGGCTAGTGTGCATGTTATTATTATATCATTGTTGGCACATATTATATATTCCGCATTTCCTTCTAGACTATCCCATTTGCATTTCTTTCCTGCTTTCATATTCATTTTCCAACAATCGATAATTTTATTTTGTATACACACTTGTTCAATTGTTTCTATTCCTCTATTTATTATTCGCAATTTGCCTATCCCTGGCTTTACTTGGATTTTTACGTTTTTATCTTCTGTAGCATCTCTGCATACATCTTTGGTGGTCTGACATGATGATGAGTTTTCGGATCGTATTTCCATCTTTCCTGGTTTTCCTATTGAATCGAATTGACAACTTATGCTTGTATTCCTCGTCAGTTGTAAGCATATTCCTTTGCTCGAAATTCCTTTATCGTTTATTGTTCGTATTCTGAACGATCTCATTTCCTTCGTGATATTTTCGTCAGCTTCCGTTAACTTGATGGACGTAATCAATATCATTATTTTTTGTAGCAGGGTCGGTCGGTTTTGATTTTTCCTTTGTTGTAATAACATCATTCCTTTGTTTCGTTTTCCCTCGTTATTGCTGTTGCTTGTTTCTTGACGTTCCTCGTTAGATGATTCCTTTTTCTCTTGTTTGGATTTGTTTTTGTCGCTAGTGTTTGGTTCAGTATTTTGATCATCTTGGTTTTTGCTGTTGTCACCTCCTTCTCTATTATTATTTCCATCCGGGGTTTCCTTTGAAATGTCGTCCTCGACATTTATTATTTCGATTATTTCCTCGTATACTTTTATTATTCTTGCTTTTATGTCGTCCATCTCTTTTATCTCTTGTTTGCTCGCTTGAAATCTTATTTGCTTTCGATGCCATCTGTCTATTATCATCAATAACTGTTCTTTTCTGTCTCCGATTCGTATTGCTTCTTTTGGATGATTGGTGAATTTTAGTCCTTCCCATTTCAACATTGCTTTTATCGTCTTTGGAAATGGATAGTGAGCATATATTGTTTCTTTTAATAGGACGTTTCTGTTTCTTACCATATAGTTTACATTGAATACTTTAAGTGATGAACCTTCGTAGGTCCATTTCATCAGATTGGCTGTTGCTTCATCTTGTTTGGCGTCGATAGCTTCCCATAATGTTTGAATTGTTTTGCCCATCATTTCTCTTTCTCTAATTGTCGCATTACTGGTTATAAATTTTACTGCACTTGCCTGTCTGGATTTCAGCGCATAATGTAGTACATTGTTTTCTCCATTGTCTTTTTCTTTGAACGATGATCCTGTTTTTAGTAGTTCTCCCAGAACTGTTGTAGAAGCATCTGCTGCAACTGCGAACATTAATGGTGTTTGTCCCTCTTCGTTTGGTACATTTGAGGCGTATCCGCATTTCTGCATAAGTTGAATTATATCCATTATCCTTTGAGTGTTTCTATGCTGTACTGCAATATGTAAAGGTACATTCCCTTCTACATCTGCCATAGTGAAGATCATGGGTATGCTTTCCTTGATACGATCCATTTCTGGTGGACTTCTAGCTCCTTTAGCGTAATCCATAGCGATTTTTCCCGCTTTGTTTACTATTCTCATCCATCCTTTTCCTTCGACCCATTCTGGCATTATCTCTCTGATAGCTTTTACTATTATATCCATCTTGTCTACATTATCTTGGGTCGCGTTTAGAGTTATTTTGGATTCATTTGGTTTAGGTTCCTCTACGGTATTATTTGATGTCGCTTCTATTTTTCGACTCATCGTTAGTCCGTTTATACTCAGTTGTTGGGTTTGTGATCTAGTTTGCATACCTCGATTCTCTGGTTCTCTTGTTACTGTTCTAGGTATTGCTTTACATCTACTTACGTTTACGTAGATAGGCCTGGTGAGTGGGTTGTTGACCAATTTAACTCGAGCATTGTTCTCGTTTACATACATTATCTCATATGGTCCTTTACCACTTCTTTGTAGTTTTCTGGCTACTCCTGGGATAATTTCTGGCGTCGCAATTATTACCCAGTCTCCGACCTGAAAGTTATGCTCGCGTACGTCTCGCTTTTTATCGTGCAATTCTTTGTAACTTTCTTGATTAAATCTGATATTCATACCTGCTGTTTTCCAGATCTCTTGCATTCGCTCCTTGAACCCTGTTACATAATCATCAATTTCCATATACTGTGATATCGGTGGTTGATATTCTAAGTCTATCGGCATGTTACATTCTCTGCCGTACATTAGTTTGAATGGACTCATTTTTGTTGCTGAATGTATGGACATTCTATATGCCATAAGGCATAAGTTTATATATCTATCCCAATCCTTTTGGTGTCTACTGACATAATTTGACATCATTTCAATTAATATGCCATTGAATCGTTCGGTTTGACCGTTTGTTTGCGGATGGTATGGCGATGTTCTCAACTTCGCAATTCTGAAGTAATTCGTTACTTCCTCTATTATTTCGCTCATAAAGTTGGTTCCTTGATCGGTTAGAATCTGTTTGGGTGTTCCATATCTACAGCATATTTCTTCTACTAGGATTCTCGCTATTGTTCTAGCCTTTTGATCTGGTATTGCGAATGCTTCCGGAAATTTTGATAAATAGTCTGTTACTACTAATATGCAAATATTTCCATCGTTAGTTTCTGGTAGTGGTCCTACTACGTCCATCGCGATCATTGTCATGGGTTCCGGTGGAATTGGCATTGGTTTTAACGGTGCTTTCAATTTGCTTCCTGTGCTTTTTCTCGTTGCGCATATCAGACAATTTTTTATCCATCCTTTTACGTCTTCTCCGATATTTGACCAATAGTATTTTTGACGCAGTCTTGCTTCCGTCTTTTTAGCTGACATGTGTCCTCCAAGTTTTCCATCGTGGTATTGCATCAATACCTCCTTTCGTCTACTCTCTGGTAAACACATGAGTCGTTTCTCACCATCCATTAATAATAACCATCCCTTCTCTATGGTATACCGGTGTCTGTGTTTTTCCATATGCTCTTTCAATTTACTGTTGTTGTCGAAGACTTTCATATCATTAGTTTCTATGAATTCGATTATTGTTTTCAACTCCTCATCTTCCTTCTGCTCGTTTCTCAATTTTGTGAAATCGATATCTTCTGAGATGATCATGCATATTCGTCTTACATCGTGATCCATTAGTTCCTCAAATACAAATCTTGACATACAATCTGCGTTGGCGTTCGCTTTTCCTGATTTGAACTTTATATATGGTGAGTATTCTTGCAACTGCATTGCCCATCTCATTAATCTACTCGAGGCTTCTTTGTGTTGTCCCAACCATACTAATGGTTGATGATCAGTCGTGATATATATCTCGTGACCCCATAACAAATATTTGAAGTGTTTAATGGCTTGGATTATTGCTAATGCCTCTCTTTCGGTCACAGAGTAATTCTTTTCATGTTTCTTGAAGGTTCGGCTATAATATCCAATAACTCGTTCTCTTTTCTCGTCATCCCATTGTCCTAAGACTGCTCCAGATGCATATCCACTTGCGTCTGTCGCTAACAAAAACGGTTTCTTAAAATCCGGATGTACGAGTATTGGTGCTGATATTAGCTTATCTCTGAGTGTTTCAAAGGCTGTTTGTTGTTCCTTTTCCCATATAAACGGGGTATCTTTTTTGGTCAATTCTTGTATTGGTTTCGCAATGGTTGCATAACTCTTGATGAACTTTCGATAGTATCCACATAAGCCTAAGAATTCTTGCACTTGCGTGACTGTCTTTGGTGCAGGGCAATTCTTTATCTTTTCAATGTTTCTTGGATCTGGTTCTTTGCCTTTTGCTGACACAATATGTCCTAAGAAGGTAACTTTTTCCTTTGCCCAATCGCATTTGGAGGGTTTCAATTTTAACTTCCATTGTCTCAGTCGAACGAATACATTACGGATATCTTTTAAATGTTGCTCGAAGGTGCTAGAATAAATTAGTAAATCATCAATATATACCATACATTGTTTAATGCCGTGCGTTACAAAATTCATACATCTCTGAAATGAAGCTGGTGCGTTGGTTAATCCGAAAGGCATTTTCTTGAATTGATATAGATCTTTTCCGATTGTAAAGGCAGTTTTCTCTCTGTCTTCTTCTTTGACTTTTATTTGCCAATAACCACTTTTTAAATCTAGCGATGTAAAATAAGCTGCTCCGTTTAAAGTTTGTAACATTTCATTTATGTCTGGTAACGGATATGTATCCCGTTTTGTTACCGCGTTGAGTCGTCGATAATCTATACAGAACCGTTGTGTTCCGTCCTTTTTCTTTACCATGACTACTGGGAATTGCCATGGCGAGCAACTTGGTTCGATCACTCCTGCGTCTAACATCTTTTGAACTTCTTTTTCTGCTTCTGATTTTTGAGCTTCTGCTAATCGATATGGCCGTAGTGTTATTGGGGTATCATCTGTTAGTGGTATCGTGTGTTGCGTCACATCACTTGTACCGAGATCTAAGTCAGATGCTGCAAATATATCTTTGAATTCCATTAGCAGTTTTTGTAATTGCTCTTTTTCGGTTTCGTTTAGTAGCTGACTATCGATTGTCCATAATTCCTCCTCCATTCCTTCAGTTTTCGTTGTTGGAAGTTCAATATCCATCATCGGTGTTAGCTTTCCCAATCTTTCGTTTTCGTAAATGACTTTATCTTCTTCATCGAAATTTGTAATGTTGATTGGAATTTCACTGTTGTCGTTTACATACACTATTTCTCTGGCTAAAGGCAGTTCTTTCTTTTTCTCAAATTTGTGATTAGGTTCGAAAATCATTTCACCTCTAGTTTCTTCTTTCACTTTTACGTAACAAATCATTTGTGTGCGTCCTGGCACTACTATTTTCTCTGAGCATCTCACTTCTGATTTCAACATACATATTCGTCCGGTTTTATCTCTCAGCTCCATTGATCCTAGATCTATTATTATCTCTTTTAACAATTCTGGCATGAGATCTGTTCCAATTATACAGTCTGCACTCAATCTCCTGATAACTGCTAAATACGTATTGATTTTCACATTTTTATATTCGATTATTGACCAGATTTTTCCGATGACCGCTACCGATTCTTTACTACAAGTTATTACATCCATGTTAGCTTCTTCTATACATGGCCATAATCTTCCTGGTATTTTATCCATTTTTATTGCTGAGATGTTTGCTCCGGTATCAATCATTGCTTTTATTTCTACCCCATTTATTTCTATGGGTATCGTTAATGTTGGTCCAGCTAATGTTTGCAACATAGCGATAGTTCGAGTTTCTGGATCCTGATCCACACTTCTCGATCTTTGGCTGTTTCTTGGTACTAAATCTGCCCAATTTGGTTCGTATGGTACTGGATAAATATTTCGTAATGTTGTTGATCTTGGTGCGCTTTTCAATAAGGTGAGTCTACAAGTTCTGGTATCGGCGTGATATACAATCGTTGACATTCCCGTATTACATGATTTGTCTGTTGCCAGGCATTGAGGGTACTTTTTCATTGCTTGCGTGTCTGGATCAAAATATCCTTGGTATTTCTCCAACTTTACTTGGTAGCTTTCAATCACTACTACTCCTTTGACTAGTTGATTCAATAGGGTGTACTCTCCTCCTTGACACGTTCCGTCTCCAGCCGTTATTCTTCCCGCAGCGTATACTCGGGTAGTTTTTATCTTTCCTTCCTCGGCTGCTACATTCACTCGTCCAGCTATTGAGATGCGTCCTGTCGTGAATCCTTCTTCACATTCGTTCCTCGTTACTGAGACCACTGTTGTTTCCGTTCCTGCTTCTATAATTGTTGAATGTGATGTCCGCAATGAAATGCCACGATTTTCCTTGTTACTGAACATTCTTTGATTTCCGTTTTAATGAAATCTACCTCTTGATATACGTTATACGATACTGCTGTTGCCGTTGTCTGTAATCTACCAGGATTTGCTGCTTTGCACTCTTCCGTTTCTTTTAATGAGTATTTGTCACCAATCTTTATATTATCACAATCATATACTACGAACGGTTCTACTCCTTTTACGCACATCATCCATATGAATATTGTGGTGATTATTGCGTTCATCCGTTTTCTAGCTGTTTTTGGATCGCTTGCATTAATCGTTGTTTCGAATTCCGTTAATAACTCTTTTAGCTTCGCTTGCATTATTTCAGTTTGATCGTCTTTACTTACTAGATTTATAAAGGCTTGCCATCCGCCTTGAGTCAGGATGAATGGTTCGATTACTTTCCTGATAATGTCCGTTATTGCAAATTCATATCCGTTTGGGTTGTACTTTGGGGTTCGCTTCCTGTATATCACTATCGTATTGTACATCAGATAAGCCATTCCTACCAAATATCTGTTTGGGTCATCAGATCGTTTCGTTAAGTGATTTATTATCAGCAGTAATTCCTCTGGATCTTTGGTTGTGGTCCGTACTTTGTTATTTTATTTATTATTGGCTTTATTGCTGCCCAAAGCTGCTTCGCTTCTGTTCCGATATTGTTAAGTTTTAAATTCCTCTTTATCTCTGGATTTGCTAATCCCAGCATATCAGTTATTAGTCTGTTGATCCATTTTGCTCCTTGTTCTTGGCCTTTCGTTTTTCCTGTAACTGTTTTGTTACTTGACTAAGCTTGTTCAATTTTGTTGTTAATTGGTCCATCTGCATTTGTTCTTTAGTTTTCCTTTCTGGAGCTGGTTTATCAATTTTTGGTCGTCCTCTGGATTTCTTTTCCATTGCTGTACCTGTTTCTTTTCGTTTAGGTTGTTCGTCTGCCGTTTCTCTGGATGTTGTAGCTCCTCGTTTATTTATCCAGTTATCCCATTCGTCTCCTGTCGAACTTCGGCGTCTCCTTTCTTTCTTTTTATTTTCCTCTTCGGTATCTGGCTCTATAATTTCGACTGGTTGTCTTTGACCACATACTAGCTCGTTTGGTTCATCTGTTATCATATCATCTTCGTTTTCTGTCATGAACAAATCTCTTGATTCCGGTATTCTCCTGGTTGTTTCCTCATCCACTATATCGTTAAGATCATTTAGTATCTCTTCATCTCCTGTTGTGATGACGATTACTTCATCTGTTGCAGGTGGAACTTCTGGTGTATTTAAACTTTCCTGTCGCCCTATTGGCGTTTTCGTTTTGATTTCTCTTTTATTGAGTTCTCTACCCGCAATTTTTGCTACTGTTAATATATTTATTAACCCCAATTGCATCTGCGTAACTCCGATTTCGAGATCGTCATCCAATGATCGTCCTTCGTATTGTAAATGAAATGGCGGTTCATACGGTATTCTCTTTTTCACTTCACTCACCTTGGCGGTGATATAAAATTCTCTTTCGATTGGTTCGAAATCTGGTGTCATAATTTTTAAACTATACTTCTCTATCGTTTCGGCTGCCCATTCGGTATGTTTCCATTTTCGGATAATTTCTCGGAATTGTTCTGGGTACCACGCATACATTCTCGGATATTCTTCTATTTCCTTTACAATATTTCGCAGGTTCTCTACTCTGTTACAAGAGTCGATTATCCATTTTGCTAAATCTGTTACAGTTCGTCTTTGATTCTTTGCTCCGGTTCTCAATATTGCTGCTAATTCTCTGCATTTTTGCGTTTCCGTTAATCGTGTTAATCCTTCCTCCACAGGATCGTCTATATCTGTGAGCAAATATCTTGTTCCTGGAATTCGTTTTTCGAGTACACTGATTCGCGGTCTCGCTTGTTCTTGTTGAATTCGTATTTTCATTTCTCGTTCTGTTTCTACTTCGATCGTGATGTATATCGTATCATCTTTTACGAATTGAGGTGTTACGTATTTTTTCAACAGAAATTGTGGTACTCCTCCCGCTACATTTTCCGTGGATTTTGGCTTCTGGCTTATCATAGATCTTGGGTCTACTCCCAATTTTTCGCTGTGTCGCTCTTCCCATTTTCCGGGTTTAGCGATTGAAATTGTGACCTTTCGATTAAATGGCCATTCTAACTTGCCGTCATATCTGCCTCTTGCCAATAGAAAATACACTGATAGATATTTTCCTTTTCCTACTCCATCTCCGTTTGGGTACACTCTCAATTTCATCCGGTATCCTCCGATTTCCGTATAGAATTGATGACTTGTAATACCGATGATTTTCTCTTCTTCAGCCGATTTTACTTTTTCCGCCCATCCGCCTATTTTCCAGGTGTATGGGGCTAGTCGAGCTTTATCGTTTATTTCCTCGTCTTCTTCTGGTTGCCATTCCATTTCGTTTAGCATTTCCTCTGGTAGTTTTCATATGGTTCATCTTCATATAACTCTAAGGTTATTTCGTTAGCTGCGTCTTCCGGCGCTTCTCCTGGTACGTATTTTCTCCATTTTGGTTCGGTTCTCTCCGTTTTCCATTTCCACTCTTTTGTCTTTTCATCATGCACCTTTTTCCATGGTGTTGATCGGCATCTCGAGTCGTCTATCGGTTGTAATTTTGTGCTCAACTTCGCATCTTGTCTCCATAACTGGTAGATGGTTAATATTTGGTCCATCTTTCTTTTCATTTCCTCTTGAAATTCTTGGATCTGTTGTTCCCTTTTCGTTGTATTTTTTCTCTCTGGTTCATCCATCGCTATGATATTAATAGTTTGTCCGTCTTCCCATATACCTAATTCGTATATCGGGGTTCGTTCTCGCGGACTTATTTGTCGTTTGTGATACATTATTGCCACGTCCTCTACCATATCGTCGTCACTATTTTCGATTATCGGTTGTATAATTTCTCGGTTTATTCGTCGGTATAATTCGTGCATTTGACAATCGGGATCTACTAGTATTTCTTTTATTTCATCATTTGGTAACTTTATTTTTATCTTTATTGGTTCATCTCCTCTCATATCTCTTTGATGTTCTCCGTATTTGGCTATCAACTCATCTGTTCTCTCGTTATCGAATCTCATAATATCTGTATCTCGTACAGCTTCTACAAATATTTTCATTGATATCGGTCTAGTTAACGATAATCGGTTAATATATTTTCTAGCCTGGTCTATGGCTTGTTCTGTCATTTTAATCTGGTTTTGCCTCATTATCTTTTGTCTCTCTTTTTCCAATCCAGGTTTTATTTCTTTGGTATACAATATTTGAATTTTCTGCCATATTTCTGCTGTCGTTTCTTCGCTTTCATTTTTGTTTAATGTTACTACATTTATTCCGTATGGCCATATTAGAGCATCCGCGAGGTGTATGTCTCGCTTTATTTTCCTTCCTTGATAATACAAGGGCTTATTTTTATAACTGGGTCCTAGTTTTTTCACTACCCAATCGTACAACTCGTTTGTGCTTTCGCCTCTTGTTGCTATTATCTGTCTCGGTATCTCTGGAAAATCAATAATTACCTGGTATTCTTCTCTATCATATTCTTTCAGATTCTCTTGGTACTTTTTTATCATATCTTTCCATGATGCCGTGAATGTACCGTTATCTTGTTGATATCCTTTCGCGATCAGCTTCATTATTCTGCTGTATGCAGTTGTATCTCTGAGGTTTAAGAACATCTGGTTTCGATCTACTTCTTCCACGATCTCGTTAATTTCTTTTAATATCTCGGTTTCATCTTCTCTTGGCACGTTCGTTTCCATTTCCTCTAATTCGGATTTTGATTCGTCTTTGTATGGTTTGCTTTCCTCGCATGACTGAAATATTTCTCCGCCCAGACTACTTATCTCGCTTTCGTCTTCATCTGTTTGATCATCTGCTATTTGTCTCAGCATATTAATGTGTGGTTGTTCCTCTTCTTTCATTATCTTTGTTGGCCCTTTTGTTTGGAACCATATCTCCTTTATTCTGTTCTCGATTTGAGCTTCACTCCACGTGGGCTTTTCTTTTCTGATTCTTGTTTCTATTTTTTGTAGCAGTATCCTCTGGATTCGATTTTTTGTTATTATTGGTTCTGATATCCTTTCTTTTTCTTTTGACGTTGATGCTTCTTGCTCATCTTTTTGCAGTTTTAATTCTGGCTCTTTCATTTCCTGAGATAGCACTTTCTCTGCCAGCACTTCTATTTTTTGATCTAGTGCTTGTTCTTGTTCTAAGTGTTTTAACGCTCCGTCTATTTTTAATATTAGTGCCTTCTTTCTTAGTTCCGCTTTCTCTTGGTTTAGGATTGCTTCTTTTTCTTTCAATTGATCCTCCTCTTGTTCTAAAGCTTCCTCCTGCTTTATTTTCTCGAGTGTACTCTCTATTGTTTGTGTCATAATTTCTTCTTCGAGTTCGTCTATCTCGTACATCAATGTTTCCTTGTTTTGATCCTCCATTATCATCATCTCTGCTCGATTACTCTCTTGAGTTTCTGGTTCGTCTGATTTCTCAGTTGTCATTTCTTTTAGTTGTCGACGTCTCTGTTTTTCCTCCTCTGTAAATTCTTTGATGGCCTCTATTTTCTCCATCGTATTTAATTCAACTGTTTTCTCGTTATCGGTTATCATATTTCCTCCCCCCTCGTTCTCAACACACTGCTCCGCAGTGTGAATTTCATCTGGAATTTCCATTCTCATTATATTAATTCTTTTCGGGGTTTGTTTTCGATTTTCCCATCTTTGCTGGATTTCCTGAGCTTCCCTCTGTTTGTAGTCTCTGCCATTCAGCTTGCTGTTGCTCTTGATATTCTCTAGTTCTCAGCTCTTGAATCTCTTCATTGCTTCTCATTACGTTGATTCGTTGTTGTTGTATATTGGTGGGCATTTGTTGCATCATCTCTTTTAATTCCATGGGCATTCGTTGTAGTGTTTCTCGTAGCATATCTATTTCCTGCATCACGTTAATTTGCGGATTTCTCATAGGATTATTGTTTGGTCTTGATTGATTTGACTCCCCTCTCATGTTACATTGCCTTGCGAGGTGTCCTTGTTGACCACAATTGTAACATGCTTTGCTATTAAGTTGTCTACATATTTTTTCAGTATGCCCTCGTTTACCACATATCTGGCAGTTGTAATTTCGGAAACAATTCTCTGACCGATGTCCTATTCTTTGACATGTGGAGCATTTTTCGTTGGCATTTGGATTGTTCCTGAAATTATTATTATAACTTACTTGGTTATTACCTCTATCCTCCGGATTTCTCGTTGTTGGTGGCTTGAACATCTGCTGTGCTCTTGGAATAAATTGATTCATAGCTGGATTGATATTGTTGTTTTGATTGTTGGCATTGACTGTTGATGTTGTTGGTTCTGTGGCCAAGACTGCCACTTGATATCCCAGTCCCAGATGGGCTTCACATCTATTTGCGATTGCTACTGCTTTATCTAACGTTTCTGGTGCCAAGCATCCAAGGTTGGCTCGTATGTCTTCCCTTTTGATTCCTCTTATGAAGACGTCTACCATTTTATCTTCAGGTAAATCTGCTTCTCCGAAGGCTTCTTTACATAATTTCTTTAATTCGCATGCGTACACTGCATTTGATTCATCTCGTCTTTGTTTTCGGTGTAGGAAGTCTAATATCTTCCTATTCCCCTTTTTCTCTATTCCGAATATCTTTATTAAGAACTCTTTAATTTCTGTCCATGTTGTCAATTTCGTTACATCTCTCGCTTCTTCTACAAATACATCCTGTGCGCTCCCTTTCAGATACAAGGGTAGTCGCTCTTTTACTTTTTGATCTGTCCACTGACAGATATTTTTATAAACTTCAAATTCCTTTATAAATGTATCCAATTTATTGAGACTACCGTCGAACGGTTCTCCTCTGAACTTTTCTCTGAATTCTCCTACTGTTGCATTATTGTTATTCAACATTGTATTTGGATCATGCATTGAAGGACTTATAGAAGTTGTCATGTTTGGATTGTTGTCTAGATCTTCTTCGTTTACTGATTCTATTGTTGCCAACTGGTTTTCGATATTACGTGATTCGTTCTCTTCGCTGCTGTTAAATTCAAAATCGGTCAATCCGCTATCTGTGCCGGTTCCGGTTGCAGTTGATACTTTGGTATTAACACTTCTACTGTTGCGAACTTTTTTCTTTTCTTCCGCTTTTAATAAACTCTTTTCTCTATTCTCTTGGCTTTTGCTTCTCGTATGGTTGCTGATGCTATCAATGTTTACGGTTATTCGTCTGCTTGACTGGTTTTCTCGTTTCTCTTTTCTTGCTTTGGTTGCTTTGAAACTTCTGGTTGCTTATCTGCTTGTAACTACTCTGACGTTTATTCCCAATTCTTTTCTGCTCGTTTATTCAAGTTTCTCTATTACCGCTTGCTTTGTCGTATGCTCTGAAATATTTTCTCCTTTGCTTTGCTTTGCACTTGACTTGGATTGCTTTGCTTGACTATCGATTCCTAAAAATAAATAACACTCCAATATTCTATACTCTATACTAATTTCTCCTCCATTTACCATACTATATACGTTATCATCCCTTGTTCGCATTTATCGTGGTGGTCTTCTTTATCTGACTCACCCCCCTCATTTTAAGTCTATTTTTAATTATCTATTCCTCGTAATAATTATCTATTAATCTCGTATCAATTATCTATATAGTCTTATCAGTTATCTATATAGTCGTATCAATTATCTATATCATAATATCAATAATCATCATATTCATACTTTCATTCATTCCATTAATTATTTTTCCTATGTCCCCCAAAAATTCATTTGCTTAATCCTCAATCGCTGGCGCTCTATGCCCTCTATAATTTCCGTTGGCTCTTCGGCCTTCGGCTTTAACTCTTTTACTGGTCATCTGTGACCTTAATATCTATTCATAATCATATTTCATCCTTACTCATATCATATCTTATCTGGAACTCTATGGCCTCTAATATCATATCATAATCGTCCGGCACTCTATGGCCTCTAATATCATATCATAATCATCCGGCACTCTATGGCCTCTAATATCATATCATAATCATCCGGCACTCTATGGCCTCTAATATCATATCATAATCATCCGGCACTCTATGGCCTCTAATATCATATCTATCAATTTCATCTTTACTCATATTCGTTTTAATCTAATTCATCTTATTATCTCTCATTGTTTCACCGGACTTGAGCTCATCAGTGACTTTTGGGTATGTTTGAGGCCTCACACTGACTCTCAAGCCATGGCGTCTTTTGGCCGCGCATTCTTCCGGTTACGCTTTACTCACCGCCATTCGGATATTTGGTACTCGGTGTGGGATCCGGGTTATTGTACCAAACTCCTCGCTGGGCAATAAAAAAACATTCCCTCGGTACTCGGTGTGGGATCCGGGTTGTGTACCTCGGAGAATATAAAAGTATGGAAATGCCTAGACGTTCAATCAAGTTCCAAAAGCGGTTTACTTGATTTCCCGAATAGTGAAAAGAAAAGGAAGCGATTAAATGTGGGAGCGGAAAATAAACTATCAAATCTCTGCCCGCTCCTTCCATCAGATTTCTCGGCTCCATTCAGCCGCTCTCATCTGGCTTTAGTAGGACATTTTGAGTATGAACCATTTACCGGTTAGTTCACATCTCACCTACCGTTTGGCCCCGATACTCGGTGTGGGATCCGGGTTGTTGTATCGAGTTCCTCCCAGCGGAAAAAAGAATCGTTCGATACTCGGTGTGTGATCCGGGTTTTTGTATCGAACGGCTCAGCGCCATCAGTCCCTTGGCTGATAACAACCTGAGCACGACAGTCCGTAGCTGTCCTCTGGTGCCTCACCACCAGCTAGGGAAAAAAGAAGTCATCTCTAGGTACCTTTAATCAAACTATTAATTCTGTTCCGTGCGCACTCTTTCTCTCGCCTCTCGGTCTATCTCTTCACTCCCCCCTTCAAAATTTGTGGTAATCGCATCAGCAAGCTCCCCAAAAGAGGTGATCAATCTCTCGCCGGTTACTTGCTGACATACGCGACTTGGCCTACCAGTTCCTTTCTCAGTAGGGTTGATCAGGGTTTCCCTTGGGTGAGCGTACTATCATTAGATAGCTCAGGTTTAACCATTTTTCCTCGTCCTATCTCCATATAATATCAATAAAACAATAATATCAATAAAACAAAAAGAATTATACACTAGGAAAACTCGGTTGTCGAAATTTTTCCGTCCAATATTTTGTGTCTCTGTGCATGTGTTTTAATTATTTCCCTAATTCGGCTTTCATGTTTTTGGTCTATTACCTTTATTTATTGTTGTCGGGTGGTTTTATTATTTACCAACATTGCATATTTCTTTTATATTCGTCTTATCATCTCGTAATAATTCAAGTACTGCGTAATACACATTTATTTCATTTCATCATAACAATTCATGGAAAGTAAACCGTTAGTCTTTCCTTTATCTTTCGCTGGCATAACATACAGTGCGACTCTTGTGCGCATCCATAACAATAACTCAGGTGTCCGCAAGGTATCACCATTACTCGTGCTTCCTCTGTTTTGCACGCATAACATTCCGAATAAGCCTTGGTTTGCTCTTTCATTATTGTTGTAATCTCGTCTTCAATATTTTTGACTTTTTCCATTAACTTGTGCCAGCTTTTCCCAAATTTAGTTATTTCCACTCTCATGGAAAGGATTTCATATATCCTTTCGGTTGTTACATCTTTATCAATATCGATCAATTTTATTAATATGCAATGTTCGTCGGAGTACAGGTTGGAAATCGTTGATATATCCTCTTTAGCTCGTTTAATTAACTTTTGTTTATTAATTAGTTCCTCAAGATTGTCATTTTCGATGTTTAGGATCCCCTTTAGTTTTTCTATAATTTTTGTTGGTTCCATCTAAAATTATTAAATTACCCTTTAAATTTATCCAAATACTAATTAACTAAATTCATTCACTTCTTTAATATATTTTGATTCATTTTATCAACTACTACTTTACTCATTACCTGTTGTGCTTTATTCCATTACCGTTGGCTTCCTCTATTTTGTTCCGTTGCTTTCTCTTGTTTATCGTTACTTCCCTTACTTACCCCATTTCATTTTATCCCGAATTTTGCCCTTTTAATTATATGTTGTTTGCTTATGCGTCTTGTCGTGTTGTTGGTATCTTACAAGGGTGTTGTGTCGTCAAGTATTGATGGATGTTGAATGCTTTGGCGTTGCTGTCTATGTAACTTTAATGTCCGTTTGGTTCCTTGGGGTTTTGCAAAACAATCGTTGTATTAATGGGTTGGTTGTTTTATTGTAGTCAGCGTGGTTGTTTTTTCATTGTTTATGTCGTTATCTTGTAGTCGGGTTGTTCGTTTTTCATCAGTTGTTCTCTGGGTTTTTTTGTTTCATGACGTTCTCATCTCTCTGGGGTTTGCAACTTATCGTCCCAACATCTCTGTTTAAACTTTAAACATTTGCTTCTATTTCCTTGGGTTCTTTGTGAAAACAGTCCTTTTATGAACCCCCAAATTTGTACCTAGCAGTCAGGTTGATCGCTTTTTATTGATGTTTCAATTTTCTCCTCGATCTTTACAATTTGATTTTGCAATCTTTAAACTCTATATTCCATCTCTCCGGGGTTCGATAACATGTCGTCCCGACATTCTCCATTTGCACCTTAAACATTTACTGATATTTCCTTTGGTTTTTCGTAAAAACAATCATTCTATCCCGGCTGAGCCCCCAACTTTGTATGGTGGGTTTCAGGGTTTCAAGTCTTGCTTATCCTCCTGGCGACCCTAGTAACGCCATACAAAATGATGCTGATCGCCACTTGGCACCCGTTGCTAAGCAACGTTGGTAATGTGTTCAAGTGGTGGATTGCCCGCAAAAATTGAGTACCATTGGCTAGTACTGTAGTTGCTCGGACAACCCTCGGGTTCACGAGCTGTCGATAGAAGACCTGTGCTCGCTTTGCTCTGTCCCTCGTAACTATTCAGGCTTAGTTCTTAATTGACTGTGGAACGAATTGGCGATGTTGGCATACGGTTATATTAAAATAACAATTCAACTAAGTTTAAAACTATTCTATTCGATCTAAACACGTTATCATCTACTGCTTGACGTTTTGGAGTTGTGTTGCACGACGTCGGGCACGTTCCTTACGTCCCGGTCGACGGTTGTTGGTTGTAGTGATGGACTGTTCTGCTGGCTTGGTGGTTGTCTGTGGCAGTTGGGTTGGGGCGAAGATGAGCGGGTAAGTTACCGCTTCACCTTCTCGGCATACCGCTAGGGCGACTTCGAGTCCCCGAATCTGCGTGCGCAGGCTCTGGTTGAGTTGCCGTTCTTCTTCCCAGCCTTTCTGGGCCGCTGTGAGTCGATGGTAGATCGCTTTCGTCTTTGCGGGATCCGTCCATGTCGCTTTCATATGTTGCATTTCTCGCGTCAATTGGATAATCTTGGCGAGTAATTCTGTGTTTGCTTGTCTCGCGTGGTTCAGTTCCGTTTGCAAGATTCGTAAGGAAGACATCGCTACAATTAAACAGATCGTTTTATTTATTATTGCTCAAGTTAAAGAATCATTTATTTCATTTAGACAAAATTGCAAATAATTCCAATTATACAAAAAAGGACACACAAATTGCTGATATTTTAAATCATCCACTACATAAATTGTCATTATGGAGTCATTCCTCGGGACAGTATCGCTTCAGGCTTCGTCGGAGAGCCTCCACTGTGTAGGGTCTTCGGGTATCTCGGACTGGGCGAGGTGGATAGGCGATGGCGATCCGCCCGGCGAGGATGTCTTCTACCACGTTTGCAAGGTACATCCTCGCCTTAACCACCTGCAAATCTACTTGCTCCTGCACCCTTTCCCACTGGGTGAGGAGGTTCTGTGCATTTGTGTAGGTTTCGGCTGCTGGGTATTGCCTTTCTGGGATATCGCAGGGCTCCTTCTCTACGTCTAATATTCTCCAAGCAGTCGGATACTGCCATGATTGATGTATCGGATCTGCTGACATCGTGGTCGATTGAGTTATTGACTGACTCTGCTTTCCTACACTTCGTCTGATGTTTTGTTCGTGTGGCATATCTAAAACGCTCTATTATTATCTCTATTAACTTTATCATGTTAAATTATTAAACAAATAGGGCTTAAGTCACTGTCGAGTGGGTCATCTGATTTAATCTTGTTGAGTTCTAGTGGCTTTCTATCTGATTGGATTGCTTTCGAAACGGGCGAACTATGTTGGGGTGATTACGTTTACATGAGGTAAGGCTATTGATCCACTCATTTTATTTAATTAAGCAAGATGATATCAAGAAATTGTCGAGTTGATTTTAAGGATAGCGGCTATATCGGTGGGGTAGCGTCGAATGTAAGTAGGGATTTTAAAGATTTCGTACCGGCATTATGTCTTCATTTCTTCATTTACTTAATCTTTCATTTTTAGGTTTTCCAACATAAAATTTAGACATTAAACCTAGCAACTTTCATCGTCACATCCTATGATATAAATTTATGGATTTTCTAAATCCAATATCGACGTCAATTTTGTTTACCAAATGTTATAACCAAATGATCGTCGGAAGGCGAGAGCGGATGTCGATTCACTGAAGTGTCGACGTATGTGTGGTGTAACTTCCGGCGGATATCGCGATTTTGAACGGTTGAAAGGAAGTAAGATTATATAGTTGCATCCGGTGATTTACAATATCTCATTTTAGGAATATCGATTGGCGAATTCGTCGAAAATCTATTCGGGTAAGTTATGCTGCAAATTAATTTGAATATCTTATCGCCATTTTTTAAGAGAACCAGTACAATACGTTCGAAATCTTGACGGACTTTATGCCAGTGGAATATTTTCTCTTATGGATTTTTATGCATTCGACATTTTCGTGAGTTAACGATTTTGTATGTTTTTAAAATAAAAGTTTTTTCTCATTTTTGAAACGCTGATTTTTATAATGATGTTAATTTAATTTAAACGGTAATTCATATATCTTGTTTTTCGTCTCTGAACTTGTTTTATTTTTTAGAAAACCTTATCATACACTTATAAATCATTTCAGTTTAGGTTTGGGGACGGTTGTGATAGCTTAGTTCGGTTTCGTTACTCAGTTTTTCGCCTATCTTTTATTTCACTAATTTATTCATCCTTTACTTCAACTCTATAAAACTATATTAATATCATTGCTTCCACTAATTTATCCAACCTTTATTTTAATTCCGTGAACCTGCCTTAATATTAATATCACTGCTAATTTATTCTACCTTAGTTTTAATTCTACGAAACTATTTTAACATTAACCTCATACTTCGTGAATCTAGTTTGATCTTTACTAAGGGAACTATTTTACTTTTATTCGAATCGTTTAATTTTTATCACTGAACGACTTGGTTGTTCGGCATCGACTTTTAATTAAAATAATGTATTTTATTAATCAAGGAACTATTTAACTAATAAACTAATATATGAAAACTTTGATTCTAATCTATAACTACGTTAACTTTAATCGTTTCAATTATTTAACCATAAAGTGGGTATATTTACGCAAAATTCCTTTAAATTTTCTCAAAAGTGAAACAAATTCAGTTTAATTCAGAAGTTATTTGTCTTTAATTATTAATCAATCATTTAATCTAATCGAGTTAATAAATAATTTATCGAATAATTTTTCCAGTTAATTTAGTATACCGATGATTAGTTTATTACACATTATAGGTTTCAATTAGTTATATCAACGATTTTAGTTTGTTTTATCCCCGTACCCTTTCCCTTTAATAGACCTTAGGCGCATTTTGTGTTCATATTATATTTACTGAGTGCCCACTGGACTACTCGGTGTGGTGATTTTAAGCCGTATGTAATATAATTTTAGGTCGATTTTACAGAATTGAGAAACGAGGAAGCAGCCAGAGACTTCTTCCTTATTTCTCGCTTCAGCTATAGGGATAAATATTGAAGTTACGACCGCTGCGTTGCGCACGCTGAGTCTTCACGGGTACATATCATTGGCGGTTTTCCACGCACTTACATGCATCTGTACTATGTAGATTTTACTATCTTGCGTGATGTGTCGGCTGTGGGCCGGAAAAATTTCGACATTTAAAATTTATAAAGACATATAAAACAAGTTATATATATTAATAATATTTATTAATTATAAAACAAACTAATTACCCATTTTTAACCATTCCATAAATTGAAAAACATCATAGCATAAAATAACATAACATAACATAAATGCCTCTCTCCCCACGTCGCCGCCAAGCAGAGCTCTATAGAGATGCTGTGGACGTGACGTGGAAAGAGGGTTCCAACCAAAATATTTCTCACCTAAAAATTGTCGAATAACGGTTTAGATTTTAAACAATTTTCAAAATAGTTCTAAAAATAGTTAAATTTCGAAACGGTTTTAACGATTTTCAAAAATGGTTTTAAAATTGGTTAACTTTAATGTGAAAATGGATCAGTATATATACCTAATTTTATGGTGTGTGAAATTTGATGCAGTAAAACAAAATTCGACCTTGTTCTTTTCTAGCAAATTCTATTATTTATTTTTATTATTTTTCGATTTATTTTTGTAATTTTTTATTTAGAATTTTTATTGAATTATTGCTAATTCAATTTTTCGATTTAAATTTCACTTTAATGAACTTTAATTGATTTTTTCAATTTCGTCGAATTTGTTGTGTTCTCTTGTTGTATTTTTGTAGGTATCGTGCGGATCTTGGTGCGTTTTGTTAATATTTTAATTTATTTTTGTGTTTATTAATTAATTATTAATTCTTTTATTTCTCAGATTTTATATGGTTTACTTGATGTTTCAGTAGGTTTATTTAAATTGCGTGTTATTTTTGCGTGTGTGTTTCTGATCCATTTAAACATTTTTGAAGGCCGTTTACGTTGTGGCCCAACAATAGTAACGAGGATTTGTAAAAAATAGATTCATTTTCTCAAGTTACTTATCCGACCAAAGCTCTCGAGAATTGTCGGTTAGTGAATCTTTTTTTTGGCGGATTAAGTGCATCTCGTTAACTAAATGATCACACGCTTGCAAAACACCTGAATTCCCACTTTTATGGTGCATAAACTTCCGTACGGTGCTCCAAGTGCGCTGAGCCTCTTCAAATGAAACGACCTTCTCCTCAACAGTTATATCGTCATCCTTTCTTCCCATCGTCTATTCACCTCATAGCATCTCCTCCAGCGAAAATGTTCCACCAGTTGGGAGGCTCTCATCAGCTTTGAGAAAGTCAGACAACTCGATCTCCTTGCTCTCGGGCATCTTTTCCTCGACAGACAGAGTTTCCCAGATATCGAGCAGCTCCGCATCCTGTATCTTAGTTTGGATATCCTCTTCAATAAACTTAGCCTTCACGAAGCAATTTCTAATCGTCAACTTGCTGACCTGTAACCAAGCACGTCGAGCGGCATATAAAGCGTCAAGCAACGTAAACTTAAACTCCTTTCCTTCATCAAATCCATTTTTTAGATCGGAAAAATAAATTTTTCTTTTATTTGAATGTTGTTGAATTTCCCTGACCAAACTGGAACGATTTAAATTTTGTCTTAAAAAATTTGTATTTTGATTATGATTTAATTATTATATTTTAATTACAAAAAGAGAATAATTAAAAATTATACGTTTGATTTTTTAGATCGGAAAAATTAATTTTTCTTTTATTTGAATATTGTTGAATTTCCCTGACCAAACTGGAACGATTTAAATTTTGTCTTAAAAAATTTGTATTTTGATTATGATTAAATTATTACATTTTAATTACAAAAAGAGAATAATTAAAAATTATACGTTTGATGAAAATTATCATCAAATTATTGTCTTCGTAGTCTTACCATTCAATTTAATATAAAACGTTTGTAAGACCTTTGAAAATAAGGCATACAAGAAACTTTTATTAAACATGAAAATGAGAAAAATTACAAATTTACTAACCCTAAATGATAAAAATCCATTATAATATAAAAAAATCCGACCAAAAATTAGGACGAATCTTGGAAAATTTAGTTGGAAATCTAAAAAAATTCCAAAAGCAAAATAGATATCATTGTGTACACAATAAACCGAAATGTCTCACCCTAAGTTTGTAAGCGAAATTATGAAAAAAATTTTGAAAAACATTAATAATTTCTAAATACATATGTTCAATATTTTAAAGTGTTATTTTGCGCATTCATTCATTTTATCTCATTTTCTTTTGTGATATTGTTTCAATTTATATTTTTAATAGAGGGGCTGTAAAATAAAAAGAGCCAACACCTTCTTGAACCCAAAGGTTTGCCAGGGTATTAACAGTCATGGCAACATGACTCACCTTTTACTGGAAGCCGCCCATTGGAATACATTTCCAACGTCATTTTTGACGGGTATCCAATGGTAATGACTAATATGCTGCGTATCTGATGGGAAACCCTTGAAACTTTCTGGAGCTTCTTCTTTGAGGGTATCGCGTTTTAAAACATTAATATTATGAATGGTTCTTATGTGCGTGTGCTGAGGATTTGTCCTCATATCATTGGTTTTTACTATCACATCGCACATATTACATTTTGCTGTTGGTTTTTTGATCCTCTCAAAAATTGAAACTAAACACAATTTTTATTTTTACATTGCTTCATATACTCAAAATAAATTTCGTTACCTACCTTTTTTGATGTCATTTTTGGGTAAACTGTAAAATATAATTTAAGTTATTGAATAAAAAAATTCAAAAATAATGATTTTCAAATAACGGTAATAAATTAAATCTGCTCTAGCTTCTCTAGTTTAAAAATAAAGATAAATGAACAAGAAACAAGGTCATAAGATATGAACCATAATAATTAAATTAATTAATTAACAAATTTAAACAGCGTTTCAAATCATTAAATGCAAAGCCAAAAACCAATATTATTTTTCATGACGTTCAGATTCAAGGAAAATGTTTACTCAAAGTTTACAACAAACCAGTATTTGAAACACAATATCGCTTGATTAGTGAAAACTGTTGGTTGGATTATACTAAATTGAAAATTGAAATAGCCGATTTATTGTCACAAATAAATTCACTCAAATTAAATTTAGGGCTAGTTGATTGTCCTTAGTTAGAATATTTTTATCTTGTGAAATGAAAATGAGTTATATCACCGGACTGAATTGTTAGAGATTGTAAAGGATGGATCTTTCAAAGTTACATATGTGATTGAAGGAACTTCCGGTTCTTTGATTCAGCCAGATCTCGAAAACTGCCGTAAACAAGGAACAAAAAATTCGAAACCACGAATGAAAACGAACCAAACATTACTTATAATAATTACACATCATTTTTATCGAGACCATAAAATCTTTTTCAACCTCAAATATCCAGAAACCATATTTACTTATAAAAAATACCTTAAAATACCCTCTGCATAGAGCGAAACTTTATTGTATATTAATGAGAGCCTAAATTTTTGGCTTTTTAAAGTGAATTGAAATCTAAGTTTTTTACCGAGAGTTTAAATTCCAAACGAAGTTTAAATTTTAACCGAAGTTGTAATCCTTAGCTTTTTTAACCGTAAGCGATTTAGTGCCTTTTTAGACAAGGTTTTTTTTATCGAGAGCTAATTATTGATTCACTAAAAAACCTACATACTCTATAGTGCCACTGGAAAACTGTGTAACCATCTGAAGCCTATTGCAATTTAAAAGAGAGCCTAAATACCCACTTATCAAAAGAAACCATTAGTCCTCTCGAGCAGTTCATTTTGATTTGTTAAAATTTAAGTGAAATCTTACAAAAAGCCCTGTAATTCTCTGGCGCCAAAATAATTCTTGACCAGAGTATGGCAGTAGTTCCAGAGGGCTAACATCTAACTACAGATGGATTATAAAAAACGGTTAAGGCGATCAGAGTTTGAAAATAAAGATAGCTTCGAGTTTTGTTTCTTGTATTGCACAATTAAAGGGACAAAATATGAATGAGATTATGGTTTCGTTTGATATCTGGCTAATCCGATTGGCTTATGTTGCATGTTGTGGAATGAAAACGTCTCTGAATATCACATTTTTAATTGAAGAACATTTCATAAACTTCTGGAATTCGTTACTTCAATGTAAATTTTCCTTTCAATAATAAAGTAGCAAATAAATGGAGTCACTGTGTTTTCATTTAGCATCAACGATGGCATTAATATTTTTGGCTACCTTAGAAAACAAAATTGTTTTTTTTCTATTTTAAAAACATATTGTTTATAAACTCTGAGTTTGCAAATCAAATACACGTAGAGCCAATTTTGCATTTACTTTGAAGGTAACATAAGAACATTGTATTCACATGTGAATCAAAGAGGAATTTATTAATTACGTTCTTGGATTTATTAATCCAGCACAAAGTTAACACTGAGACTGATGTTTATACAAAACAAACTGATAAGGGTGCTTATGCTTCACCTGAAAGTTCTTGTGAATTAAACTATAAGAGAAATATGGTGAAAGGATTGATACAGTCTTTACATTTTACTTTTGCATATTCAGTAAAAAGTATAGATAAGACTGAGTAGTTGGTAAAAAAATGGCTTTTCTTAATAATTTTTCGTAATGATAAAAGAGACTATTGATAAATTGATTCTAAGGATCCATGCTTGAGAATGTCTGAGTTTAAATGAGGTGGTGATGCAAACAATATTAAAAATGTATGCAAGAATGATGAGCCTAAATTTTTGTTGGTATTTCCGTGCTAGGAAGGTTTTACAAATTTTAAGAGGAAGATAAGTAATCAGTTCGGAAATTTAGATTATAAGATTGTTTCTAATTCGTTTAAGGTACACAAGATGTTTATTAATAAGTAAAAATCTCTGGTTGGATTGTGTTCGGATCCCGTGTATCAATTTACACATATTGGGTGTAATGCCCAATGCATTGCAGAGCCTTCCCGTCATCTCTGTACTCGAGTTCATGAGGATCGTCGATTAAATACATTTGGAAAAATTCTCGATTTACAATAATTATGAAACAGTTTGAAATTGCTAGGGAAACCATAAAAAAACTTCTGATAAATGTATACAATTTTGATACATCACCTATATTGATATCATTTTTCATTTTATACTCTTTAATAAAATGGAGACCCGAAAATATGTTGAAATAAATTACACAGCAAAATCAACATCAAAAAGGGAATTATTCATCGAAGTTCTTGATGAAAGCTTAAATGTATGTCAAGAAGTACGATACCAGGGCAAACATGGCGAGAGCATCCGTTAGTCAATTTTGTAATTTAACCAAATATATATTCTCTAATAAACATTATAAAAATAAACTAAAATTATAATATAATAAAGAAACCATATCCAAAGTACTCGATGGTCAATTATTATCTTGTGTTTCAGTGATCTCGATTTCATCTCACAGTGATAAATAAAACATTTGTTTAAAGTCGAAAAAAATAAAAAACCATCAATGTTGACATTCATTTAGTCAATTTGTATTATTCTCATTCAAATATTGCAAGGAGCTACTCTAGTCGTAAAAATCAGCTGCTTAAAGGACTTCCCACTGCATGATTGATGAATCTTTGCCTCCACTACTGATAACGCGAGAATCATCGAAAAGAAATTTGACATTTGTCACGTGGCTACTATGGCCTCTGAATTGATGATGAGGAACCTATTGGAAAAATATATTTCATATGATGTTATATTTGGAATAGAAATCTTTTAATACATACGAATAATATTAGATACAATCATAATGATATAAAATTGTCGATAACTCAATTAGAGCACTTTTTTCTATGAAAAATAAAACTTGGAGAATTATATAATACATTTTCATATTCTGAGCGATGTCAACATACTGCAATCATACACACACTGTTTAATATATAATACTGAACATTTAGTATACATATTTATATTAAAGATAATTTAATTGTTAAATTTATCTCAGTCATCATTAGTGGAAAGTTTATTATTTTTTTAATTATTGGGTAACAACTGAATAAATTCGTGTTTTTCTTTAAAAAATATAGACCAATTGTCATTTAAGATGCAAAAGTAACCAAATAAAACTGTTTAAAATCTATTTAAATTACTTTAGAATTTGGAAAGGGGTATGAATAAAGATTGACTCTTCCAAAATCATCTGCAGAACATAAAACCGGTAAATGATGGCCTTTGTCAACTGCATTTATGTCTGTGCCATCCATTCCTTCAGACCAAATACCTGCAGTTGACCAATCAATCGTACAATTAACTGTAGCCCAGTCTATGTCCCGAATTTGATCATTTGATTGAACCTAATCAAATAAATTGACGATTTCCTCTAAAAAACGCCCAACTAACTTGTCTGCAAGTGCTTGAATTCCAATAAAGCACTTCATAATCTCCTGAATTTGATCTCAGGAACTGACCATTGGTTGACCAGTCTATATGAGTAATAAAACTCGAATGTCCAACACATTTGCCATTTCTTGAATATTTGTAACCGTTATCTGATACGTTATAAACATAGATACTGTTATCCCTTGAACCAATGGCCAAAGAACGTCCGTCTAAAAAATTATATTACACAAATTATTGGTGTTATCAGAAAGATGTCAAACAAAATACAAAACTTATAACTTTATTGAATAAATAATAGATGAAATGTATTTGAAGTCATTTTGATGAGTAAAATAACAATAAAGCTTTAAAAACTTAAACTTTTTCGATTTTGATAACTACTAAATTTGATATCAGCAGTTAATGGTTGTATAGGACGGAAATTTATAACAAAAATAGCTACTTTTTAATGTACAATACATTTAGAGTGTCTTTGCCAGGTATCTCCTAACAACCTCAGCTGAAAGTAAGGCATGATAAAATTATATAATTATTTACGACGAAAAATTAAAATCAAATAACTTTAAATATGTTAGGTTCAAAAAAAATAGGATTGTATAAAGGACATTAAAATTTGCCGAATAATTATGCATTAATAGTAACTTCTAGACCAGATTTAAAATTTATTAAATTTTAAATTAATTTTAAAAATTATTTAAACATTAATTTTTTGTTTATTTCTCAGTTTGAAATTGTTATGCAACTTGCTGGTACGAAAATGCTTTACGAGTTCTATTCCACGACATAATTAAAACAAATTTACTACTTTAATATAATACTTCGTATATATATATATATATATATAATTAAAATTTTAAAACGATAACGAATTACTTAGATTTGACTTTTAATCGAGATGGTAATAATATTTTCTTAACTAAAAACAAGTAATTCACAAGAAAGAATAACTCGGTTATTGTGGGAAATAAGAGATCTGAGAGATAATGAAATCAACCATGACAATACTTCATAAAGTACTAGAAGAAACAATGTTATACCAAAGTTGTTGCGATATTAAGTAACTAAAATCACATTATTTATACTCATATTTAGGAGATTGATCCAATAAGTGGAAACCGCATTTATCATTTCATAGAAATAAGGCTTTAACTTTATAAATTTAACTTTTTTTTATAGAAAGCAATCTCTTTCTTTTCTAACTAGTTTTTGTAGTCATTTACTCGGTATTCTACCATATACTAATCTACGATATAAATTCATTAATGATACATTTCAGTATCTATTCTTTATTTTATAGGTCTGGTTATAATTTTATTCAATTGTATTTATACATTTTTTTTCGCGCCTACTGACTATAAGTCGGGATAACCGGCAAAGGAGTCAATTCATTATCTCAATATACAAAATAATGTATAGAATAATGACAAACCTGTGGAGAATTGGACACATTCAATTTTTTCATTACCATCTGTGTGTACACCAACCATTTCCCTGGTGATCGTGTCAATCACCATCCATCTACCAGCACAGCACCCTATTATAATGACTTCAAATAACGGATGGAAACATACACTATGGAGATTTTCTGTGAACTCTTTCCGCCAAATTAGAGTTCGAGTTAAACTATCCCAATAACATAACAGTTTGTCATAACCGACTGTGACAAATCTGTGCTGTTTAGGATGTGTAGCAAGCCCCCACATTTCTTCAACGTGACCATCAACAATGGATCGGAATTCCATAGATTGGCTGTTACTCTGCAGATGAAACTGAAATAGTAAATTTTAATGTATATATAGTTTATGATAATAATAATAATAATTTTACTTGCAAAATTGAACTTTTAGTACTCCCAACTAGAATCATTCCTCCGGGTCCCTGGGACAACATTCTAATAGCCCCATGAGTTTCTGGTAAAGTTTTCTCACACCCAATACATGCTAATAATGAACTCCATTCTTTTATCTTTCTATCTTTGCCTCCACCAGATAATAAAGTGCTGTTTTTAGTCAAAAGCAATGAAAAAATTGGTCCTTCGTGCGCTGTTGTGACTATTTTTTCAACTTTATGAGTTTCTACAATACAGTAATAATAAGGTAATTGAGATCGCTACTGTCCCAGTACCCATATTCCATAGGATAATATTTCCAGAAGAGTCTCCAGTAACCAATTCACCATTATCTAAGAAAGCTTGACACAAAATGAATTTTGGTTTCTCATTTTTCTGTTAATATGATATATATTATATGATTGGAATATTATTTAATTATTTTACCTCATAAACTGCTTGTTTTTTTGATAATTGATTATCCTCAAAATTCCAAAAGGTGAGATGATTTTTACCGCATGTTATGATGCTTTTATTATTTAAAGGATGGAAATCTACAGACAATATTGGTTCGGTTGAACTCTGAAATGTAATTTCGTCATATAAAATATTCGTATTAAATTGGTTTTAAACCTTTGCTTCTACAATTCTACGCTCCTTTTCCCATTGCCATATCGATAGAACATGCTCATTAGCTTCATCGACAGCACAAATAAGCATACCTCCGTCCTTTATAAAATAGATTTTAAGTAAATTTATTATTAATAAAATAAAATATTCATAACAAATATAAAATAAATAACCAATGACAATTTATTATAGAACGATTAGTCATTGTGATGCACATTTAGACGACAATTACTACAATCTACAAATATTTATCATTTTTCTATTCCTTTAAATCAAGGCCGATTTAAGGTCGTCGTGTGCCCTAGGTACTGTCGCATTCATAGCCTCCTGCCACCAACTGTACCAATTCTGTATCATTAATCAATTTTAAATCTTAAGCAATGTTTTATAATGATAATGGTCATGATGTAGCATTTTTGGTTTTACGATCTTTCATCTTAAAAAATGGTATTAGCTATTTAAAATTTAATGTGAATGTTTACAAAGATTTTTTTAATGAATTAATTTTAATCGTGTCTAATGGATACAAAAGAAACCCCAAGTTTAGGTTTGAGAAACAGAAGAGAAAGAAAAAGCTTTACAAGATGAAGGGCTTCTTAACCATAAGCACAGTACCTAATGTGCTTATAAAAGTAGAAATCAAATTCGATGTTGGAGATTCTAACAGTTTTCCTCAAAAAATAAATTTTTATATATATATATATATATATATATATATTTAAACCTATTTTTCTAAAACTAAATAATTAGATAAATGTGAGCGGCCTCAAACACTAAGAGTTATTGAAACCCCCTAGGATGTTTTAGACTTTTAGGAAACGGAAACATTGATTTGTGTTTAAAATATTTATTTTTTTAGGTTGAAAATTGTGTTGTCAAAATTTTCACTACAATCAGCGACAAAAACGTTTACTGATTATAGTAAGAGCTTTAACAGATGATACCTTGAAAATTTTATTTTTTTCAATCTTATAGTACTCATTGAGACAACCACTTTCTAACCACACTGATCTTTTCAGTAGTCAAGCGCTAAAGACACTATCGGTAGAAGCAGCATATAAACATATAACGATTTTCTCTGAATATATAGAATGCGCAAATAAAAATTCTAAATTAGGTTTTGAAAATATAAGTGTGCAGTGAGAAATTCAAACGCTCAAAGTTTATTAATTTCTTTAAATGAAAATTTTCATGATAAAACTTTTGTGTTTCTTTAATTTCAGGACTTTTATCAAAAATATCAATTGATAGACTTACTGCTTTAGAAAAAGATAAACAGCAAATTGATCTCTCGAAGTCACCAAGTCCAACAACATGTAGCGTATTCAAATTGACAGAGCTCCATATTCGAATATGTGGCTAAATCATAAACACAGTTGATTCAAACCAATCAAAATTCCAAAGAATTAAACAACACAAAATGGCATAAATAATGTAAAAATCATCTGAATAGGATCATTCATCCGTCACTGGATCACCGAAAATTTATCAATAATAAGTACCACAATTTAAACAACAATGAAATATTGGTTTTATTTCCACGAATTAATAATTATGATGATGATGATGATGATAATAATAATAATAATAATAATAATAATAATAATAATAATAATAATAATAATAATAATAATAATAATAATAATAATAATGACACTATAAAAATTGGTAATTTAAACAATTACGTATAAAGCTCTAGTCGTAAGAAGGATTGAAACCTACCCATTCAGGAATGGATGAACTGAGATCTGATCGATATTTAAATCGTGTAGATTTGTGCTAAAGTAATTAATTGATTTACATAAATTTATAGTTGATTATTTTTCTGAGAAAAACATTGGACAAGTAATAAAATAACATAAAATTGTTAATAATTGTACCTTTCCTTGATTTTTTGAATGGCCGGCAACTTGACCCGTAGCAATTGTTATTTTATCCGGATGAATCGCAATGCTGAAATAATCATTTACTGTCAATTATAAGTGAAATTAATTTATCAATAAAATAGATCCTTAAATTTATTTATCAAATTTTGACAATTTTATTTAAAAACAAAACAATTTTGAGAAGAAAGTGAACTGATGGAAAATTATGAAAATTGCCTGGAAAATAATTTTCATAAACAAATTTGATGAGAAAATAGATTTTCGCATTATTTAATAAATAATAATTATCAAAATATTGAAATGTTTATGAAGATTACTTGCCCCATCTGTGGCGTAATCAGAAATTTATGAAAGGGTGGGTTGTAGTTGAGAAATATTTATTAATATTATGGTCAATCATTTCTGGCCTGTTGTGCAATGCACGCTAAATTATACTTTCACAACACACTTGAAAAGACTTAACAATTTTTATTACATAGAAGTTGCATGTAATATAATTATTATTCATTGTTGTCTTCTCCATTCAAAAGAAAGGAAGAAACAAAATTCCTCTCCAGTAAAAAATTCATAGAGATCAAAAATCAGTAAAGAAATTGATGGTAATAAACATTAAAATTAGGAATTTGTTTAACTTCTCGCGGCACACAGATTGAAAATCACTGATCTACATAATTATGAAAACACAAACACTTTCTCATCTTTAAATAGACTAAGACAAGAATCTACAAATATATTAAAACAAAGAGAACAACAAAATTTATTTGTGATAACAATAATAGGAGATATTTATTTTTTCAATATCGAAAAAGAAAATTAAAAATTTTAAAAATAAAATAAACATTATAAATAAATTTATAAACTGCCAATGAAATAAATATTTGATGATATAGAGTAAATATTTAACTCTCCGAGGAATTCCATGAAATCTAATTAGGGTTACAATTGAAAACAAAAGTCAACTCAGTGAAGTGAAAGATGAATTTCTATCGATTATTTCGTGTTAATTATTCAAATTCATTGGCACCCAATTACAGATATTAATTCTAATCAAAACTCTGCTCATAAATATCTCTAGAAAAAATGTGATATTTGGAAAAGAGCGAAATTCAAATATACAAGATTGATAAAATAATAAATCTTGTTTATCAATTTGTAGATCAGTTACGGCTTGGTGATATTTTAATGGACATGCAAAGCTTGACATTTGAAGCCAAATTTAAACATGCCATTTACCAAATTTTACTAAACATTACCGTTAAATATATGAAATACTAATATTTGTAAAATGTTAGTATATAGTGAAAAATTCGATTAAAAATAAATTATAAATAATCAAGTTGAAAAGTTTAAAGTAAAAAATATATTGAATTTTGACTGTTGTTGGTGTCATTGAAATTAGGATAATTATTATAATGAAATAGTAAATGGGAATCTGACATATAAAGATTAAAGCCAAATGAAAGAAGAGGACAGATGAAAGTAAAGAGACGATTAAGATTTTGAAAGAATCAAAGAATATATTAAGAAAAAAGTAAATGAGAATTGGATATTTATCAGTAATTGAATGTTAATATTCCCATGTCAAAAATAGTGGCATCCGACTATAAATTTCATCAAAGTTTCGATAGTGTATAATATTATTCAGTTATTTATTATTTAGAAAAATATTATCCATTAATATATGTTTAGAATATCATTTTCATTTATCTGAACTCGAGAAATAGAATATTGTGGAAGTTATTTTCATGGATTTTATTTATTAAAAATATTAACCAACTTAAACCCTTCTTACTAACTAATTGTCAAAATTTCATTTAAGTTCGTCAGCCATCAACTATATTGGCAAATCACTAGAGTTTCTGTATAATGTCTTTCAATTATATTAAAGGGAAAATAATAAAGACCGTTATTATAAAGATTTTTATAAAATAATTTTTTAAAAAAATCTATGAAACACCTCAACGTTTCACAAGAAATTTCTTTTGTACGTGGAACAGATTTTTAAGCAAATAGCACCTAGGGAATTCTTAAGGAGCCTTTAAATTCACTGGCTGTGGTAACGAAATGGGCATAAGATTTATTAAATTAAAGCTGTAACTTTTTCTCCAAACAAAAATACTAAATAATGAAAATTTCATAACATATTTTTTGAAATTATTTTATATACAAAACACTGCAACCAATTTTACTGGCTTTATAATCAGCACATTAGTTGGCACTTTACACAATTTACACTGAGACCCAGTTTTAATGAACTGGGATTCTGAAACCCTAATAAATGCTAATAATTGGCAACTTATATCCTGAGAATGACATTATAGGTACCAAAAGATTTAGTAATCAATCTAATAATGACGAGAGTAAAGAACTTTAAAATATATTTTCATTTTGTGCGGCTATAAAATTAAATGATATTCGTTAATATTCCCAACATATCATTTACTAATCAAATAAAACATATAAAAATCCACATATTTTAAAATTCGAATAACAATCGTCGTAAATAAAAGATTCCTTACTAAAAGTATCTGAGCGAGAAAATGAATGTTAACGTGTATTATAACAATAATTTGAAAATAAATTACCTCTTTACGTCATCAGTGTGACCCAAGTAATGCCTCTGTGTTTGCTCCTCCATATTGTAGAGAATGACTACTGCTGCAATGAAATACACGATTTCTCCAGTTGGTAAAAAATAGACATTGTTTCTTGAATCTCTACCTCGATATCCATAACTGTATTATCGCAAGGTAGTTTAGGAAAATAATTTTTCATTAATCAAATACGAAATTTTTTTTACTTATTGTTCATTGTACTGCTTATCATTTATTCATTTATAAGTTTTAATGATATCGTTTTATATCATTATAGTTTAGAATAATAATATTTTTAGATTTGAGTTACTGTTAGTAAAACAATTATCAGGAAAACCATAAATAATAAAAAAACAACTAAAATTTATTGATAAATTATAATAATAAAGTTTTTCAATGTATTATTAAATGAACTTTTTTTGTTTTCACCTTTAATTTCTTTATATTTTGATATGACATTAAGAATTTTTATTATTTGACTATGAATCAGTAATGATATCGGTTTTATTTTATCAATAAAACATCAATATCATTACTGATTCATAATCAAAGTATTATTAAATGTTTATATATCAATATTCTTAAATACAGTGCAAATGATAATCAGTAAATATGAAAATTTATAACCATTTGCACATTTTTTTCAAACAATGATAAAAATGAAAAAAAATATTTTTTAAACAACAATTAAACTTTAATATTTTACTTATTGTTTTTCACCTGGCAGAAAAAATGCTCGACTTTCTAAATAAAGTGCCTTGATACAAAAATCAATATTAAAATAAATAAATATAGAATTTTGAAAATAACATTTAGTGCTCTGTTATGCTAAATTTGTACAATGATTAAAAATGCGTATATTTATAAATAGGGGCATTACACCTTCTACCCATTTTAAAATTATTTTTACACATACCCAAATAAAAGTTTTTATTCACCTACACAAATAAAATTTTTAATTGAAACATTTGTTTTAAGTTTAACATTTAAAGGAAAACAATTAAATGTTCATGACGATCGAAAATGAACCAAATATTATAAGAGTAAAATCACAATTACCCCAATATTCGATACTATAGGTGAATTGATGAATTTAGTAAGCAATGTGCTAAACAGAGAAAAAATACCATTTATTGTTGAAAGAAGAGATAGACGTAGAGTCGCATAAGGGTGTAAAAAGAAAGATTGTACCTTTAAAATTAGACTTAATTTTTGTTCAGAATCTGGTAAATACATCGTAAAGCAATGCGATCTCGAACATTCATACTGGGCACTAAGTCGTAATAAAAGGAATGTGCCTGATGTTGTTCTTACGAATTCAAACATTACTGAAATGACACCAAAATTTTTGATTCAACTTGCTCAGTGAAAACATGGAATTAAAGTACTTTATACAACTACCACCAAAGCACTTAAAATAGGAAAATTAAATGTTTAGAAATTTTGAAAAATAGCTATGAGTTTTTATCATGTTTAGTTGATCAAATGAGTATAAGGATTATGAAAGTATTAGTTTGTGTAGAAGGTTAATAAATATTATAATTTGGGTAGGTGAAAAATTTTTTATTTGGGTAGAAAGTGAATAAATTATTTTTTGATACGGGATTTTAAATTATGGATATAATTATCTTATTGCTTTATTTTCTAAAATACACCCGCTTATTTTATTTCAACTGGAACTATGAGACACTGATTTGGATTTCATATGGCAGCTTTATGGTGAGTTGTGGGTAAAAAAAATATATGACAAGAGTTGTGGGTAAATCACAGCATCTTATATTTATTTATCAGAATATGGTTTGTTGTACTCACCATAAAGCTGCCATATGATATGAAAATCAGTGTTTCATAGCTCCAGTAGAAATAAAATAAACGGGTGTATATTAGAAAATAAAGCAATAAGACAATCATATAATAATTTAAGTATAGGTCAACCTCATTAATAATAAAAGAGAAAATAAAATATTCTTTTGAAATAGCAAATTCACGACATTTATGAAAGGTTATTCCATTTAAAATATGAAGTCTTCAAAAAATAGTTATTTTAAAATCAATAAAACTTGTATGATTTGTTTAAATATCCTACAGTATTCATAGTTTAAACTATCCTATCTAATGATGGCAGGAAAACTGTCGAGATATATCGTAAAACGCGTGTTTGAATGGCGATATCTTTTAAATAAATTTTATTTAACACTTGATAAAAGTAAACCTAAAATTTATGTTGGATAGAAAATTTTTAATAATTTGTCAAAATGAAAATGACTGAAATATCAGAAAACAGATCAAAGGTGATAAAAAATAAAAGATTTAAATAATAAAATTATTAATTCTCACAAATATTTATATTCTAATAGTCAACAAGTATTTAATCTGGGGAAATACATCTCGATTCACTAATAACTCACTATATATTTTTATTAATTTCAAAAATTTATTAAAATAAATTTTATTTAAAAATATTTTTAGTCAAAATTATAAATATAACTATTTTGTAAGAGTATATTTACAGTTTTCAATAAAACTGTCAATAATTTTAACAAAGTTACACATCATAATAATAACATTAAGTACAAATATTTTTTATCAAATCACACAATTAAATGATTAATTACTGAAGTTTCTTAAAATTCTGTATTGAATAAGTTATATCATTACTTGTTTTTGATCAGAATTGAAAAATTTAAACAAAATAATGATAATAATAATAATAATAATAATAATAATAATAATAATAATAATAATAATAATAATAATAATTTAATTTAAAGGATACACCCATTCTAATTTCAAAGTTTCATGAGCAGCTGGAGCTAATAATTCCAAATCAATTGGTTGCGCATATGTAGGAACACTCAAGATAATCGGTCGACCTTTGATGTATATTTTTAAAGATCCTTCATCTATCAGAGTTATTAAAAATAAATTTTATTTCAACTTATTATAATAACCTTTATTGTAAATAGTTTCTTTGATGCTGAAATAAAATGAACACATCAATGCATTTTAATCGAACTTTTATATATACACAGAATATTATCATAAGTAAATGGACACCCAATAAAATAGAAAAAATAATTAAAATCATTTTTAACATACCATTGCCAGAACTACAATAAAGTTGAAATATAAAATTTACTTCGCCCTATTGTTAGTCATAAACCTTTCAGCTATGGAATAAATGCTACATTTTGCGAAAGCTAACTATGATTGGTTAGTACCTTCCCATTGGTTATTTTCCCATTTTCACGTGAACTGTCAGATTTTATAAGAGGTCAAATTGTTAAATACGGTGTTATTTGATGAGTTTGAGATACAATAACAGAGCTACAAGACGAAAACCACTTCTAACACCCAAGAATATTGGCAATCGATTTTCCTGGACAAGGGTTGAGAAAAAGCGTCATTACTTCAGCGAATGTGTTATCTTTGATGATGAGAGTTCCTTTCAGCAGTTCTCCACTAGTGGTCGTGTTTAGGTGTGGCGTCGACCGGATCAATAATACGATAACACTTGTCTTCAATACACTGTGAAACGCAGCATCTCTGTGATGGTGTGTGGAGCTGCTTGGCTCAATCTAAAAACAAAGCTACAGTATAGCCAAGGGTCTGTGACTTGCAGTTTACCGTCAAATACTTCATGAGACCCTCCTTCCCATCTATGAAAACGGTAACATATTAAGAATAAATTTCAATTTTATGCAAGATGGTACACCTTGCCACACTGCATGATCAACGAAGATTTGGTTAGAGAAACATGAGATTTCTTTTCTCAAATGGAGCGCACAATCGCTAGACATGAATTCAATTGAAAATTTTTGGTTTCTCTTGAATAAGGCCTTAAGAAAGCGATAATGCAAACCAACATTAGCTGCAAGTCTATTGGTCGTCATTCAATATAAATGGGAAGTAATTCCCCAAGTAAACATCAATAAACTGATATATTCAATATCACAATGTGTAACTGCTCTTTTTAATGCTAAGGAACAATCTACCAGATATTAGAGAGCGAAATAAAATTGTTTTTCATGGATGACTCAGTTTTTTCATGGGTGTTGACAAATATAATTTTGCTCGGTTGTTACTTACTTATGACAATGCACTATATATATATATATATATATATATTTGTGTGTGTGTTATTTATGAATGTGAATATTAAATGAAGAGATATATTATCATTTTATTGTTAAAAAAAAACAAATTGAAAATAGATTAGCACTTATTATCCATTCACAGTAGTTATTCAACACAAATCAATTTAATTTAATATTTCAGCAAAAATCACTTTTCATCAATATCGAGCATCAATATTCAATACAATATTATTGGTAATTATTGAATCAAATGAAACTACCAGTTTTCTAATAAAATAAAATCCTAATTGATAAATATATTTTTGTAGACTTTAAATTTTAGAAAAAAATTACAAAAATTCCATTAACTGTATTTTATTGGAATTTAAAAAATGAGTAAAACACAAATTAATTAATTAAAAATTGTTTACCTCATCAATCATCGTAAAGAATTAAAACTTTGATTTTTGACAAGAAAATGACTAAAAATTACATTGTTATATTTAATTGCTTTTCTTTGAAAAAGCAGATGGAAAAGCAAATATGTCTACGATGATTGATGGGAAACGCGTACCATAGCCGCAAATGAGACACAAAAGGAGTTTATTTCATTTAGAATTACCATTATCCGTTGAAACCCATGACGTAATTCGTTATTCCAAATACCAAAGTTTTTGATTTGGAAGTACGACCACGATGAATTTTTTGTGTGGTTAAACAAGCTGTCATTAACCTGACAAATAAGGCCAGGACCAAAGTCTAGTTGGGTCAACAACTAAGTGTTTTGTAAGAATCTATCTCAACTTTGTGAAAACGGCTTTAATACAATGATGTGATATTCCAAATCTTTAAGACTCAGGCAGCATTAACACTAATTTCCAGATGTCAGCAAGTGAAAAACGAATACTAGCAAAAAGAGAACCTGGGAATGCTTAAAGTTTTTTTTCTTTTCAAACATACATTTTCATTACAAACCCGAGCGAATAATTATTGAAGTACAATGTAGACATTTGTTGCACACAAAATTACGATTACTTTCGAAACTGTCATTATTCTAATTGAAAGTAGTTTTTCAATTTTTCATTGGTTATATTAAAATGCAGCCTATTTTTTAAATTTTAATGTTTGGGCAAATAATTACTATGATCTCATTTCCGTTGATTATTTCAATTACATTTGCAGTAACACACGTAAAAAACATTATAAAAATAATTATTAAAAAGGTTATATAAAAAAATAAGTAATTTTAGTTTTAACAAAACCATACAAAGAAATATCATTACTTTAAACAAAAATAGCATCATTTTAATCAAATTAATTTTATTTATAAAATAATGAATAATACAATTTTTAATAATTCATTTAAATGTTTGCATATTTGTAATATACTATTTCATTTGTACTATTTAATTTATAAAATACTAATTAACAACATATTATTTGGAAAACATTGAATCAAAAGAGAAAATATTGAAAAATCAAAGCAAGTGAAATCAACCAAAACCATAACCAAGAAAGTAAACCTAAACAACCCGTAAAACAAATCTCGCAATAGGCCTACCCTGTATTTAAACGATACCGATAGGAAACAGATGACACCGGTGGTGGTGATTGAGCTTTTACTTTCAAATACTCTTTATTATGTTTCACAGGCTCTAGTTTTTCAACAACTGGAAATTCAGGATTAGGTGTACCGGCAGGACGCCATGGATTACTCATTAGCTGAGACTTTTTTAATTTTTTCTTATCAATAGATTTAGGCAATGTTAATTTTGTTTTTGTAGCAGATAAAGGTATTGTGAATGATTTAGTAACGCTCTTACTCATTCTGATAAAATAATATTCACAATTAATACAATATTAATAATAATAATAATGCTAATAATATCTGTAATATTAATAACGCTAATAACTATAATAATAATAATAATAATAATAATAATAATAATAATAATAATAATAATAATAATAATAATAATAATAATAATAATAATAATAATAATAATAATAAACAGGTATTACTTATTAAGTCCTATGTGATTTATTGAAGGAGTAGAACTATTTGCACTCTGCCTAGCAGATGAATGTTTACCTGATGAAAATCTACCGATTGAATTAGTAGTTCTGACTGGGGTGACATCGGGATATCGTTTGGTGCGCTGACCAGTACTGCGCCTGGAATTGGGAACCAATGAATTGGTATTGAGCAATGCCACAGAATTTGAGACTAGAAATTAACATATATAAAATATAATTATTATAAATGACATCCATAAAATTCATAAAATTCAATATGGTAAAATTATTGTTTAAATGCCAATAAGCCCTTAAAAATATTAACTGGAGTAGACTTCTTCTAATTGCATGTCTTTCAATTAATTATTAATTTTACTTATAATTTATAAGTATAATTAATTATTATAAGGACTTTTTTTTGTTTTTCACCTCTGATTTTTTTATAAGTGACATAATATTTTCTACAGAATTTGACTTTGAATAAACCTTAAATAAATCTGATTCAAAGTCAAATTTTGTAGAAAATATTATATAATTAATTCACTTATAATTATTGAAAATCATAAAAAGTAAAAATTCGATTTCAGATTAAAAAGTGTTTTTGAATAATTTCAAATTTGAGAATAAATTTAAATTTCCTTTTTTTCCAGGTATAAGTAAGTTAAATAAAAGCTAATTGTAAATTTTCATCACTGCCTTTATCAAGCTTTATTCAAACAATGGTTTTTTATTTAAATGATAGGAAAAGTAAGTATGTTTTATATTAATTGGACTGGAAAGCTATTTTTATAATAAATATTTAAATGATTATTAGTTTTAAAAAGAATTCACCTGAAAACTGAATCTTGATAGGTAATATATTTTTTAGGTAATATATAGAAAGGTAACTTATTTTTTGTAAGAGATCTTGAAAGCAAAAATTTGTAAAGAATTTTATATACATTTACTAAAATGTATCATTTTGTTTTATTAAATGCAGAGTTAAGTATTTTAATGACATCTGTTTTTGTTTTATATAATAAAAGCTGCATGAATAATCGACAATCACTGAAATCAAGAAGCGAGAGTTTATTTAATTGGAAATTATTTTCAAGATGATAATGTTTTCGTTTAAAAGAAATGAGTTTGGATTACATTTGAATTGGTGGGTTTGTAGAAATGAAAAAAATATTGCCATGTCAATTTCAATAAAATTTAACGCCTTTATTATTTCTTGCACAATTAAACAATTTTAAATTGAATATCAGTTTAATATAAAATATTCTAATAATCTTTGGTTATTATAATATTTTATTATAAATTGGTATTGACGGATAACTCCTAACAGTATTTTAAAATATTAAATTTTTAAATACAGAACCTCCAAATAATATCACTATTCAAATTGTTAATGGTTGTTCATGATCCTATTGCAATAGTATCAGTGATAGTAACCAATGAAGTGGCAATAAATTTCATCAGCATATGATTGGATAATAAAATAACCAGAGTTGAATTAATAAAATCACATGGATTATCAAATGGAATCTCAATAGAAATGATGTTATAAACGGAAATTAGCATATTAATTGATGGGTAAAACGAATGATTGGTAAACAGATAATTTGATGATATTTCAATAATATTATCTATCAATGTAAGAAATTCATAAAATGTCAGTGTGCTTGCTTCAGTATATTTACTCAAGAAATGTTACGTAATTAAGTAATTCCCGCGGCACTCAACATTTAATTAAGTGCTTTCACATAATATGCTATAGATTTTCAATAAAATTACAATTCTATTATATATATTGACAACACTAAAGAATGAATATAATGAAAATAATAAAGTATAAAGTGAATCAGTGAAAGATCAATATTAATTAGTAATAATCAATAATAAATATATCAATTGAAAGAATCGATTGTAATTCATGCATAGAAAATTCATGCACAACCAAAACGAAACAAACATTTGTGAATATAAACATAATGGGATATAATAACAACAATAATGACTACAAAAACTCTGGCACAAAACAAAAAAATGCCAGGAAAGCGTCACGATCACGAACAAAAAGAATTTAATAATTACCCGACCTTACTCCAAATTCAAAAATATTTTTGCCCAGATTACTATCAGACCAATATCTAAATGAGTCAGTCAATATTGTAAGTGATATAACAGATAAAATTTATGTTTATTTATCATTTAAATCGTAATTTGCATCATATCAATCGATAAACATGTGTTTAATGAGTGTGCGATTCGCAAATTAGTCAAATTGCACATTCATTCTAATCGATTACGAATCGATCAAAACATTCAAAAGCATAACAAAAAATCAAATAAAATAATATAACTAAACACAACAACAATAATAATAATAATAATAATAATAATAATAATAATAATAATAATAATAATAATAATAATAATAATTGTAATAATAATAATTATAATAATAATAATAATAATAATAATAATAATAATAATTATAATAATAATAATAATAATAATAATAATAATAATAATAATAATAATAATAATAATAATAATAATTTACCTGATGATCTTGGACTTGCCTGGGTGGATAAATGAACCATCGATTTACTCAATGAGTAATTGGTCACATTTGAATATGAATTTGGGGAAAGGAGGGGGTCATTATCATTTTCATCAATTGATATCGTAAGCATTGAATTGACAGTTTTATTTTTCTTACTTCTGCTATCTTCCAATAACTTAAGTCTTCGTAAATTGTCTGCCATGGCACTTTTCAAACAGGCAATTTCATCAGCTTGCTGAGAAACAATTTTCTCCAATTCCGATACTTTTTCTCTAAGTGCATACGTCTCAGTAAGCTCTTGATCTTGATCTACAAATTTCAAATAATAAAAATAATAATAAAAATAATAATAATAATAATAATAATAATAATAATAATAATAATAATAATAAAAATAATAATAATAATAATAATAATAATAATAAAATAATAATAATAATAATAATAATAATAATAATAATAATAATAATAAATGAGGAAATAATAATAGTAATAATAATTTTTTTATTATAATATTTATTATTATTTATGTAAGGCCAATACTATTTTTATTTACTTTTTGTCAATAAATCATTAGACGCTCTCAATGCCACGTGACATTCAACGGCTTTAACAGTGACTCCTTTAATAAACGGATCTATTATGTCATTATGGCTATTAGTTTCAGGTTGAACTTCCATCATATCTGCGGAACTACCGAGCAAAGTAGTCTCCCTATTCAACGAACCTGGAAAAGAAAAGTCTACTACATGTTGCGTAGAGGCTTCTAATTCATCAATCAACGGACAATCAACTACACTCTCGACGGTTGGAGAATGATCGCCATGCTCAGCTCTCCATGAAAAATCTGCATCGGCTAGAGAATTTGCATCTGCATCCGTTGAAGTGTAACCAGACAATTGACTTTTTTCTTGAACTACTTCTAAATCAACACCAAGCTGATGTTTGCGGTGTTTTTTCTTGTTGAATTTCCGAGCAATAAAAGAGGCAGGTGAGAACACTTTTTGTGAGATCACCATGAGATTTTTTGACATTCCAAAATATGGTTTAGGAAAAGAAATTAAATGAAAAATTTGAAAAACTAAAACCTAACGAAAGAAAATCAAGTCACAAGAAATATGACAAGGACAATCGAAATATTGCTAGAATTGTTTAGTATTGATTATTTTCGTGTGCATGTATGTACAAGGAAGGGATATTTAAATAAACTTAACAAACCACACCTGTGAACTATATTGAGAATGAATCACTATTTTGTTGCCAGGATTTTAACCGTAAATATCTTACTAAAAAATGGAGCACAACCTACGAAATTATGTGTGGATTTTGTTATATTAAATAAATTATAATTTCAACTCCTTCATAAAGTAGAAAACATTTTGTGTAACTATAAATGTAGTTATTATTACTATCTTAACGATTAAAAACTTAACAAAATTTAATAAACAGAATAATGTACAAATGAGTTTTATAACAAAAATAGGAATAAAATTCAATATTGATTAAATTAAATATAATTAATTATCAATTATCAATCAATTCAATACCTGAAGAATTGAATTTATCATTATCAAATTCATAGAAATTCAACTGTGACATTATACAAATTTTAGCTCTCAGAATTCATTTAATTAATGTGAATAAACAAATTTTGAAATTATTTTAATTTTGAAATTGGTTTATTTATTTATTTTTAAAAATCTTTAAGTTATAAATGTTTATTTATAAAAAGCCATTTGTTTTCATTGTAAATGTAGCTCATTTTTTCCTAGGAAATGCAAAAAATACTTGATAAATGTAGCGCAAAAAATTTATGTTATAAATGTAAGATAATAATCTATAATCAAAGTGAAAATAAATTAAATGTTTAAGGAAAACAAAAAGTGAACATAAAATAAAGGATTTTAACTATTATAAATCAAAATAAATATGTAGATCAGTATTAAGTATTTTAAAGATATATGATTTTCACATTTAATTTAGCTAATAAATTAATATTTACTGGCAATAAGCAAATTCATTTGTGTGCACATGTAATATTCTTAAATATATGTAAAGTCACTTTTAATAGGGTAATTCTATAATCAACTAGCTTAATATTAGAGTCGTACAAAATAAATTTCTTACATTAGAAACTTTGTAAATTGACTTCTATTGTTTAAACAAATAATTATTTGTTTTATTTGTCACTCATTATACTAATTTATTAATAATTCTTTGAAATTAGAAAAATTAGAAAAAAAAAGTGTTTTTGTGGCTGACCTACTTTTAACCTTTTAGACAGCTAACTCGTGTTGGGCAAAAACTGATCTAAGCCCTCAATTTTGTTTGCTTAGCACCAAAATGCCTATATACTTTTGAGCGGTAAAACTAAAATATTAAATTGAGAAAGAAAAATGCAAATTTTAAAAGAAAAATAAATAATTAAAAATTTAAATCAAGTTTAATACATAAAACTTGAATAATTAATAATAAAATCGAAAATTTAGGAAAATAATTTTTAAAAAAATTAAAAATTCCTTGTTTTACCGCATCAAAATACACACATGAACAATCGTGGTATATAAGGCTGTGCTGAACAAGCAAAATTCAGTACGTTATTTTTAAAACTTGTTTTATTTACTGTTATAACCAACGTACTATTTGTGAAATTTAAATATTTTGAGAAAATTACAGCTTTATAATAGAAGTAATTTTATTTTTTTTTATTGTTTTAATGTTTAATTTTATAGTCATTGTATCCTATTTAATATTTTCAATTAAATAATAATTTTTAACCATTTTAAATTTGTTTTTATTCTTTCTATTTTTACGGTTACGCAGAATTTTTCGTTTTTTTACTAGCCTATAGAGAGATATTTGTGATCGAACTCCATCACGACCGAGTGAAATCACATCTAAATTAAAATCAATAACCTCAAATTCGCAAAAAAATAAAATAAATGCTGACATACTACGAGTTGTGCTAAACCACGGACTGTAGTGCCCTAGAGGTGAAGAAGCTGTGAGGACGGTTGTCAGAACAGCCCAGAGTTTTCCCCGGGAACCTTACCGCCTGACCGTCGTAAGACTGAGAGTGGCAATGAGGAAGGTTTAAAATCTGCCAACATATAAAGAAAAATAAATTGACTAGGTAGGAGGAAGAAGGAATTAGAATGCAAGAAAATCAATGATGATACAATAAAATTCGATGAACAATTAGATTAGAAAATCGATTATTCAAAGATTCGAAGAGAAAATAAACAATTATGGAAAAGTGAAATTAAATAATAGTTGAGCGCATTTCTATAGAATATATATATTTGTGTCGAAATTACAAGTATTAAAATTTCCAATGTTATTATAAAAATGATTAGTAGTTATCATAAATGATTGTCATAATTATTTTATTTATCGCACTAATTTATTAACCCTGTTAATACCCAAATAGAGGAGCATTTGTAAACCCTAATGTCAGGAACATGCATTAAAATAGGATTGTCTGTGTTTTGTTGGTTATAATCTTTTTCCTCGCCGGTCACGATTATTAGTTCACTTCACCAATAACCTGATATAACTAAATTGACTGTTATCATTAGTGATATATTCTCAAAGTCCTAAAATCTGAAAATTATTACGATTAATTTAGAATTAAAAGAATTGAAATATAAAGATTTTTTTTTATTTAAATCAAATTTGAATTGTATGAATGTACTTAAGACTCCGATAAATATTCCGTGCACAATATTTACATAAAATCTCCAAGGAAGATGCTCGAGATCTCCGTAGTTGAATTGAACCGTAGGACCAAAATCCGACATAACGTATAATTTCAATCAATTGTTTGAGAATACGAGAGAGTTTTCTTTCCTTTGATTTCCCAAATAGATATTTAAATCCGCAATGTCGTGGAGGTAATTCCATCTCATTAATATAAAAAGAATTGAAGTTTAATTGATCCAAAAATTATTCTGAGAGAAATTACAGCAGCTTTTCTCTCCTTAATTACACCTGCCTGCTCGTGTTCCATCGGTAAAAATCTCTAGTTGTCAGGGGCCGTGTTAAAACAGAGGTTGTTGTGGATTATTTTTGGATTCCTACAGAGAAAATTAAAAATTTCATTAAAGATAATCAAGTAAAATTCACCTCCGATGCAAACGATACATACGTTAGAACCACTCAAATATTGAGAGGAGAGTCGTAGACAGATGAGTTTGCGTGTCTACAAGAATTGTGGTGGCCAATGAGCATAGTTGATGGGTAGAATGGTGGGTTTGTATGCGTCTATCTCAGTAATCTCGAGATTATTAAAGTACTAATTAATCGATTGGAGTGGAAGGAAAATCCGTACAGAGCAAATCGTAAAGTGTTGATTAAAGGCATTAACACACATACTTTCGATGAAAGGGAGTTGTAGTACACATTTTTCAACTCGATAAGAACTATAATTAATCAACCTATATGATATGGCATACATACTTAGATGTGTGGTGATGATATTTAATCAGAGGAATGACAGCCTTTACTGTGGGAAGTGAGAGTGTTGCAAGAAAGATAAATCCAACATACAAGCATGAAGCGTAGTGAAAACGCATACAGATTTTCAAAAATATTGACCTGTTCAAATGAATAGCAATTTATATCAAATCATAATTATATTACATAAAGTTTAGTAAAATTAATCTTACCTATGTTTTTCTTATAGATCCAAAGATTCCTTTAAATGTTTTCCCCAAAAAGCTTAAATGACATTAAATTAAATTCCACTAAATTTGCTTTATTCTCATTTAGTTTTTTTTTGTTATCACAACGCACGAAGTCTCTCGTGCGGCGCAGCAGACGCATGGAGGAGACATGGATCCGGCCAGGAGAACCATAAAAGCTCCACCAACAGATCGCACAGCTGAAGCAACTTTATGAAGAGGAACTCATCCTTTCCAGGTTGCTGAAGGTGAAGATTCGCCAACAGGCCTGCACGATAGCGGCCTTAGAAACGAAACTGCAGGTCCACATTGATCTCGCCCCGAAACCCACTTACGCCGAAACCGAACTGTTCCCAGCCGAAGATACATTCGTGATCAAGGCAAGGGCCTCCACCTCCGCACCTCCTCCGGAGCCGACCAATACAATGGCCACGCCTGTCCGAAAATGTCAACCTCTAACAAAACAGTGGCCGGGTAAACATGAGAGGGCTCGTAATTGCAAGTGAAAGGAAGCCCGTCTGCTAGGACAGTTTACCCATATTTTTGATTTTAATTAACTTTGTTGTACCATATATTGACCGACCTGTGAATTTGTGATCGTTTAAAATTATAATTTGTAGTTCATCGTTTATTAAAAATTATATGATTTGAAAATCCTCACAACTAAAATCACATTGTTCCAAGATTACTAAAGGGATAGTTAGAAGGGGATCTAAACAATTTGGACAATAAACCTTCTATGGTAGTCCATGAACCCACGGGAGGTTAACTCATTAGCAGTTCTTGTAGAGGAGCTCACCTTTTGTTAATCTTCCACCCACTAGTATACAGTCCCAACGTCATTTTGACCGGTGTCTAGTGGTAATAATTGTTGTGCGCGTACTGTATGGGGATTAGTATTCTATTCCCTTGACCAATTATGCAAAGTTCTTCCTTATCAGTACCCAGCACTCGCTTCAACCACCGAGTTGTTATGGATCAAATACAAGCAATGTTGGTGTTTTGAAGTTTATTGGTTCTTCTTTGCTCTTAACTACTGTTACCTAGAAAACCCCAAAATAACCTTTACGATAACCAGTTGATCCCTATTGCTAGGCAACATTAGTGATGTATCAAATGAATGGATGTCAACCGAAGGTAAGCTAACCAAAATGTGAATTGCAAAGGCTCTGGCATACCACTTGGTTCACAGACGGCTGATAGAAAGCCTATGTCCGATTTATTTGCTTAGGTCACTTTGCATATCACCTAAATATTAGTCAGGCCCTATTACATAAAAAAAATTTTAAAATGTTGAAAAACACTCTTTCTTGTAAAGAAATCTTTGCACTTTAGAATAATATATAACTTTACATTGTGCGATATTTTTAACAAGTTTTTAAAAAATTTTCATTGACTTCCTCTCTATCATAAACATCAACATATATAGTACTTTCCATCATTCCTCGTCTCGGAAAAGTGATGTGGATATTGTTACACCTGAAAAAATCAATAGCACTTCTTCTACAATTTCCGTAAGAGAGCAACATGAGGATTTGAATTTTAGACTTTGGAAAAAAGAAAGTGGTTCTTAAGAGCCAATTCTCTCGAAATGTATGTTCAAAAACGACAAGATCCCTTTTATCAATGTGTTATTCCAGATTTGAATGACTTGAATTTGATCCAGTATTAGACAAGGCATTTTGTTTCTGCTGTCTAATTTTTAATCAAAAACTTTGTGGTTCGACAGAAGATGCATTCATCACTAAGAGCTACAACAACTGAAACATATGAATACTGAAGTAAGTTATCATTCTTTGGATGTTGCTACATAATTTAAAATTTATTCGAGTCTTCAGATTTTCAACGGTTTTCCATATAAACCATTTTTCTTTAACTTATATTAATTTTAATCTAGTATATTTGTACCTTTTTATCTTAATTCTGTATTTGTGTCTATATATTTTTTAAAAATATGATATTGTTTAAATATGATGAATATTGAACACCTAATGTTTGATATATTTTGAGTAATCACCAATGCATTACATAATTTTGCTTTGAATTATGTATTAATTTAGTAAATTAGTCAGTGCTTTCTCTAGGATTTTAATGTTAACATGTTTTTTTATTTGTTTTTATGAATGTAAATTTTTTGAATATTCATGATAAGGATTAAGTAAACATACCATTAAAACAAGCATCAAACATTACGACTATAGAGATCAACAATTATAGATGAATATTAAAATTGGTGACGTAATCAACGATGTTAAAAGGTTTCTTAAGTTACACAATCTGATTTAAACAAAAATTGCAGTTGTGTAATTGTCCAGCAAAACAATCTTAACATTTCTGTAAAATAGTGTTATGTAATCGTACCGTCATAATGACATACTCACACATTATTTTTTTTAGAAAAATGATGCAATCATCGGTTTAAATAACATTAAAGTAGTAGGAGGTTCATATAAGAAGAGGTGTGGTCTTCCGAAAAAATCAATGAAAAGGTAAGGGCGACCCTTACGTATTTTCGAAGATCGAGGATTTTATATTGGATCTGGAGTGCATATTACGCTCTACTTACTAATCAATTTGACAACCCCTTTGGCAGATCAAGTAACCAAGGTGATTTTTATTTCAACAGCTACTGTAGAGAAGAGTATTTCAACTTTAAATCGTATTATGACATTAGCACTATACAGCATAAACGAGTCATTGATGGCCTTCAAAAAAATATGAATGTGCAAGACAAATGCGAAATCATTGAAAAATTGGTTTTCTCTGTCCATGAATTTTACTTTTTGCCGTTAATAGGATGTTTTTATGATTTAATAAACTTAATAGCCCATGTTTGAAATTTTAAGTGTCAAGGGAATGTGTTTGTTATTCCCTTCTAAACGGAATATCTTCATTAGGAATTACAAAAAATTGATATTCTTGAATATTTCTTTTTTCCATAAAAATAAATGTAAAACACGAAAAAGCTATTGTGCAAAGTAAACACACATTTTTCTTTACAGTGTCAGTTTTGTGGGATTTACATTTAAATCATGTCAATTTTTATAAAACTTTGACTAAAAACCTGACACCCCTAAATTTTGTTGAGACCATAAAATTTGGGAACCCCAGTATCTGAAGGAAATAAAAAAACTTAGAACCCTTTGGAAAGTTTTGACACACCAAAATTAACACTTTGAAGGTTGAAGTAACAATATAATATAGACCACCCACATCTCCTACTACACGCCATAAATTGTGATCATTAAATATAAAAAAAAACCCTTTGATTATAAAAGTTCTTTGTTAAATGGACAGCCGAATTTTTGAAGACTTTCTTTACCTGAGGGGGCTTTGTTATAAGGTGAATTAGCCCAGAATTTAATAGTTTGGGTAATTTGTTAGAATGATTTAAAATAAATTTAAATATTAAATAATTAAAAAAAATTTTTAAATGTAAATTATTATAATAAATTTTAAATAGTGAATTTTTAAAAAATAAAATTTTAATGTTAAAGGTTTTTGATTCAATGGTGAAAAAGTAAGTTTAAAATTATAAAATAATATGGTTTATTTAACAAACTTTTGGATTCTTCAGAAAAAGATTTCGAAAATTATCTAACACAATACATATTAAACTATAATATATTTCGACAAACTCACTGTCATCATCTGCATTCTATAATGAATAAAGTTTTAAATGTAAAAAGTTTATGTAATAAAATGATATTAAAGAAATTTTTTCAAAGTTTCATGAAATAAAATAAATGATTAACAAGTAGTTCTCATGTAATAGTATAAATAAAATAGCAACAGTTCTATTAAATAAAACATGTAATTTTTACAATTAATGATGTACGAAAAGTGATAAAATCTGTAAGATCTGATAATTTAAATATACACTTATATAGACATAACTACATTCACAAAACATGCTCACTCGAATACATTTTCATAAACATCTAGAGAAAGACAATGATTGTAACAAAAATACACAATGATGACAATAATAATAAAAATAATAAAAATGTTAATCCTCATTATTGCCACTATAATGATGATAGTGATAAATAATAATGATAATAATAATAGTGATAATAATAATAATATTAATAATAATAATAATAATAATAATAATAATAATAATAATAATAATAATAATAATAATAATAATAATAATATAATATCAGAAAAATACTGAAAAATAAACACTCATCAATATTGAAAAATATCATAGTTTGACTGAAAGGGCACTGAGAAATTCCAAGGTATTACACAAATATCACTAAAAGAAAGTGTGAATGTTTCACGAAGTTGGTGTATGCAAAGGTAAATTGATTTGATTTTCGTAAACATAATCCCGGTCATCTTCATCATCTTCATCGTCACAAGAAAATGAAATCGGACGATCAATCGTAAGCATTTCACCATTGCTTATACCAGAATTTCGATCGTGAAGAATTTCTGCTACTTCTTGATCTTCGAGAATCATGTCTTTTGATATAGATAGAGAGGTTGTCACGACGCGACTAGACTGGCGTTGTAATATATTTAATGACTGATTCTATACAATAAATTCACATTACTTGTGCATAAAATAATTAAATGTATGGAATGCACATTAACCATATCTGAAATACGTATTCCATAAATCAACATTTCAGAAATAAAAATAAACACATTTACAAGTTTAAAAAAGTATTAAACAATTTTTTGCAAGTGTTCATGTGTAAAAAAAGCCATCAACTCCAGTTTTAGATGAGCCTAGCTTAATTCCTTAAATTATGAGTATTATATTCTGTTTCAATCAAGATCAAGAGCAGGAAATTGATCTTTATGTGCCACTACCTCATCATAGACAGGAAAACGTAAAATTTACTGACGATGCTTATAATAAATTTTAGGCATATTACCCTGTCGTTACTAAAATCATCTTTCGAAATTTTTTTTTTAAAACAAAGTCACATTAATAACAGATGATGTGAAAATTTACCACTTTGAAGAGATGAAAGAATATTTGATTTCGAAAAAACATGAAGTTACTAATTTATCATTGTATTGAAAACGTATTCATATATATGAAGGTCGTCTAAATCAAATTCATCAAAGCCCACAAACTAAAAATAAATGGTGTATGGAGTGAGTATTTAGATCGGTAAACCGCCCATAAGGTAACAGGATTATTGAACACAGTCATCGTACAATCAATTCACTAGCCACTAGATCCTCAGGACCTATTGCAGAAGCTGTGTACTGGGTCTAAAACACTTTAAAACACAATAATATCTGTCCGTCTAAACTCTAAAGTGATATTTAAAAACAAACCAAGACTGAACTTGCCAAACTATAGTAAAAAAGAGATTATAATCGAAGCAGAATATGCCACCGGTGACTCAGTATGTATAAAACCAAACTTGATTCAAAAATGCACAGAAAGATAGAAAGTTTTGTATATTATTAAATCATTATCAAATACAAAATTTTCCAGTCAGATGTAACGGTTATGATATTCCACGTCACATAGGTGACATTAGAAAGAGTTGTTGAAGATTCAAGTGAATCTGGTAGTTATGTAACATATATTTTTGTAAAAAAATAATTTTGACAAAAAAGGTCACTTAAAATATCTATAATTAATTTCTAAATCTAAATTCGCACTCCGAGATAATTTATCTCGTACCCCCAATAGGCTTGTGCACTACTGGTTAAGAACCACAGTTTTAAAGACATACATAAACGTGTTAAATTAGGATTGTGCAACCTTTTCACGAAGCAAACCTGTAAGCTATAAGCCTGGTAATCCTTTTTTAGCTTTTCAGTGATATTTAAACCGTATAAAAAGTTCCATGAACATTTTATGTCATATTTTATCATAGTTGTTTCGTTTTGTATGTATAACAAATGTATTAATCAGAAAAATGTATAAATTCAAGATAAAGTTGCAAATATAGTTATATAAAGAAAATATAAGAACAATTATAGTAACAAATGAAATATTTGATACTGTTTATGTTTTATCATTGAATCGAAATTTTTGGTAGCAATTGGCAGAATATTTTCTAAATTTACATCAGAAATAACAAGATATGCTTGGATTTGAGGGAATTCATTTATGAAAAAATATTTTCACATCTGTATGTGCTTGCAAAAAATGACAGAATTTTCCTTACGTCCTCTATGACCTTTAGGTTTTCCTTTTGGTTCAAACTTTTATAGAAATAGGGCTGAGGTAATTCCAAAATTTTCATTTTTAAATATATTTTTTTCTTTTATTTCCAATTATTCTATTTGATTTTGTTCTGAATTTTGTAATTATTGGGGAAATCGAATGGCTATGAAAATAATTCAAAAAATACCTTTACGGCCGAAATTCATGAATCTTTTCGCAAATTCTTCAAAATACGAATTTTATTTTTGTTTTCGTTAAGTATTCTTGTATGAATTGAAAGTTTTAGAAATTATTGTTATTGTTAATAGTAATAATCTATTTTTGAGTGGACGCACTTATCCACAGGGTTAACTTAATTTTTTATTCGTTCAAATGAGTAATAATATTTATTGAAAATCCAAAATCACCGCTTAACTCCGAAATGGGGTTTAATATGTGAAATAAAAACCGTATCTCCTCGTCTTCCATTCCATTCTACTATAATTGAATTGCGCAATTTGTTTCTTAATGCTTAGTGTGGAAATAAGCACTTTTGTGAAATAATGCTGTTTAAAGGCAATCAAAACGTTATAAACAATTCAAAAAAAGGATAAAATAGCACAACTTCATATTATACATATTTATAAGACATCCACAGACCGGAGGCTGTCCATTTCTGTCATATAGGATTTAATATAATTTTCAGGATAGATTTCAATGTTGAAAATGTTGTAATTTTTAGAAATAACGTAATGAATAATTAAAAATTTTGTGAACATTTTATAACAATTTTTGAGAATCGTGACTAGGTGTTTAAAATAATAATTTGTTTTTATGAAAACCGACACTAAGAATTAAACTAAAAGATCTACGTAGAAATTGAAAATAGAAAAATTATATAATTCAAAGAATCTTACAAAATACGGTGAAGTCGGATTGTCATTGATTTGAGGAATAAAACTTAAATTCGAATTAATATCAGGCGGTGAAGTGGAATGACCACCAGCCGACATCATCATACTTCCGGCATTTTGAATACTTTTTTCTACAATACTTGGAATTGATTCATCGCTCAGAGATGAGAATGATGAGGAGATAGTGCCCGCACCACCCCCAGGATTACCCACTCCAGATAGTGTACCGTGACTCCCTAACCCCATTATTGAATAGGTTTGAATATCATCCCCGGGTAAATGAGAATCAATTAAAATTTCGAGAAAATTTCCAAAAAGATCAGCACTTTCCCTGTTTTGGTTAGCCTAAATTATACAGTAAGAACCATATAAAGAATGCAAAATCAAACCTTTGTAAATTGTCCACTAAAACGCCACAATCCTCCAAATCCAATACCTGTAAAATAATAATACATTTTATTTAAAAAGGACCTGTTGAAATACTTTGCAAATAAAGAGACGGCTGTGAAGTGATATCGCCATTCCTTATCATATTTTGAATTATGCTTTGAACGGCACTTAGGATTTTTTGATCATGTGAGTGAGCAAGTACATGATTAATTTTTGAATCCAATAAATGATAGCTAAATTATAATTAAAATAAACTGAAAGTAACAAAAATGCCATCATTAATTAATCTATTTAAAAACTCTGATATTGACATGGACACTCGCTCAAAATCCGTACTTATTGAAATTCAGTAAATTACGCCCAAATAAGAGCCGTCCCTGCCCATAGTGATAATCTCGATAATTTTCAATATTTTACAATTTTATCTACTTTTCTATATAAAGTTAAACAATTTGGCAAATGAGTGGCTCATATGCTACCTCATAGTAAATAAAAAGCTTATTTGAGTTAACCAAATGAAAATTGGTCTATTGAAAATATGCATTCTATTTAAAATACTTTTCCATTTATCATCTGAAAAAGTCTTTACTGTAAAAACCTTAAGTAAAATAGAAGTACCTAAACTTTAGGTACATCTTTCAACTGATTACTTTTCTTTGGAAAAACTGAGAAAACTTTATTCCGAAGAAAGGATTCAGTTGAAGATTTCGATCAAAAAGATAAACTTTAAAATACAAATGTTCCTGAAGGTTAATTACATTTTTAAGAAAGCAAAAAACGATTGTCGAAAGAAAAAAGCCATTCTTCAATAAACTGAAGACCAAAAGACTTAAGAGAAGACAAAATTTGAACATCTATATCGGAAATTTTCAAAATGGTATTTGGATTTTTGCAAGTTTAACCAGTAATTGTAATTTTAGTGTTACTCCTAATCCTATTCCAGAAAATAATAATTTTTTAATAATATTCCTACTCCTACTACGGAGTAAGATATTTTTTTATTGTTATTCTTATTCCTATTCTTACTCTAACGTCTTATTTCGAAATGTCTAAATTGAATTAATTGAAAAAAAATAAAAAATATTTAATTTTTATTTGATTTAAACTATAATTAAAAGAATTTTTGAATGCAAAAGCAAATTTTCAAATTTGACTTTTATTTTAATTAAAAATGCTTTTGAGATCAATTAAAACGAGAAAAATTTTAAAATACAGTTAACAATGCACACAACTATTTGCTTTTATTTCCCGGTTTTACTTTCGTTTCTGTATCGTACCTGTTAATCTATACAATGATTTAACTTATTAGCATACACATTTTTCAAGCATAATTTTATTGTATATACAATATTTAGCAGAGATCGAAAGAATGGAATACGAAGAATGAAGATAAATAAAATAAAACAAGTGACAATAACAAAACAATAGAAAACAATAGTATATTTGTATTAAATAATAAAAAGTTTTTGTCTCGTTTTTAATATTATAAAAAGAATAGAGTCACGAATATATTTTACTACTCGTTTTTGCTTCTTCTTTTCCTTAAAAATACATTTTTTACTACTTCTACTTTTAATGCCAATTTAAAGAAAACAAAGAAAACTTCAATCGAAATTTCAAATCAACTGTAATATGGTGTAAAAGAGAAAAGCACGTACGAACAAAACATCCAGTTTGCAACTCAATATGCAAAATATGTAACATCAAAGAACAAAAGTCAAATTGCATCAACCCTTGAAGAAAACTACAAACAAAAGCCAACAAAAACCACTTTCGGCAGTACTCTTTTACTCGCAATAAATATAGATCAACAACTTACTTGTGTCAAAAAAAACAATATCAAAACCTATCATTTCTCTCTAAATCATTCATGCAGTCTTTCATCAGCAGTCAGCCACTTGAAGAGCTCTCTCTAAAAAGCACGTCAAGTCGCACCCAACTATAATCCATATTTAAATCTTGAAACCGATGCATCAAATACGGCAATTGAAGCTAGTCTCAGCCAAAACATTAAATTCAAGAATTTTACAAATTTTTGAAAAAACCAATCGGTCTTAAAACGAGAAGCTCTAGCAATTATTGATAAAAATTACGAGATGGAGAATGGAATTAGTTAACTTCAAGTTTGAAATAAACTACCTACAAGGACGACGGAATGCCACAGCAGATGCCCTATCTCACTGCTCTACAGATTTACCATACTCAATCAGAGTGAAATGGCTGCAACGTGTGAAATATGTAAAGAAGTAAAACTTCGCCACTTAAAACTTATACCACATCTCCGCAAACTTATCACACCCACCCAACCAAGGCAATAATTATCAATACTCTTCATCGGACCAATACCATTTATAACCAAGAATAAATTCAAATTAGTTTAATTTGTTGAATACTCTAGATTTCCTTATGCTTTTCCCAGTTCTAACACGCCAATTCAAGTAGTAATAAAATAATTATCAACTATTTTCAGTATATTCGGCACGCCATCATCAAGTCATAGCGGCCGAGTCACACAATTCGAATCCTTTGAATTCAATACATTCCTATTAAATAATAGAATCGTCAAAACTAGAACTGCTTCCTATAGACAATAGTGCCACAGTCAATGCGAGAAAGCGAATGGAAAGATACTGAAAACCATAAATCTCACACTGAAACAGTTTAAATTGGATAAAGATTCCTCCACACGATCACCTCTTTGAATTCCAGAGACCATCAATACTAGGAACAGACATACCAAGCTTCAACTTTTCCTCATAGTTTTGTCAGACAAAAAACTATCCATTAGTTGGCAGAGTAACATTAATTTAAACCCTATCTCAATTTTTCACCAGAATAAAGTTCAACAATCGAAGAATCGACACCACCTCAACAAATTACTTTAGTCCAGCATCTGAGACAATAAAAGTTTCAGATGACTACCTAACAGATAAAATTCATTCAGACCAAGAAAACTTATTAACTAAATTCTCGAGTACCTAAATACATATTCTTCTCCGATTTTGTTTTTAAGGAGGGAAGGATGTTATGAAATTAATTCCTAATAATCTTGTATTAACATTTCAACTAATAACAATTTATTTTCCAATTTTTTGCAACAGACTCATTTGCAGGAAGTTCTAAAAACTTTAAAATACTTTGGTCTATCACAAAAATTCTCGGATATTTTTAGTGTGTCGTTACACAAAAAAAGATTGAGAAGCACTGATATAAATTGTCTTTTTTAGTTCAAAACCGATTATTGAAAAGTTACTGTATTTTTTACAAGAATATTGACATATTGATAATATAATATTTTCATGCAAAATCGGATTCATAGTCAAATTTAGTAGAAAATATTATAATAACTGTAAGAAATTGAAAATAACTTTTTGTGAAGTGTGGACTTTGAAATGAAATATTTGAAATCTTTGAATGCTTATGTCTTGCAAAAATTCATACTGAATTCCATACTGATTTAGGATTAAGGACAAAGAATTAGGTATTTAAGATAAGGTGTATATATAATATTAATATAAACTTACATAACGGGAAAAATACGTGGAAAGACCAGAGATGCATCTGCTAAAAACTCATACAATATTCTAGCTTCGTTTTCATCAGTAGTATTGCGTAAAAGTGTAGCCTGTAAAATAATTTCGTTAATATTTGTTCACAAATGTGTCAAACGGCCCCACCAAAACAGTCAACACCAGTGCTTGAATAGATTCATCATTTAGAACTTCCGGTTCCAACAAAACGTTATTCTCATGCGAAACTGAACCACGAGGAGTCCTTTCAATTTTTATCCGTAACTCATTGTCGAAAGCTACATCAATAGGGTTAACTTCATTGTCCTCTTCATCATTTTCATCGTCAAAGTGCATTCGATTAAGTGACAGCTCATTTTCATTCTTTTCTGGTGATATTTCATCTAAATATTTATTGGAAACGGTGTCCTTTGTTAAAAAACTAGTTGCAATTTTGTCGATTTGACACTGATCAATTTTGGGTCCAACTGATATTTCTTTCGTAGAAGAATTATCAACAGATTTTGATCGAATCGTGACATTGTAATCGTTAGTTCGAGGAACTGGCTTTAAAAATTAAAAATTAAAATAAAAAAATCACGATTTTTTAAAAAAATTATATTTTTATGATATAACTCATATGTGAATCCAGCTTGTAAGTATAAAGTTTGAAGGCCTCTAAAGCATACTCGAGCCCTTGACAAAGAAGGAAATTAATCTCGCAAAAATTAATCATGGCTTTTTTGATGCAAGGTCGAAATAAACTGTTGATGATGAGTAAATGAAACATGGCCGAAAGGTATTTTTAAAAGTTTTACACTCTCAATAAAAAATCACAGGATTTTATGGTGACAGGAATTTTTAGGTCAAATGAGATTTGAATAAGATTTTTCAGTCTCCATAAAAAACACTAGAAATTTGGTCACTGATGTTTATGCTTGTGTAAATTTAAAATCTAACAAATTTATTTAATAACTCACTTTACAGCTTACTTAATTACCAACTACTTTATTAAAATTTGATTCATCAGATAACCATTTGATCAAAGTTTACTTCAGTAATAACTCTTCTTATTAAAAAATAAATATTTAACTCAAAAAAAAATCAAACACATTAAAAAAACATAAATATGCTTTAGAAATTATAATTTTTGTAATAATTTTCCAAAGAAATTTTACTAAACATATCACATTGTAATTTATTCGTTAATATTACGGAGTTCAGGAAATATAGTGTAAAATTTCATGTTCCTATTGCTTTTACTACATTCATCTTTTTATTGTAAACATTTGTGTTAAATTTAGTATATATTCATGACACTTTCTAAACCAAAAAGATGTTTCTAATTATCGATATCAATTTAATTAAAAACGTATTGAAAATGTAAAATAAATATAAAACTTTGATATTATTTTACTAAATTTTGGATGTCCGACATTTTTTTAAAAGACAAAAACCCCCAGAAATGATTGAATATTTGCACGACATAGTATGGAATGATCAATGAGTTAAAGACAGGTGAATTCAAAAGTAACTTCCAACTTATTACTAATATTTGTCTCTGAATTCTGTTTTTAAAATACTAAATCAAATCAAAAAGCAGATGTGATAGTCTGTTGAGGAAATTTTTCATTCATACTGGATAATATGAGACCTTTATTGCACATGGAAATCTACGGAAAATTTGTTTGTACTTTAAATTTCATAACTTCAAAATGGGGTTTTTTATATTAAAAAGTGATCAATTGATTACAAAATCAAAAATAAAGAAATGCGAAGGTTTGAATATGATTATTTTGACGAATTTCGATAGAATAACGCAAATTAAGGATTAATTATCATTGTCTTAATAAGCACCATCCTTGGATTTTGAGGCCCCAACGAAAATTTGGGATGAGTCAAGTTAATAAAAAATGAAATAAAAAATATGTTAAGAAAATGTTTAATATAAAAGTAACAAATTCAACAACTATTCTTATCTAAATAGTTAAACTAAACTATCATGAATATTATCATAAAAACAAAATTAATAACTTTATCTTGTTTTAATTTAAGCAAATTTATCTTTTATTTCATTAACATTTAATTATTTACATAAATTATTTTCTATGGAAAACAATTTTAATATGAACAGTTTTTTCATGCTACATTTGGACCTTAAATAATTTTATATTATTTTTAGATTTAAAAAGCTATGTTTGATCTGAGTCATTGTTATTGGGACAGTTGATAAAATTTTTAAGGCTATGCGTTTCCTGTTTGGAAAAATCTTTAAGACATTTCAATGAAGATCAATTACATATATACATTCACAGAAAATATTATAAAAGACTTTTATTTTTCTACAGAGATCATCAGCGCCGTAACTAGCTTTTCGAGTTCCCTGTGCAAGATTTCATTTTTAGGCCCTAGCCTAAATGCAATAACATACAACATTTTTTGACTTGTCATTCTTGTTTTAAATTTGATATATTACATAAGAAGCCAGATATTATATTATGCTTCCTTAGTGGTTCGAATCTTTTCTAAATTAAAATTATATTTGTAAAAGGCATTCACTGTAAAAATTAATTTCCTGATCGCTAACTCGAGAATATTCTTACACGTTTCACTTTTCCAATTCTAATTTTCTTAAGAATGTAAAATTTTTCACATTATCTTTCAGCTTCGACTTTTGACTCCGTAAAACTAGCATTTCTAAACGGTTTCAAAAGATAAACTGATGTTACTTTAGGGGCGCTACTGGGTTTAATAATCAATGTGGTAGCTTTTAACTGTCGCAATAACTTTACTCGAAATATTTCATTTAATAACTCTACTAACAATTCTTCTAATTCAATTCCCATGGTTAAAATAAATAATTTTCGAATTTAGGTTTAAAATGAAATTAGACAATCCTAAAATATTATTATGTACCAATTAAAACAAATATTATAGCTGAAAAATAACAAAAAAACAATACCGATGACACTTCACTGGAACAAACACTTAGCCCAACATATGTGCGAGGACAAATTAATGGTGGTTTACATTTTAATCTGGAACTATTTTTGATACCTGAACCGCCTTGCATCGATGAACAAAACAGTTGTGGATGGCAATGAACAGATCTTTGATTGGTCGCACCAAGATCTAAAAGACTGTCGGAACTTGTTGAATCAGGACAAGGATTTTTGTGATGATTCTTTGACTTTTTAAATTTTGAATACTGACGAGACTCTTCTAAGTCAAGCATTTGTGAGTCTTTTGAAACTTGATCAGAAACAAGTACACCGATATCAAGTTGACCTAGATTTGTAATTTATTAAATAAATTATTACTAAAGATGTAGAATAACCTGGAATGCGATATTTAAGATGAACTCTATTTCGAACGTCTTCTGAAACAGAAACCAAGGCGGCCAAATATGCGACATTTTCAATTGTTACTTCATATTTATCCCTAGTGGATTCAATGCCAATAAATAATAAATAAAAAATTAAATTACCGCTTCTCAGGTTTGGCAGTAATAGCCAGTAACATATTCAAAACCCGAATAGTTCTGGCAACTGTTTTTGGGCTTGGATGTCGGAAACCCTTGAGCAGATGACCAACAAGAGCAAAGTGGAAATTTTTCTGGAAACTCAAGCCTACTGCATTATCAATTTGCTTGTATTGAAGAACATAATTTTCTCTACAGTTCATCATAATTGTTGCCAGTGGCTAAAAAATTAATATTAATATTTACTCTACAACATATAATATCATATAATAAAATCTGTCTAGATACCTTCCCAGTTCATGCTTTATCGAGTGTGTCAGCTATTTCTCGCATGGTTAGATTTCCGTCAGACTCAACCAGTGACTTTAAAGCAAATTCAGAGGTCGTTCAATTCGAATGCCATCAGATAAATCAAAGTCCCATTGGTAAATCTTCTAAACCTGTGATGGCACTTATTGACATTGAAAACAACTCTCCCCTTAGATATCACATTTATCTAATTGCGGTTATTGAATTATATTCCGACTGAATATTAAACAACATGCAATGATATATGCGGTCTTTTGACGGTTACTAATTGTTTTTAGTTAATCAAAAATATTTTCATTATAAACAATAAATCCTTATTGTGATTAAAAAACATTCATTAATAAAATTCTTTTTTCATATTTCAGGGACCTAAGTAAAATTGAAGTAATATTATTTAATTAAATTAACTGGCGGCTTATAGGTATACCTAATATTTTGAACATATTAAACTTAAATGAAACTATCTAAAATTACTTAGCACTATAATTTACACAAAATACACCACTACAATCGCATGCCATTTTTAAATATTTTTTACGCGTATTTCGTCAAATAACAATATACATGCGAGGATAATAATATAATAAAAAGATTTATTTCTTATTTAAAGAGGATGTTAAAAGTTTAATAGATTACAATAATAAATTTAAATAAATAAATAACATATTTGTATTTATTAAAAAATATTAATATAATGTTATTTAAATATGAAAAGAAATTAACGGTAATTAAATTTAAATTATGTAACAATGAAATGGCTTGATTGTAAAATTCATATAAAAATGACTGAAATTTAAAAAAATAAAACATTTATTGAATACTTGATTACGAAAATACCCTATTCAATTGGTAAGCCATACCTACTAAGATATATTAAAAAATATTAAAAATTATTGCCAGATATTATGTTTAAATAAAATTGAATTTGTGTCAAAAATACAATTTTCTAGGTATGTTAGTAATTTAAGTAATTAAAGAAAACTTTCGGTTTTTTGTGAAAAGTCTCAACTCGAGTTATTAATTAAGAATAATAAAAGTAACTGTTAAAACTGTCAAACAACCTGCTCATTAAAGCATCCATGCAAATCCATAGTAACTAGATCCTGTTCCAACAAAGCCAATCCCGCTAAATACAATGTGACATCATCCAACTGCAAAACACCGATAGCCACCCAAAACAAATGACAGTGAATGTCTGATTCAAATGGCAATAGGGGCACCATTCTTGTCAAACACATTATAACAGCTTCAATAAGAGATAAATCTATAAAATTAAAATAATAGAAGAAGCACTAAAAATTAACAATAATTTTAGCATTAAGTTAATTTCAAAATAAGTTATTATTTTCACTCAACCATACAATTTCCAACGTGCCTGTAAACATTTTCTATCCTAGTCGTAATGTATTTGAAAATACTAAATATCACTCAAAGTATTTTTTTTATCAATTTAGACTAGAACAGTTGAACTAGATATTTGTCGAGGAGTGCTACAGAGATCTGAGCAAATAATGAGATGTTCCGATGAATGAAGATCACGGTTGGCGTGATAAGGTTTCCCGATCAAGTCTATATAATGGCTTTCTCGGTGACCTGTGAAATGCGTAATCGTGATATATCGTAAGCAAAGATTAAATATTGCCCGATAACAAAAATCGTTTCCTTATAACCCTTGAAAATCAGCGATTGTCTTTTATTTATGGTTTTAACAGCTCAAAATGAATTTTACTACGATTGTTCCTGTAAATCCACAATCATTAGACCTAATCAATGTAATCCACGTTACCCCACACGAAAGACTGTTGAAATATTAAAAATATTGAAACCAATAAAATGGGAACCAGTCTGGGTCAAAATTCAGAAATTTATGGCGGTCCGGTAAGAAATTCTCATAATCCAATTGAAATATTTGCACATGTGCCAGCACGATTTTTTACCTTAGTATACAACTTACGTGTGATAAAATGATAACGATAACAATGTACAAAAATAGAAAATATGGATATCAATAAAATAGTTTATTCGATTTTTGCAGTTTTTCAATTGACAATTACATGTTTATAGAAAAAACATTTTAGCATGCTTTAATGAAGCGATTTTTTGAGTATCAAATTTGAAATTGCTCTTAGAATGTCAACTTTTAACGTATTGGAGTCAGCCTTCCTGGTACCATCTTTTATAATTCCCATTGAAATTTGCTACACGCATCGCGGTGTATTCTTTAAATACAGATTCTTGATTACAAATGTGACGTGCATTTATCAGAAACATAATTGACCACTGCACATCGCTTACGCGAAAATTATGACTGTTACGAAATTTCAAAACGACACGGAAATATTGCAACTAACCAAAAATATATAAAAACATTAAAACTTAAATCTATTAGGAAAATAAAAACCTGAATTAAATTGACTTTACATTTGTAAGTCATATTTTTTATAGCAGATAGATAATGAAATGACGTAAGAATGAATTATGTAAAACAAAATCAAAGTTTTTGGAATCAACAAAAAGTTATGACGAAGTATAAAAAAACTTAAATGGAACAAAAATAAATTAAATAATTTAAAATGACTAAATATGAAAAACCAAACCAGTTTAAATACAAATTTGGTACCGACCTGAATTGGTATTTTCACCAGTTATTTGTTTCTGTTTAATTTCCTTATCTAATTCATTTGCGTACGAATCAAGAGCTGGAAACATTATCCTCAATAGTTGTTTTATGTCAGACTCGTTGATGGTTTTACTGATGCAGCCGAGTACGATAATTGCACGAGGTTGCAAGGCCGGATTGTGTTGATAAGCAAATCTGATGGTAAATAAAATAAAAATACAATAATATGTACAAATTACAATGTGAATTACAGATTGCATTATGCATGGCCCTTACTAAGACGATACAACATTTCCCGCACAATTGAAAATTCATAAAATAAATAGAGAAACAAATGAAACTAAGTAAATATGTATCAATATAAATAAGGTTTTCAATTACACAATTTAAAAATATTTACTAGAAATAAAAAATTTTGGCTAAAATTTGAAGGTGAAATTAATCTGTATAAAAATAGGACAGTAATTACGTTCAAGCATTCCAATAATGACACAAGTCTATCAGACCCAGAGCTATATGACCATTTGTAGCAAAAATACTTTTGAATTTTTGTTGCAAAAGGAACACCTTGACCTATAGAGGTGAAATATGCAGACATTGGGAAAATTTTGATTTAAATAATAAGCGATATGGATAAAATTAGTGTTATTTGCAGATCGTATAATGGAACTTCGAAAATAGATAATCATTAATTTTTTGATTGTTTTTTGAAAACCAATTGTTTTGAAACCGATGGATTTTTCATTGTAAATTTCTTTATGTCTATTTTCTATACATTAAAAAATAATGATGTTGATTTGTTGAATTTATTTGTTTAGTTTTTTGATTGGTTGATTGATTGCGTGCTTAACACAGATTTTTGAATTGGCACAAACATCTATCCTTTCGCGTATACATTCTTAAAAAGTTTCAACAAATTTACCAATAATTTCTTGAGTCGCGGATGAAATTATCCATACACTACAAACGCAATTCATCTGCAACAATGCGATGAGTAATATCTTATTGCAAACTCTTGTACTGAAATAAATTTAAACTTACAATTTCATTAACCATATCATCTTTATTTTTATAAATTGTTTCCTCTAACTTCATTACCAACCACATTGCCAAATAAAGTCATAACACAAAGACTCAATAGCAAAATTAAAAAAGATATAGTTATGACTTAAAAACATAACTGATTACTAGCAAAGACAATCACCATTCTGTAATCTTCAATGATCGAATTAAATTTTACCAGCCTGCAAGTTACTAGAAATATTATCTGAATTCGACTTATATAAATACTATTATTTGCAATGGCTGATAGTCAAATGAGTACAAAATTTCCATTTTCTACTATCTGATGTAATTTATGAATGAAAATGAACCTGATTTTAATATTAACGGGAAAATGTTCATGATTTTCTATTGTAGACAATTGACTGATACTAAAATAAAATACTCGAAAATTGTTGAAAATGTATTTTTAAATTATTCTCAAATTTAAACGATGAAAGTGATAACAAAAATACTTAGAAATATCAAATTTCAAATAGAAATGACGAAACTGATAAAATTTCCATTAAATGATACTTAAATATACCTATAAAATGTCAAATTTCCGAAAATTCTTAAATAAAATACATAAATTTCCATAATTGGTCTGAAAATATATCTAAATAAAATACCCGAATGCCGGTAGAAAGTAATAATTTACACACATATTTACGCTCACCACTGACTGACTCTGGAACGCTATAAATTTTTGGGTTTATCTTTCAGACCGTTTTAGATGGCCTCTTGAAATTTTGCATAGGTTTTTATTAAAATGAAAGTCGTCGCCATTTTTTTGAATTTTTGCTTAAATAGTCGAATTTCAGTCGAACAACATCATCTTTAAGTCAATTTTGGACGAAAAAGTCGAATCTCGGCCCAAAATCCATGATTTCGTGGTACTTTTGGTGGTTTTGTAGTTGAAAGGGGTAGGATTAAATGGTATAATGTGTAAGATTAGATTTGTTTACATCTTCACCACAACGGGGCGGGGACGGAGGTATTATATCCACCCTAGGACGGGCAATACTTTAGATCTCAAATAGAAATACAATTTCCAATGACCAATACTCATAAAATGAGTTTGACTATGTTTTATCGCTTCTTATACCAAATACATGAACATTAATAGAATAGATGCATGATATTTCTAACTACCAGAATTTCATACTATAAATGTTTTCCTGTTAAAATGACTAATTTATCTATTTTCCAAATATATTCATGTGTTTTTATCAAAAATTAAATCAAAGCATTGGCTGATATCAAAATTTCGATTAAAAAATATACACGTTTTTCACCTTTTACATTGAAATTCACAAATTAGTGAGTCAACAATACATTACAGATACAATTCGTGTGCATGTATAATAAATATCAGAAAATACAGCGGGATAGGTTTTGGTATTAAAATATATAAATCAAACAAATTTACTATCACATGAATAGATCACTATTAAAACCCATAAAACTAATTGATAGAATTTATATAAACCTTTTGTAAAAAACATCTGTAATTTTCACGCTGTTCCCAGAAAAGAAATTTTTACTTATTCAAAGAATTTTATTAATAAATGAATGAATTACCTTCGAGCTAAAATTGTCCATTTATGTATCCAAAAGCTGTATCCCGGAATATCTTTAATAACCAATCCCATGATTTCCAATAAGGTATCTGTTAAGAGTTCTAAGGAGCTTAAAGTTAAATTTTCTATAGTTCGTTCTGTGGTCGATGCTGGATAATTAAAAGAGGAATTCAATGTCAAGTGAGCTGGAGCTGTGTTGGACTGCATATTTTGCTGATAAGAGTTAGTGTTGGGATTCACAGAAATACTGTTAATCATTGATATGGCCATTGGCATTTTTTCTCTATACAAATCTATAAGTATTACATTTCTTATAGTTATTCTGTGTAAAATAAAGTCTTTACTTGCTGGTGACATAACTTGTGGTCCACATGTTGATGTTAATGATATGCTTGAACCTGGTACAATACTACTTGAACCTAAGTATCCCGTACACGCTGAACCACTAACTGCAATATTTTGATTTGTACAAAAGATATTTGTGCCAGACATCATGGCAGGAGATATGTTTGAACTTGATCCTTGTTGGGAAGGGCCACCAGGACCAATCATTACAGGAGAAACTAATCGGTCACTACCTCTTGAATGAGGAAATGCTATCAATGGAGCACATTTGATATTCTTTATTCCAAAAACTTGATAAAATTCAGGTAAGCTAAACTCTACTAAAATTTGATGCAGCTGCTGAACTGATTTTTCTGAAAACATATTCAATAATTAATTAAAACTCACTATACATCGTGACTCGATCACAATGACTGAAGGACATAAAGGTAAGGTCATATTAAGATGAAATTGACTTTCAAACATATTGCCTTAACTCAATATTTGATTATAGTATTTCTTAAATTTGAAGCAATTAATATAATCCATTGTTTATCTCTATGTAAACTTTGGGTTCAAGCCTTTCCACGTCCCGTTATTATCGATATTTCACGTGAAAAATGATACAAACATAAGAGATTAAAAATGAGTTGTTTTTACGGTGTTAACGATTATAATTCAAGTCCATTTCAAGAATCAGGCCCCAAAAATTGGGTTGTAACATGTATTCGTTCGTATTTTTATCATTTATTCATTTAAATAAATACAATCAAAAAACATTTATTTAAGAAATGAATTGTCCATTATTTTCAATCAAATTGTCCAAACGTTCAGGTAACTTCATTATTCCTTTTCTCCAAAAGGTTTCGTCCTTGCCCTTGAAATACTCATCCGGGTAAATTTGGATGTCTTCCAAAGATTGGTAATTTACTTTCTTCTAATTTGGGTAAAAATTTCTACTAATTCTCCTAAATTAACACTTTTTCGTCCATACTTTTCATTTAACTTTTCCATAAAGTTGTTCATTTCAGTTATGTCTTTGAATTCAATTTTATTTTCTCAATATTTCAAAAATTCCTTTGAGCTTTAAACATATTTTAAAAATTTTTCTTGAAGCTTTTCAGGAAAACGATTGTCACTATCTTCACCATCGTGACAATGAAGATTTTGATACCTAAAACTTACGATCTCTTCGGATTTTGTTTTATATAGAAACTAACTAGATATTAAGAATCTGCTCCTTTTTGGCTTTGTTACAATGATAATATGTTTTCTTATCATCTCTTGTTTCTTTAGAATATTGATAACTGCAAAATATTTGCTGATTTATATAATTCATAGCGTGTTCTACTATATCTGATTCATAGTCAAAAAATAACAATATTCTTAATGTCATTGCAAAATGAAAAGCAATCAGAGGTGAAAACTAGAAAAAGTTCTTTCAAATAATTTGAAGCCTATTTTTTATTGGACACTAGGCAAGGAAATAGTAATTATTATAAGATTATTATTAGTTAAATTATTATTACTTAATGTTGTGCCGTAGTTCAGAAATTTCTTTTACAAAACATAAATACGATGTTAATCATTTTATTTACAAACAAACAATATACTGACGATTAATATTAAAATACTAATATTAAAATTTTAATATAAAATACTAATAAATCCAGATTGATTGAGTTAAAAGCACACATGTTATAAACACTCATATATTTAACTACTGAGACGGAGTCGCATAACATTCTGTAAGCATAATTCACAATAATAACAATACAACATAAGAATCAACATAAAGAAATTTTTTGACTAAATACCTCTTCTTTTATGAGTGTTGATTTTCACACCCTTTGCAGTAGAGTTCCATAACTTGTGGGTCGCAACCCTAACAATTTTTTTAAATAAATTTTATAAAGCTTCAACATTAAACTTAATAGTTTCGATTGTGCATGACTTTCAATGGTAAAATATGCACTGCACAATACATACTTAAAATGTAAATATTTTATTCCATTTTTAAAAAAATTATATAAAATTTGAAACTAAAAAACATGGTACCTATAAATTATCAGATATTTTAGAAGATAAATACATATCTGATAGTATTTAATAGTAAGTTACAAAAGTTCAGCGAATAAAAAGAAACCCGATTCATTTTATCGTTGGGATCGCTGCAACTTGGTAAATGTTATCAAGTGGTCACAGCACTTGAAAGATTGGAAATCACTGCTTACTGCATTCCTCTCTGATTAGATCATGTTTTCTAGAGAGATTATGTTCACAGAATATAGGATTAAAAGCAATTCAAATAGCTCAAAAGACAACCACTTTGATTACATTATTATGCATATATATTTTCTTTAAAGTCAGCATTTAATAAAAACAACTTGTTTTAGTCTCTTGTTTGTTGATATTATATAAAGTAATTTATTCTGCAAAACATACATATTAACCATATAATTTTACCAGAAAATTAAGAAATATACTAAAATGTTTTCAAAGTTAGGTTAAGTTGTTTTATTTAAAAATCTGAAATGGACCTCAGCAATGAACCAAAAGCAATGTTTCTTATAATTTGCTTTTCAAATCAAAATGCGTTCTGATTTTTCGAAATAATTAAAAATTGCATGAAAAAAATATAAAACTTTAACATATTTGTAAATAATTTACAATAATAGTTAGCACTGTATAAGTGAACTCTCTAACCGCTATTTACAGGAATTATTATGCGTAAAAATATATAAAGATGCACCATTTATTCTCAACGATTCATTAATTATTAAAAACTATATAAACATCTGAAAAAATTCATTGTTAATTTTAGTCACTTTCAATGTTGTGAAGCAGGACGATGTGCGTGCTGGGACGCGTACCTTAGCATGAAAAAGTAAAACCATTTCAAAAACTTCAATTTAAAAGTACCTGTTAAATTCTTTACCATAGAGCAAGTGCATAAAGAATGAACTATATTAACGAGAAATCCATGCATCGAGGCTCTCAGTGACAAGGAACCGGTACATACTAATTGAGTTGTAATGTGAAATAATCTTGGCAAATGAGAACAAACTGAAATAAAAATAATCAACATTTAAATGAATAGAAAGAGATTTTCGTACAGTCAATATATATAAAATTAACATAGCACTTTTTATAGATTATATTATATATATATATATATATTGATTTTAGAAAAAACAAATATTCTACTAGTAATAAAATGATGAATTACCGTCCAAACAATTATTGAAAGACAACATTAATAAATAACGCAATAATGGAGCAATTTCTGGCCATAGAATATGATTTTCCAATGTAGTTGTTGGATTAGAGCAAGTTTTTTTTATATACTAAAAATAAATCAATTTGAAAAGTAAAAAATAAAATCTGTAAATAGATTACATGACAAAGTTTAGATAAAACTTTGCGACTGACTAATTGCACATTTGCTGCTGCTAAAGCGACAGAAGTATCAGCCATTATTTCAGCCTGAAAACTTCCGGAACCACAATTTACAGAGCGTTTGATGAAACTGTCCAATACCATATCTAATAGTTCAGGCACTTCACCTATGTGACCCCATATTTTAGCTTGAATAGATGGATACATTTGTTCTTCTTCTATGCTCATAGTAATGAGTTTGTCGAGAATTAAATTGACCTTTAATAATAATAATAATAATAATAATAATAATAATAATAATAATAATAATAATAATAATAATAATAATAATAATAATAATAATAATAATGATAATAATAATAATAATAATGATAATAATAATAATAATAATAATAATAATAATAATAATAGAAATAGAAATATAATTTTAAAAAATGATTCCGCTATTGACAAAAAAAGATTTTAAAGTTTAAATAATAATAACAATATATTAATAATAATAATATTAATAAAAATATTAAAAACCTTTTGCCTTTTGTTGTCATCTGTTACGCGACAGAACCTGGTTAGATTTGCAAGCCACGGTGTCATGTATTCCAAACACAGATGCTTCATTTCAATACTTGATTTACTGAATCCTTGAATACATTCATCAAGAAATTCCAATGTTAATCTTGGTTCACGTTCAGCCAGCCGTTTGCTGATCTCACCAATAAAAATTGTGTTATTGCCCGGAATGCACAGTCCACCAGATTCGAGTAATTGACCGTCAATTTTTAAATCAAAAGTTTGAGTTAAAGCGCATAACAAATTGTAAGCTGCCAGTCTTAAGTTCGGATCTAGACTACCCAAATTTAATAATGCCTAGAAAAAAAAATTAAATTATTAAATACAACTTAGCTTATTAATTCAAAATGATGGAAATACTATTTTTTGGCTATTTACTGAGTCAATATAAATGGAAGGTCCTTCTAATAACAGCCATTAATAAACAGTGGTTGTATTTTTGAAGCTCCGGGGCAATAAAGGTTTAGGGATTTTATTAGACTATAAAAAAGAACCTATGTCTTTATTTCGATATTATAATACAGTTCAAGGGATAGTTTCATTAAAAGATAAATAAATTATTACTTAATTGGTATAATTGTTCAATTTAAATCTGAACTTACCATTATCGAAGGAAAATAATATGCATTCTCTTTTCAGTAATTGTTTTCATGCTTATAATTATTTTAAAACCTTGTGAACACGACTCGTCCCTCTTGTTCTGTTCACAAGAAATTTATATAATATACACTCTATGTTTTTTTATGTAGTTTTTCTTTTTCCTCTTTTTATTGTAGATATTTTGTATAGAGATCCCCGTTGTTATTAACTTTTATTTATTTATCACTATGTCTGATTATATTCAAAGAATATACGATATGTTAAGTGATATTCAGTACATTTCCCAATAGTATACTAGTTTCGAGCTAATGGGTCTCATCAGTACTATGCCGGGAGGCGCTCAGATTTATATATTCATATCCCTCAACATTTAAACTGCATATTATTGAAATAAGGTTAGAAACCTTTCGACTTTTCTCCAATATTCACGCAAAAAATTTTCTAGCAAATAGAACAAGATTGCGTACCAAAAATTTAAAGAAAGCATAAAATCTAATTCGGATTTATCGCCCGAGACACAAAATGACCATAAACTAGAAAAAGTTGACTTGTGATTGTAAAAAAATTTATTTAGCAAGATCACTGTTACAGGATTCTTTTTGAAAGGGATTCTGCATATTTATTGCTTTGAATGACACATTTTCAATAAATTCCTTTCAACACATTTTTTAATTTTCCAACTGTTTTTATGTTGCATTAAAATTATTATGATTTACAGTAAATAGTAAAAATAATTTATGAAAATATAATTATTATTTTAGTATTTGAAATATGCAGGGTTATTTCCAACCAACGCAAGTGCTGACCTGATGATTTTGAAGGTGAAGACTCCGGTATTAAAAAAATCATTATATTAAAATAAACAGTAACGTATTATAGATATTATATATATTTTAAGATTTTCTTTAAAATTCACAAATAGGAAAATTAAATTAGAGTAACATTTAGCTAAATATGATAAATAAAAAGAAATATTAAAAGTTTTTCTTTTTATCAAAATAATTTTTTGATATATCATGCTAAAATTGCTTACTATATTCAATAGAGTTCCAGGTACATCTCTGGGTCTTATTTTAGTATGAACCGAGCAAGAATCAGGCTGTGAAAGAGCCCATCTGGTTCTTATATGAATGATTGCTTGCACAATACTTTCACAGCAATCATGGATGAAAGACAAAGGTCCACTGTCATGGGTTATTGTCAAAGTAAATTGATTATCATCAACTAAACACACCTGGAAAAACATAATTATATATATATATATATTGTTTAATTTTACTTCATCTATTTCTGACGCATAATAAACATCGTTTAATATTACAGAATGACCGAGAACACGACTCTTTTCGGCAGATGTAACTTGAATAGCATTAGTTCCAACCTGAAAAAAATATTCAAACTAAAACTAGTCAACATAATTATTTTTCAACTTTGATCGAAACTTTTGTATCTTTATGTGATAGCTTCAGAGCATTTTGAAAAACTTTAAAATCCTCTTCTAATGAAAGAGTTCCACTTGGAAGTTTCTGTTGACTAGGTTCAATATAATCATTTAATTTCGATGGATGATCAATAAATATGAGTTTTCTGGAATTCTGTTTTGAAAAGAAAGTATTAAATTGATAAATTATTAATTACACTGCTTAATTTATTATTATAATTATGATGTTCTATCTAAGGTCTAAGACCCGATTAGCAATCACTTTTGTAAATGAATTAATTAAATACAATGAGTTAGTGATTATGTAATCTTTGTTACAATCACAATATTTAATAAAAATGATGAGATATATTCAATTGTTCTTCTATTATTAAATATGGATAAATAGATAAACCAAGTCCTTTTCAATCAAATTCAAAATTTAGATGAGTTTCTCATCTTTCTTATAATTTATATTAATTTATTTTTGCCATTTTATTTACTTGTTCATTTTAAATATAAATATTCACACATACTAATAACAATTATTATTATCATAATAATATAAAACGGTGATTCCTTGATAGCAGCATAAGTTAAAATTTCAGATAATAAAATTCAGAATAATAAAAAAGCCCTTTTTAAGTGTATATTTCGAATTTATTCATAGTTGGATATTCTTGGCAACTTAAATTTTAAAATGTTTTAAAAATTTGTTGAATTTTGTTTTTTTCCCTCAATATGTATTCATAAAATGAAATATTTCGACCTAAATCTTAAAACAATATTGATTTAAAATGGTTTTTTCAAACTAATTTCTTCATTTAAACTTTAAAAATTATTCTTATTAAAAATATCAAACTCTGTTTTAAAAAAATCCAATTATTTTAAAAATTTGATCTAATAAATTTTATAAAATTGTAATTGAACAAAATTTAAATAAGCCTTCTTTTATATTTTACATTTATTTTGATTTTGCAGCACACAATTGTGTTTACTAATATCAATCAATTCCGTAAGTAGACTGTGAACAAAAAATTGAGACTTTTACTTCGTTTGTTCCAGTATTCAAGAGATTGATTTTGGAATTTAAGAAGAGATGTAAAAATTCAATGAATGAAAAACTATCAACGATTGAATTAGCTATATGTGATTTAGATGGTGTGGTTTGATTTTGAGTTTGAATTTAAAATTATAGGATCATAATCGTGATTATTGGTAGACTTCTGGTCTTTCTCAGATGGTATTCAGATCTTGGTTATGAATATTTATGTCATGGGTGCAATGCCACATATATTGGGAATGACTGCCCGCTCTCAAGTTTTTGTTCACAGTCGACTTATGGAATTAATTGATATTAGTAAATGTGTGCTGCAAAATGAAAAAATATGTAAAATATTATTATTTAAGTTTGAAAATATTTTATTGAAGAATTATTTTAATTTTGTCAAATTTATTAAATTCAGAGCCAATTTTCTGTGATTCTTTTAATAATAATAATAATAATAATAATAATAATAATAATAATAATAATAATAATAATAATAATAATAATAATAATAATAATAATATTAATAATAATAATTACTTTAAGTGGAGCCAGAACTCTGTCATGGACCTTAGTATATTCTCTGACCCATGAATTGCAATTATAAATGTACGAAGCCACCAAATATTCTTGCAGCACGGGTCCAATAATATTAGCCCATTTCATCAATAAATCAGTCTGTTAAAGAAATTGAATAATAAAAATTAAATCACAAACTACATTACTTTAAATCTATTTTCAGAAGATGTATGAGTGAAATCAATGACCAATTCGAATGATCGATTTCTAAATGGTTCCAGCGTCATTAAAACAAGACAAATAATTAATGGGTGCTCTTCCTTTTGTTGTTCAGTCGGTCTAATTAAAAGTAATAGTTAAAACAGCAGTTTATAAAATACTTATATCTTCTTGCAATGTAATAAAAAACAGGATTTCCTTGCAAACTTTGACCGGCTTGGTAAAACACGTTTAACGATTTCAAATTTTTAAATTCTTCACTATCTCGGAACTGGTAACCTTTCATTACCCAATCTTCCAGCCGATATGAAGAGACATCCATACTGCTCCATCTGAAAAAATTTTATAAAATGATTCTTCAAAAACATTTCAACAAAATAATACGATGAATCAATTGCTTTATGTTCAGGAGATCCTAGTTGAGCCAATAATGTTACCATTTTGTCAAAAGGCCGTCGTCCAATTGCCTTCCTATCTCTAAATTCATAATTAAAATCGACTAAATAAAAAAATCCCAGCTTTATTGTACCGGCTACTTGATAGGAATTCACCAATTTTCTCCTGATTAAACCAAAGAAGTCGATGGAGAGAATTGATAATTGCATCACTAATAAATGACGATATTCCACTCTGACTTTCAATGCAACTGACATTGTCGGCAATATCATTTTTATTAGGTTTAGGCTCAAGACGAAATTGATTAGATGGTAAAATGTTATGTTTATTTAAAGCGATACGAGTCAAGGTAGAATAATTTGCAATATCATCAGATGATGAAATTGGTATTAAAGTTGTTGAACCCAGAGGACCACCGAGTGGATATTTTGTGTCGATTTCTTCATCAGTTTCAATATAGGCAGCATTAACATTACTATTCCCTAAGATATCTTTTAATTATTGCTAGAATAATGCTTTGAAATATTATATTAGAAAACATATCATTCAATAAATTGGACTAAATAATAGATAAATTCAGGGCATTATGAAATTGAGGAAATTCTATGAGAAAGCCAACGAGAAAGTTTGGCAACGAAATCTCCTTAAAGCCATTGTTCTGTGAGAATGTCATAAATAATGAAAGATTATTCATGCCAATTAGCATGTGCTATCAATATTGAATGAATATTATGGAATTTCCAAGAAAAGAATTTTCTAAACCAGACAGTAAACAAATCAAACATTTGTTCAACGATGAGAAATTGCAAAAAAATGAAGACATTTATCCCAAAAATAAAAAATCGTATCATCAATTTTTCAGAATTTAATAATCAGTTACAATAAAAATTAAAAGAAAAATAAAAAAATATAAAACAAACATGTGCACAGAACGTGTTATCTCACATTTATTATCATTTTAGTATTTCATTAATAAATTAATACGCAGAAAATAATCACCGGTACACATATAATTATTCTAATTATTGTAAACAATATATTTTAGAGCGCAGTACAAGTTTTCTGTGTTGAAATTATTTTTTAGATCTTTGAATGACTGATAAAAACATATTTTTTCAAACAAGATTTATATTTTTCATAAATGCATTAAATTTACTAGATGAACTTCCTAAGGTTTAAAAAAACCCGCCTTTATACAGTAATAAGTTTGCAACTATCTATGGATAAGTAAGCGAAAAACAAACAAAATAAATATTTATATTTTCATGTTTAGGTCTGTAAAAATTAACATTTCCAAAACTACAATACGTAATTTTAAGAAAACAAATCTTGATAAATTTCTTTCAATCTACAGCAATTGTTCTTAACCTTTTTTAGTGGTCAATATTCCTAAATTCTTAAATATAACATATTTTATTTGCCTATTTCTCATGGTAACCTAGTACTAAAATTGTAAAATTATCTTAATTTTTGGAAAATTATAAATTTTATGTTCTTGTCAGTCATCGAATAAAAAAACTTAAATCAGACACACGTGATAAATTATTAGAAGTCAAAATTTGCAAGGTATTTAGGTGCATATGAAGAGGAATTTTAAAAAATGAGAAAAAAAAAGAAAAATATACTTTGGTAAAAAAAATAATTTTTAACAAAAAAATATTTTTTATTAAATTTAAAAATGCAAGATAGTTTATTTCGCTCTCACAAAAGGTGCGTTCCGGTTTAGATTCTAGAATAACGAAAAAAACAACGAACACTCATGCAATAGTTTATTTAATTTCTATTTAATTCAATATGTCAATATTTCAAATGAATACAGCACATTTCCGCAAAGATTTTAATAAATGGCTCCTAACTTATGTAGTTTCTTAGGTACTGTTCTAAACAGTGACTATTGATATAATAAATATGTACAACATATTTTATTTTTTTTAATTTCATTAACGAAAATCACAATTTTAAAAAAAAGTTTATAACTAAGATTTAAAATTTCAATTTTTTAATAGTACAATTTTTTTTATATATCTTTTCAATACATCATATTTCAAGGAAAACTTATAAATAGCGACAAGAAATTCAATTTTTTTCAAAGGCAAAACAAGAATTTTAAAAGAAAGCGAAAGAAAACTATACTATTTTTCAAAATTTTGACGCAACTTCGAAAAAAAAAATTTTACGAGGGGGTTGGATTTGGACCCTAGGAATTTACATTTACTTATTAAACGTATTTTAAAAATTAAATTATTTAAAATTAGTTTGTCTGCCATTTATAAAACTGCATATAATAAGGGTTTGACTGTATTATCAAATACATGAAAACCCTTGGTTTGATAAAAATTTGATAAATTTAGTTAAAAATCAAATGTATTTTCCAACTGAAAAGAAATATTTTTTGTTTTTTATCAAAAAATTAATAAATATCTGTGAATAATAATCACCTTCGTCGACTTCATGATTAATATCAATATTTGTATCTGGTAAGTATTGCTTAGAGAACATATTCTTGAAACAGCTAGGAGAAGGTGGATGCTCAACTTGAAGGACAGTTTCATCTGCAAAATTCCCTCCGCTGATTTCCTAAATAAGACAACCGTTAAAACAAAAATTAATTTATAATAATCGTTTTAATCATATTACAAACGAAGTTTTGAGATGAGAAAGAACAAGTTTATAATCATTTAAGTAAGTGTTTGCTACACAACACATAATATTAACCATCACTCTGTGCATTGAGGTCCAACGAACCCCAGTACATTTAAAAAGTAATTAAAAAATTGAGCCATGTAAATTAACCAGGGATTAACTTGGATTGCCTCCACTAATATATTTGAGACACAATACAAAAAAACCAAATCGAAAACCATGGTATATAAATATAACCAGTTTCAAATAAAGTAAACGAATTTCGGTGCAATGGGGTCCAGTTGACCCGATATATTTTTCTAAGCATTTTGTATGTAACACCAATTTTTTAGCTGATACTTTTGAAATTACTAATAATCTTGCATAATTTTTACAGTTAATTCTCGGAATTTTTTATTTTGTTCATATTATTAGAACAATATACATTAGTTTTGGTCTAAAATTCTGAAAGTGTACATGTAAAATGAGAAACAAAATTAGTGAATTACAGTAAAAATTCTAATTTTTGCCCCATTTGGTTTTCAAAAATTTGGTGGCAATCTAAAGAATTTGGCAATGTTAAGAATATTTGTATAAAAATTTGATTCTATGAGCGCATTTTCAAAAGCGTCATTAGTTACTCTCTGTGGTCTGCTCATTTGATGGAGAAATGAATCAGATTCAATAACAATCTGTTGCTCATTAGTGGCCTTCTCTGATTCTATCTTTATATCATCTGTTTCTCGAAGCATTTCATCGTTTTCTGTTTACCCAAGTTCATAAAATTGTTCAGCGTTAAAGGATCATAAACTTTTGCATCCTCAACAAAATCTTTAATGCAATTTTCTAAAATGGACTTATAATCATCAACAGAAGTGTTTTCGGAGGGGTCTTTTGTATAGAGATGTTTAAAACAGTTCTTTATAGTGGCCGTAGTTACTTTATCCCAAGCCATATCAGAAAAAATAATTTCATCCTTCAAATTGATTTCTTTGTAGGTTTTATAGACTTCTGTGCCCGAATCAACAATTTTCAAAATTTTTTAAAGCTTTAATTGGTTAAATTTAACTATAAGTTTTGTATAATTCCTCTGTCCATTGGCTGTAGCTGTCCAGTGGTATTTTTTGGTAGATACAAAAGTTCAATAATAGAAAATTTTCAAGTCACATTATGAGCTGGACGGTTATCGATCAGTAAGAGAATCTTTTTATTTAATTTTTTGCATTCTTCATTGAAGTCTCTAAGCCATTTTTGAAAGATCTCAGAAGTCATCCATGCTCTCTTTGAATTTGTATATGAAACATGCTTTTTATGATCAAACCTTGCAAAAAATCGAGGATTATTGTTATTATAATTTATCATCTCAGCTTTCTGTTCCAGAGTTAAAACCGTGTTCCTTCTTCTTTGGCATTATTACTGAAGGGAAAATTTTTGGCAAAATTTCCAAGACTTACCTTTTAAAAATAGAATATTATTAAAACAAAATTTGGCAAAAAAATAGAATCTTTACTGTATATAAAAATGTATATGGGGTACGAACGACCCCTATGTACAGACGCCGGAAAATTTAAATGCACAGAGTGAAGGTTAAGGATAAAGCTTCATCAGTCAAATCATCTAAAGAAGATCAATTTACGAAACAGGGATAATGAAATAGGAAAACAATAAAAATCTACATGTCAAAATTACATTTCAAACGATGATAATTTTTCAAACTGATAGTGGAAAGGTTTTCTAAAGATCATATTATTAGATAGAAAAAACTTAGTGAACAAAGTATGATGAACTACATATTTTCAAAGATAAATTTTTCATATTAAGCACATAAAACAATATTGTAATTCGACAATCATTCTGCCACAGTGAAAACTTACAAATGAGCACATTTTTAGCTAAGTTTCATTAAATTATTAAATAAATAATTTACAATTATTTATTATAATACTTCTAGTGGACGCTGTTTGATTTTAGGTAAAAGTTTGATATTTGAAAGATCTGGAAATTTGAAAACGTCAATCATTTAATCGACTCTTGTTCGTTCTTATTACTCGAGTGCTGCCATAGAAGCGGCATGTATTATGCATGCAAAAAAACTCGAGTTGAAAGAATTAAAATAATATTAAATACAATTTTTTTCTTTACATTGAAGAATTAAAAACATTTTAAAATAACCTGAAAAAAATGTTTGCAAGAATCAAAATGTTTCTCCAATACAGAATTCAAACACAACATATGAGCTTCTTTCGTAAAACATAACTGATTAGCAATGTTCTGCATCATTTTCCCCATTAATGTGAGACCACGTTTAATTTTCGGACTGAGATCGAACTCTACAATTCCACTCTCACTTGGTGACACCACAACTGGATTTATAAATCTTAAGAATACCACGGTTGACAAAACCGTTAATAGGTTGCTCTGGTCGGTTTGTTGAAATCTTTGACTCATTACTTTATATACACAGTTACACATGCATCGCAATCTCACTGGGAAGCTAAAATAACAATAAAATATAATGGAAGTGGTGTTCATCGCAATCTTTAAATATTAATACTTCGCCTGCACAGAATTATTTTATTAGATTTGTTAAAAAATATATATCATATATAGATATAATTACCTAACTGCAGGAAATTTAAAAGCTAAATTATAATCAGTTAATTAAGTTTTTAACTGATGAGCAAAGGTTTTCCATTTGTAGCGATGTCAATAACATCTAATACAAAATATCAGAGCAACGTTTCCTTTAAACCATCGATTCTCAACCCGTGGTTCGTGTACTCCTAAAGGGGATGTTAAAAATATGCTATTTTCCTCCTGTCTCGATCCATTTTCAGAGCGGTTTCAAACAGTAGACAAATAATTGTTTTAGCGCTCACTATTTACAAACTTTATGTTTATAATAGTTTATATTTATTAGGTGTATTTTTATTAATAAATTATGTATCTAATAGGGTGGCCCTTAGCATAGGGCAAAAAAATGAAATTCATAATTTGAATTCTGGCACCCATCCAATCTGTGCCAAATATTGAAATAATGAATTGTGTAAAACATCATTACAATTGAAGAATATTTAGAGGTGGCCTTCAGACATTGAAGTTTTGTATGTACCACAATTTCAAGCTCGATAGTCGATATTGCAAATTGTTAAAAGTTTCTTACATTTTTAAATCACATTTATTCTACACACAACAGCCTGAACAGGTTAGTTTACTGTACTACAAATAAACAATAATGTCACTGATTCAGAAATAGCTCCAACTGAAAATGTTAAGAATTATGTCTCTCTGCCAACTGTTCTTCGACTGCAGATGCTTGTGCTTCACCTGTACCAGCTGACAGCTTTGGGACGCCAAGTAACTGTTCGACTCCAACACCTGAGATAAGGACTGGAAGACGGTCTACATGTTCATGTGTCGATAAGTCTTCCATCACCTTGCCGTCCCAGTGAACCGTTAAAGGTACAGTTGTTGAAAACTCTGATCGCAGACAGCTCGATCTGGCAGCCCGATGACTTGCACTAGCGCGATGTATTGAGCTTCGATTGGTGTTTAAAGTGTTCACATCATGGCCAAGACTGGAAGCTACTTCACTGAGAACGAAGGTAGCATTCCGTGAAGAAATCTTAGTTCTGTCCAAAGCTGAAGTTAAACCAGGAGACAACACATTGATTTTTGCTCTTTTGGGTCCAACACAGACTTCATCCGATCGACTGCAAGTTTTACTTTTATCGAAGTACTCATCATCATCATACTCATCAACTGCATCATCATCTGAAGATAAAGCAGTTTTAAGAGCAGCCTGGCTCGAATATGCTTCAATTTCCTCTTGTGATCGCTTCTTGCGCTTCAGTTCTGCCTCCTTCCGATCCTGACGACGGCGTGTCTTCAGTTCTTCCACCTTGTCAACAGCTCCAATTGAACCTGGCCGGCCTTCCTGCCTTTGAGAGAGTAGGAACGCTCTATCTTCAGGAATAGTAATCAAAGTCAGTGCATCCGAATGTGCGATGTCAAAGAGATTGTCTAGGCGTGAAGTGAATTCATCCTCCTTCATCTTGTGTCCATCGGTAATCCGATTTTAGTGCTTTTTGAGACCTTTCCATTCAGCAAAAAATGCTTCCAACTTGTCGATGCAATGTTTGGCTGCTCGAACTGGAAATCCAAACTGCCAAAATCCAAACACCTTTTCGATGGTTTGTCGACTAGAGTCACGAACGGTCAGATTCTCAACTTTGTGAAGATGCATGAAATAACCAAAAGTTTGGCGATGCGATGGCAACTTTGCTCCCAGAATGTCAGACTCCGCTGAACCGAGCAAGTAGACATTTGATTTTCTTCTGGTCTCCATTTTTAATCTATAAAAATAAAAATTATATCAAAAACTGACAAGTGACAACACATAATTATGGACTAGGCGTTTACTAATCACTTCAAATAATGATTATTGAGTATTGAGTAATGAGTAACGAATGATAGAATAATGAATTAACAGAAGTAATTAAACCCATTCAAATAATAGACAAATTGGATTAATAGAAAAAATTACATTTACCTTGAATGCAAGCAATCCACTTGAATCCACTACAATCCAGTGAGACCAATCTAGCACACTAGTGCTGCAATTAAAGACTTGGCAGACACAGATAAGTATTGACTAAGCAATTCAATGATAGCAGTCAAATTATTTATTATTTAAGGGTTGTAAGCTTTTTTGCAAATTTGCACACGGTGTCTACTGTACCAAAGAATATTTATTTTGTCATTGGGATGATACAATGATGATGTAGTATGTAAGTTAATATATTGTACAGTTACAATACATCATATTTATACAAAACACGAAACAGGTTTAAAACTTAACGATTTATTTAAATTTCACGGATTTAGTCAAACTTCAAAGCTTGAGGGCCACCTCTAAATATTGCCCATTCTGCATGATTTTTTGCACATAATTTTATTTCTGTAAGTGGAACATATTAGTGGGGTGCCAGAAGATGATTTCAAACTTTTTGTTTTAAAGGCCACCTTATAGATACTATCTATAAAAAATCTTTTAGTTCTCATCAATAAACATTCTGGGCATACTCCTTGATACATTATTGCTATTTATTTAGTGTTAGAACAAGTTTAAAATGATAACAACTACGAGTATTTAAATTATAAACAGTTTTCTAATGTAAGGGGTACAATTTAGGATTTAGGGGTACGCAAGCCAAAAAAGGTTTAGAACCGCTGCTCTAAGGTATAAAGGTTGGTAAGCGCTGATTAGACTTTATTTGGCAAGCTTAAAAAATACCTGTGAAGAAAGCATATATAAAAATTTCAGTTCCAACTGTTTTAGTCTTTTATAATATTGCGACCGTGAGCAATAATTTTAAAACTATTAAAATTTAATTACGAAAAATATCAGATTTTATTTAAAAATTTTAAAAATGTTCGAAAAACATTTTAAATTGCGAAGCGTAAAAACTGGCCGGTAGACTTACTATAAGTTTTTTTAAAAACACATCGAAGCATTTTTTTAAAAAATATTGAAAATCTTATGGAAAATTTTTAAAAAAATATTAAAATTTAACGAATATGAAAATTTATTGGAATGCTAAATTTGTATGAAAATGCTATGAAAATGCGCAATATGTTTTGAGATTTCGTGTTCGATGTGCGAAAATCTTTCGATTATTGTACGTACAGATGCACAAAATTCCGATTTTACTATTATAAAAGTGAAACATCATCTTAGGATTTTTGTACCTGACTTGTTTGAGTACTCTGTGTGAATAGTTGTGTTGAACCAGGAAGAATTCGGAGCGTATTGGTCATTCATATTGTACGAGTATATACGGCTTGAGCAGTGAAAGGGTTAAAAATCATTTTACGAGGAAATTTTCTTAAATAATAACAAGAGAAACACTAACGTGTTAGTTTTGACAATAAAATGGAGTTCGACGATTTAAATACAATAACAGAAAATTATGAAAATTGTATTAGATATGTTAAATATAAATCACCGTTTATTAAAGCTTGATAAATGGGATATAAATTTACTAAAATGAAATTATCAGCACCGAAAAAACTTTCAGTGCAAGAGAACGAAGCTGCTGCTAATAGTTTAAATGAAATATTACATGTAAATACATCTCCTGGAGCAATAATGGCACCCATACTAAAAAATTGAGAACACCTAGAACGTCTAAATGTGTTAAATAACTAAAAGTAAAATTTATTTTTTACTGATCGAGTTCACATTTAGAATATTGTTTTGATCAGAGTTATCATATTTAATCAACACAGTTTTGAAATGTGTTTTTGACGATGACAACATTCATGAGTTATAATTTATGATGAATAATTTGGTTCAGTTGTTTTGCAATTGTTTAAAACGATTTTGATGAAACAATAAATGGTTTTCAGAAAATCAAATAGAAATATTTGGCATAATGGCATAAATGTTAAAATTACAAATTCTACTGTCTTAAATGTTATTGTAAAAAATAATGGCTTGCGTGAATTTGAATTAATTTAATAATTTTTCAAATCAAAACCTCTAATTTAACATATTTTATTCGTTAGTAACATTGGATATGTCATAGATATTTAACCATATCTCAGATTGCTCACGTTAATATTTAGAGGAGTGCTTCTGAAACTGAGGAATAAGGCTCCGTAGGAAGTTTTGAACCTTTTAACAGAGAGTCACAAAATATTTTAGATTTCATTTAGTTTTTCTAATAATGCATTTTTCTTAACTTAAATACTGATAAAACTAAACCAGATATTAAAAACATAAAACCATACTGATACTATCATATTATTAGCTACTTTCTTAAAAAATTAATTTTACTTAGTTAGGCTCAGCATTTTTCTGGAGCCTTGAAATTTTAGTTTTCAGATATTGAAGTTGAGTATGAAAACGTTGAAGAACTACTGAATTATAACTGACTAAGTTGATGCTTCAACTGTAACATATACATAATATGATATGTTATTTTGTAGTCTATTAAATAAATTAGAATATCAGGTGAATATTTATGAAATTAGATTCTCATGAAAATTAAGGGGGCTACAAAATTTTTTTATAAAAAAGTGGTGTAGGTATAAAAAGTTTGGAAACCTCTGGCCTAAAGTTTAAAAGTTTGTATTTAAAATTTTTATTATATATATATATATATATATATATATATATATATACTCACTGTTCTACTGTATAAATGTTCGAGTTTGTTATTTAGTATTTAATAATGATGTAAAATTTATATAACTTAATAGAATAATAATAATAATAAATGTCGAGTGTAACTAGTTGTATACATTAATACTTTACCTGTAACATACATCAAATATTTTTTATTAGGAATATTAATTTTAAATGGAAGAGAAACAAATTTTATAACAATACAAAATCTATAATACATGTAAAAATTAATAAATCATATGAAGTGATTGAAGAGCTTGTTTTTAAGCACATTTTCTCAAACCGGGGTATAAACTCTTTTCTCAAACCGTAGTTATCGCTGTTATTAGTTACTGTTCACTTTGTCTTCTAAACAGCTACTGAGGAAAAACCGGTTTCACATAAGTATGATGTAACAAATGGTAAAGAAACTTCCAGAACTTTGTTAATGAAGGAAAATCTTTTTTTTACTCATACCCAAAATGTATTTTCTGGTTGATACATCTCCTTTAATGTGTTGTCACAAGATAAGTCAATTATAATTTTTTGCTCTGCTGTCAAAAGATCAAAATCATCAAATTTTTTAAATCAAAAACAGGTTTCGTATCCTTTCGTATTTTGATATGTCAAGATCTTGAAATTAAAATGAGAATTACTTTCGTAGACTAGTCATGTGATTATTAATAATAACTTTAATTCCTTCTATTTCATCGGTAGATGACTTTAACATTGTGAAACATGTCAAATTATTATTTTTCAAACTTGTTACCCAGAGTTCCAATTTTTTCATCAATGCAATAATTTTGTCTTTCGAAGTCAGAAAATGAATATGAGGACCTTTCATTGATCTATTCAAAGTACTGAGTTTTTGAAAAATATCCACTAAATACGCAAGTTTTATAACGAATTTTATGTCATAAAATACGTTTGCTTCAGCTCTATTATTATCAGTCAGAAACAAAGCGATCTGTTTTCTAATCTCAAACACCTTTCGAATTATTTTAGAACGAGAAAGCCAACGTGCCTCACAAAATTAAAAAAGTGCTTTATACTCTGCATCCATGTCATTACAAAATCTTCTTAATGGGTAATTTTTAATACAATTTATAACTTTTATCATAATTTCAAATACTGTTAGTAGATCTTAGCAAATATCTTTTGAAACTAGTGATTGCCAATGAATCATGCAATGTGTCCAAATTGCACGAGGAGCTACCTTTTGAACTAGTCCCTGTAGACCAGTGTTTTCTCATGCCGTTGATGGAGTTACATCTGTAAATAGCCCAATACAGTTCACCCAAAGTTTGTATTTCTCATTAAAAAATGTATCAATCATATTAAAAATTTATCATGCTGCGTTATCGCCTTCAATAGGTTTACAGAAGAACAAATCTTCTCTAACATCAGTTTCAACAACATATCTTTCATATGCAATCAAGTGGGCATCTTTAACCACATCTGTTGCTTCATCCATCTGCAACGCAAAATAAGATGGTTTTAATATTTCTATTAATTGATCGCAAATATCTTCAGATTTATCGGAAATTTTTCTTATCACCGTATTATCTGCAAGTGGAATCATTCTAAGCTGATCAGCATACGATTCGCCGCAGGTAGCATCAAATGAGGTTTTTTGCATTTACTATTCTATAATAAACCATGCATGATGCAAGTAATGCTTTCGATGTTACAGAAACGGTTTTGGTTGTTTATTTAAAATCTCTAATTTTCTTTAGAAAAGTTTTCTTGTTTTGCGAACGTGATCTGCCTGTAATTTTTCAAGATATCGTTATAATTTATTTGCCTTCATGCTATCTGCGGCCAAGATATTCATACAGAGCTAACACAATGGTCTTTCTTGATCATTAATAATCTGACATGTAAATTCAAATGACTAAAAATTTGGATCTTATTTTCTATGTTTGGGTTTACTATTTTGCGTAGATGTATTCTCGCTTTTTACATCATCTTTACGCATACCGGATTCCTCTACTTCGTTCAATTTTCTTTTCAACCCAGGTAGATATTTATTCATCTAAAAAAAATATTATCACATAGAAAAAATTTAAAATGACACGTGAAAAAATTGTCAATCTCTTTTCTTCTTTCGATTTTTGTGGTAAATTCAAGACCGTCGAAAGCAAAATGTAAAAATAGGACCGATTCCTATATTGATAATTCTATTTATTAAATTTTTTATTAATTCTAAATTTATAAGTACTAAATATATATAATGCACTCTTTATTATACATTTCGCTTTCAGCGGATTTGAATTTATCACGAAATTCGAAAAAAGAAAAAGTAAAATTAACAATTTTGTCATATTTCAAATTCGGATTCATTTCCACTATTCTTATAAATCCTTTGTAGAATTGAATTTTACCTCACCATTAATAAGACTACCAAAGAAAATATTTAGTTTTTCGCAACAGTGTAGTTCTCACAGGCACAATTAACAAATATATAATGACGCATGAACAATTAATACTACACAAGAAATGACGTGTTCGCCATTCGATATTGTGCGCGTAACATTATGAGAAAGAAAAATACTTTCTGGCAACGCCGGCCTAGCGTTTGTCACCGAAAGCTGAAGGCGTTTGTTGAGGCGCACATGCGCGCTCTTTTGAAATAGCCCAGCCCCCATCGTTTGGAAACCGCTGCTTTAATCTATTTACATTATTTTTTATCCCAAAAAGGAAATGTACTTTTCCAAAGGTTTTCCAAATTCATTTTTTAAAAATAATGAATTTTTAGAAGCAAGTACATTTGATTCTACGCTTGAATGTGTTTTATTATAGGAAGTTTATAAACTGTTTGTTTATTTAATTTTTCTACACTACTTCAAAACCTGGAATAATTCGGCGGGTGTCACTGCTAAGAAATTATTTCTTAACATATAAATACTTGATTTTTTGTTATATTAAATTTTACGAAACAAAATTATCGAGTTGGAAAAAATTTGGTCAAAATTTATTTAAAAAATATTTATAAATAATTAATAAGTGTTACTTTTCTTTTGATTTCATTAATCTGATAAAAAGCATTTCAGTAAAATAAATAAGATTTGTTTTATTAGTTTCGAAGTCTTCATTTGGTTCTAGTCTGCTTGAATCAATTTCATATGATACTTTTTTATTATATTGTCCAGCTTCTCTTTCTCTGCTAACCATTTCCAAAATAACTGGTGAGATAAGATTGTACAAATATTCTTGACCAAAATGTTTGAAACAAAACGTCATTATTTTGCTAGACAAGCTATTCCCTCGGAATAGTGTTTGAATGCTATCAGCAACTTCAACCTGACAAATAAAACAATAAATAATTTTGTGACCAAACAAAAAATGAAAATGAAATCTGTTGAGTTCCCTGTGATTTAATTTATATTCAATACGGCAATACCTCGCTTATTGCGGTTAGTTGGTTCCGCCGATATGCCGCACTAATTGAACTATGTTGTCTATGGGAAAAATTGTAATTGGTTCCAATTTTTTTTAATACATATCGATATATTATCAATGTTTTCAAGTTCAAAATAAATAAAAAATGTCACGAATTAATAATATTACGATATGAATGAAATAAAACCAAATAAATAATTTAAAAGTATTTATTATGCGTTTCAGTACAGAAGCACTCGCAAATTCGAGCTAAAAAATATTTTATTTTTTAGTTTCCAAAAAGGTATAGAATCGATGTTTGTTTACTTATCTTCTTTGGGTTTTTTTTCTTCAAACAACTCTCTGCAGCAACGAATTAAACTGCCAATGTTTCGGCGAACATGAATGCTGCGTTCAAAATTAGGATCGTCCACATTAAATATTTGTTCATCTTGATAGCCACCTTCTTCAAAAATTTTTTTTAATTCTATAGGATAATTTAAAGCTGCTTCCTTATTGGCACTTGCACTTTCACCAACAATGCGTAAATTGTGAATTCCACACTTTTTTTGAAAAGAAAAAACCAGCCATGACTTTCAGTAAAAGTCTCATTAATTTCGCCGCTATCTTCGTCTTTTAAGTCCTCAAAAAGACTTAAACCTTTTGCTTGAATTTCCATTTGACTTAGTGGAATTCTCTTTTGATTTAAATCTTCAATCCAAATGCCTAATAAACGTTCCATATTAATCATTCGAGAGGTGCTGTGTTTAGAGACAAGTGATTTTGATAAATAAGATACTGTAGCAATTCCTTGGGATTTATGCTGATCTTTATTTTTAATTATTAGCCGAATTGATGATTCGTTGATACCTTTATCTCTGCTAATATTTGCGAAAGATGCACCGTCATCATGAAGCTTAATTATGTTTAACTTTTGTTCTAATGTCAACCACTTGCGCTTAGCAGACGTATCTTTATTTTCCCCTTTTCTTTTCGTGCTCATGGTTACAATAAAAATTTGATAATTACAAAAATTTAATTAATTCAACTTAATTAGACTATTTTATTGATATAAAATTATAATTTTATAAATTTTACATGGCTTTATTGTAACATACATTTTTCGCATAATATTAATTACTAAACAGTAATTTAAGTAAATATATTTTATTCAGAGTTTCACTCTGCAAATTGCAAATAAGCCTTATCTATTGTGTATTATGTACAGTATCCAATTAATATTTTATTTATTCTTAAATAAATTTTCTAATATTATAAACTTACACTTTTTGTGACTTTATTATGTTTCGTGAATAGTAAGCCTATTTGTATTATTAATAAATTTATATTTTTAATGGCTTGTTGATACGTTTTTGCGCATTTTATTGATAAAAAATTATAAATTTTAATTATTCCCTCCCAAAAAACGCACTAAGCGAGGTATTGCTAAATTTTTTTCTAATATAGAAAAAACAATAGAAACTCAAAACGATCTAGGTATTTAACGATTACTAAATATATAAAATAATAAATAAACAATTACTAAAAATTAGCTTTGGGAATTAAGCACATGTTGTAAATGCCTAATTTATAAACCGTACAAACTTTTCATTACATGAAAAACTATGCATTCTTCGCTAAATTACAGTTGAGTAATCATTAATGAGGAATCATATCGCTGTTGTTTTTTATAAACAATGATTTTAGGAAAATGAAACGTTAATATTTGATTCAACAACGCGGAATTTCCCCTCTACTTTAGTACAGGAATTCAATTAGTACAATATGGTAGATAAATGTATGAAATAATTTAATATATTGAATAATCGATTATACAATAATAATAATAATAATAATAATAATAATAATAATAATAATAATAATAATAATAATAATAATAATAATAATAATAATAATAATAATAATAATAATAATAATAATAATTAATACGGTTTTTGGATGGATTATTAAAAGCGTTAATGCGATCAGAGCTTGAATGTAAAAATAGTTTTGAGTTTGTTTCTTGTATTGGAAAGTTACAAAAACGAAATATGAATGACGTTATGGTTTCGTTTGATGTTTGCAGTTTGTTTACGAATGTACCATTGATTGATACAATTGACTTAAGGTGTGCGTTGTGGGATGAGAATGATTGTGGAAATCGCATTTTGGATAGAAAAGGATTTCGTAAACTTCTTGAATTTGCTACTTGAATGTCAATTTTCATTTCAATAATGAATGGTTTCAGCAAATAGATAGAGTCGCTATGTGTTCGCCCTTTAGCACCAACGATTAGCACCAACAATATTTTTGGATAGTTTGGAAAAGAAAATTGCTTCCTTTCAATTTGAGAAACTCTTTGTTTATAAAAGGTATGTGAATGATATTTTTCTTGTATTTGAAAATCAGAAACACGGAGAGCTGATTTTGCATTTTATGAACAGTTTACATAAGAACACATGTGAAACGGAGAAAGTCATTGATTTCGTTTTTGGATTTGTTAATTCAACGCAAAGCTAAACATTATGAGACAGAGATTTATAGAAAACCAACCGATACTGGTCTTTATCTTCTACTTTTGCAAATTCAATAACAAGTTTCGATAAATTGGGTATCCTAAATAAAATGGGTATCCTAAATAGAATGGGTATCCTAAATCATTTTTATTATTAATGATAAAAGAGACCGTTGACAAATTGATTAAAAATCCTAAGGTTCAATGTGTGGGAAAGTCTGAGTGTAATTTGACAAATGAGTGTGAATTGAGTATTGATTTAAATAACAATAAAAATGGATATAAAAAGAATGAGCCTAAATTTGTGTTAGCATTGCCGTACTCAGAAGTGTTTACAAATTATAAGAGGAAGTTAAGTACACAGATGGGAAATTTAGAGTATAAGATCGTTTCTAATTCGTGTAATGTACGCAATATGTTTATTAATAAATCAAAAAAACACCGGTTGGATTGTGCTCTGATCTCGTTTATCAATGTACATGTAATGGGTGTAATGCCACATACATTGGAGAGACTTCCCGTCATCTCAACACTCGAGTTCTAGAGCATTGTCGATCAAAGTGTTTGACCAATATTAGTGACCACATAGGAGGCTGATAAAAAGAAATAGGAATGTTTGATTTAAATTTTTTGTTGAAAAGTTTTAATAATTATTAGGAACACGTGATACGTGAGGCATTGTTGATAAAGTCATTGCATACAAAGAATAATGTGCAAAGTTTTATGACTACAAATGTTTTGAATGTTTGAAATAGTTTGAGTATGTGACAAATTGATGTATCTTTATTGTTTAATCATTTTTTTAAAATTTAAATATTATTTGCAATTTGTCAAATTAAAATTTACAAAATTAATTTTTTTAATTGTTTCATTATTTTAATGTTTTATTTAAAAATAGTTAAAAAGTTTAATATTTATAAAAAAAAATTTTTAAATATTTAATTCAAATATTTAATTTAATTAGAATATTTAATCAATAAATAAATAATTTGTTTTAATAAATATAAATCCATAATATTGAGTTAAATTTTGGTGTCTGAAGATAACAGTTAAACTGTCAAATATATTGTAGGAAGAGTGTTTTATTTGGCGTTTTCTTTTTAAAATAATAATAATAATAATAATAATAATAATAATAATAATAATAATAATAATAATAATAATAATAATAATAATAACAACAACAACAATAATAACAATAATAATAATAATAATAATAATAATAATAATAATAATAATAATAATAATAATAATAATAATAATAATAATAATAATAATTAATTAATTAAATAAATTTGGCAACGATTTAATAAAAAGATAACGCCAATAAAAAACTTTTCGTACGATATATTTCGATAGCATAACTATCATCTTCAGGTACTCAAAATCAACTAAAAATATTATGAATTAACATTTTATTTAAACAAATTATTTTTTACTAATTTAATTTTGTAATAAACAAATATTTATAAAATATATTCAAATGACGGGAAGTCTCTCCAATGTATATGGCATTACACCCATTACATGTAAATTGATAAACGAGATCAGAACACAATCCAACCGGAGTTTTTGATTTATTAATAAACATATTGCGTACCTTACACGAATTAGAGACGATCTTATATTCTAAATTTCTCATCTGTTTACTTAACTCCCTTTTATAATTTTTAAAACCTTCAGAGTACGGCAATACAAATACATACTTAGGCTCAATTTTTTATACATGTAAAGGGTGTAATGCCACATACATTGGAGAGAGTTCCCGTCATCTGTGTACTCGAGTTCTAGAGCATTGTCGATTGAAGGGTTTGACCAATATTAGTGAGCACAATAGAGGCTGTAAAAGTGAAATAGGAATGTCTGATTTTAGAATTTTGTTGAAAAGTTTTAATAATTATTGGGAACGCGTGATATGTAAAGCATTGTTTGATAAGGTCATTGGATCCAAAGATTAATGTGCAAAGTGCTGTGACTACGAATGTTTTGAATGTTTTTAAATAATTTACGTTTTAAATAGTTTTTTTTAATATTATTAAAATAATTGAAAATTTTAAATTACAATAATTTTTTAAAAAATTATAATATAAATGAAAATTTTAAATTAATTAAAAGTTATTTGAATATATTTTATAAATATTTATGTATAACAAAATTAAATTAATAAAAAATAATTTGTTTAAATAAAATGTTAATTCATAATATTTTTATTTGGTTTTGAGTACCTGAAGATGATAGTTATGCTATCGAAATATATCGTACGAAAACTTTTTATTGGCGTTATCTTTAATTAATAATAATAATAATAATAATAATAATAATAATAATAATAATAATAATAATAATAATAATAATAATAATTATAATAATAATAATAATAATAATAATATTAATAATAATAATAATAATAATAATAATAATAAAAAATTATTTCAGTAAGGAAAATTTATTAATTGTGAATGGAAATTATATCAAAGGCAAATAATAATCAGCATAACATTTAATAAATCAAATGGTATTATTTATCAGATAAAAAAGGTTTCCCAATTTTGTCTGTCAGTTGCAATAACACTACAATTATTAATTTTTGATTTCATTTATTCGATATTAAAATTTATTTCGTTATTTTTTTTCTTATTTCTGAATAAATTCTTCATTCTTTTCATTAGACTTATTTTAAATTTCTCACTTTAATTTTTGAAATTAAAATTATTCATATTTATCATTTTTAATATTTCTGTGTTTAAAATTTTAAATCCTCATAAATTTTTCCAATTGCACAATTTGCAATGTGTGTAAACAGATATCCTTTAATAAAATAATGTAATTTCAAAAAAAAATTCATCAAACATTAAACATAATGTGAAATACCTCTTTAGAAAACATGTTCCATAGTAGCTGGTAAAGTAAATGTTTGGCATCAAACAGAGTAACTAAAACTCTGGCAAGTTCGTCCTAGTATAAAATTTACAAACAAATTAATTTTGACTAATCTGCTACCATATTTTCCGATGGGACCACGTGTGCAAGTGCCATTGCTATTGGCAATTCGCCTTTATCACCAATGGTAGTTACGAGACCAACTAAACGTTCATATCGTTCGGCTAATGCCGTTTCAGCTAAGGTTTCAAATTCAGTTCCTTGTTTCAATATTTTAGTAAGAACTTCCATGAATGCAGCTCTCGTTTGTGCATCCCGATTGTAGCCAAGACCTAAATAGATGTTACTAAAAGGTTATCCATAAAAATGTATATATTAACCAATGGCATGCATTAAGCCCGAATCTATGTTTGCATTCAATAAATTAGACATCGCTTCAATTGTCACGGTTCGCAGAGCGAGATTCGTGTTGCGAACCTCAACAGTGCTATCTCGATCGTCAACGACATCATTCAGTAAATTCATGAATAACGTAAAATGTCTAAAAAATTATTAAATGTTAATAGATAAAAATTAAATTTCGTTTACATGAAAATTATATTTGAATTATTATTTTCTCACACACTATTAGGTTGATATTTTTTAAATATAAAGTTGTTTAAGGTAAAATATTTTTAAAAATATGTGAAATTAAAAGAAAATTTTCTGAAATCTCATTGTATGTAGTGTCAAGAAGCGTCTTCCCTAAATATTCCTGAAGAATGCAGATACTGATGGAAATTAACAACATACAATAAACACCGGGGGAAAATATATTAGGAACTATTTAAAAAAAAATTCCTTTGATAATATACTCAAATATATACAAAAAAATATACTCAAATAATATACACAAACTATGTACCGCAAGAAAATGAACAGTGTGCCGCCATAAAATTTGTAATTCGACTTTATTAGAGTAATAAAACAAATTTATTTAAAAATTTCCATTTCATCGGATTTTGTAACATATTGCGGTTCAATTTTTCTATTCAAATTTCCTTTGCGTTTTTTCAAATTTTAAACAAGTCTTGACAAATAGTTTTATTGTTTCATGCAAAAATATATTAACTGTAGTGATTTAGAATTTGAAAGATTAAAAATTAAATTAAAAAATAATAAATTTTAAAATTTAAATACAAGTCCAAAGAATAAGAAGTTTATTTAATATATTTTTACCACAGTTGATTTTTCATTTATAATAACAGCTTCGTTAATGTCATTTAGTTATCTGAATATTGAAGATTGATTAAACCTGAATATTTACATTGAAATAAATCTAATTTTAAAAATTTATTAATGAATTTAAAATTTATGACTGTAATACTATTGTCGCGGATTGTAACATTGGACTTTAGCTACATACAAGTATACCAATGTGATTTCAGTAATATGTTGACATAATCAACAAGAAATAAACATTACATATTTCTCTGAATTAGAATTTAGTGCTGTTTATCGTTTCAGTAAACCAAAAGTTCTTTCAAGAACCAAAACGCGTAAACGATGAATGAAAATGTAAAGACTTGGTTTGAAAATAAACTTTAAGAATTTTTCTCGAAAGACATCAGGTCAGCAGAATAAAATAATTCAGGAACTGCAAGGCATCGAATTAATCAACCACCCAAAGTATAATCTTCTGATTATTAGTTGTTTGGTCTCTTTCACACTTTTTACAAAGGAGACATTTTGGTTCATAGGAAGACTTCAAAACTGGAATCTACGAATTTTTCGTGTGAATAAAAAATCGACATAAAAACATGAATAACTATTGACTCAGCCTGGTATTTATATCAATGTTTCTCTGTGCTCATAATAATAGATAATGATAATAATGTGGCATAATATTGTCGATTAAAACAAAAAAAATTATTTGGTTTATTTTTGCAACTATGAAAATCATTCAACAGGCTTTGTATATATTAGTATATATTTTAAAATTTTAAATATAAAGTTTTTATTAATTTATTACAATGTATTAAAATGGATTTTTATTGTTATCGATTATGTAATTTAATTGATTATATCCTAATTATAATAAAAATATTTAGCTATAGATTTTTTTTTAGTTTTTATCAAAATATTTCTGATCTTGAAATATATAGTCCGTATTTATGATAAGGCCAACAAGACCGCATTCTAGTGGTGGGAAAAGTCGGGAAAAAAATTTAATTAGTAAAAGAATGTGACAAGACACGAAAATTCAAGAAATGTTTAATCATTATGTTAAACTAATAAACTCTCTAAGTTACAATACTTTAATTACTTTCATTTTGTTATTAGAAACAGACTAGTGCTAGATTTCTCTTCCAAATATAACTTATGTTAACATTTATGGATGTCAATATGGACCTTTAATTTTGGAGAGGCACCTGATTCAGTTCATTAAAAATTTCTATAATAGAAGTTTTAATGAACAACCAATTACAATTATTGTTAAGTTTATGAATTAGCCATTATTAAAATGGCTGACAGGTAAATTTTTTAATAAAGTATACTTTAGGGCTTGGATTGTGATCTCGTATATTTATGAGATCATTATTCAAGCTCTTAAATAATACTTTTAATCATCATTTATTATAAATTTAGTTTTAATTAATTTTTTTAGGTTTTTTTAGGAATTTATGCCAATTTATGTAAATTAATGGAATTATTTTAGAATAAATGTAAGTCCGATTAATTGAAAACTAAAATTTATTATTAAAAAGTTTCTATATCAGAATAAACTATTCCTCTGTTCCTTGGAAATTTGTTTTGGCTGCCATCTTTTTTACCTTTTGACAAATCCAAATTTTTGATATTTATTGATTTTATGAGGCTTTGGAAATTTCTGTTAATTCCCCAAATTTATAAAAATCTTCCTCATTTTCAATGGTATTAATGATTTGGATTTTTTATACTTTATAAAAAAATTTTTTTAAACTTAAGTTATAGGAAAACTTATGTTTTCCGTATTTTTTAAACTCTTCATTTGAAGGTTCTGGTTCCACTGTTCCTGGTAAATTGCAAATGAGGTGAAAACTCAAAAACCTAGAGTTTCGATGGATATTTTTGAAATATCTGAAAAGTTTTAAAAATATTAAATTGATTGAATTTCATGAAAAATCTTACGAAATTATTTCTTAATTTTCTCTACAACTCAAAGTAGAGTTATTGGTATTTTTTTCAAAATTTTCGGCTTTAATTAAAAAAAACTTTTCTAAAAAGTTACTAAAAATAGTTTTATATAGAGTTTTTATTGAATTGAACATTCTATATTTTGAAAGTTTGCATGGATTATTTACTATGTTTTTTATAATTTTACGTTAAAAAATTTTTTTCTAAAATATTATTTTGCATAAATTATTTTTAAAAATGTATCAATTTGAAAACATTTTATAAGCGCTAAATACAGTTTTGAAGTTCATAAATTGTTAATCTCTTTCAATAAACAATTAAATTTAATTAGAACTAAACTTTAAATTTTTAATTATTTTTAAAAAAGTGGTTAAATTAAAAAATTTTAAGTCATAATTTTCTAAAATATTTGTGCAAGTAAAATATTAGAATACAAATAAACAAACTTTGCAAACAGTTGAGATTTAGCTTCCATCATATCACCTCTATCTGTATCTTCAGGCTGTAGAGGTAAGCCTTCCAATAAAGCGGCCACAGCAGTCATGCAAGCCTGATCAAGATCCCTAGCACAATTATTAATTGAATGATGTTCTGATAAATTCATATGGTGACTGCTTCCCATGACCCAGTCACACAAATAATCGACTAGCTTATTTCGAAATCTCATTTCCTGAAAATGTTTTTATAAATCATTTATAAATTATTGTTTAACGATTATTCGGGGTATTTGGGAAGTAAATAAAATACGTAAATAGAACCTTTATAATAAAAAACAACAATTTCTTTATTCCAGATTAACTAACGGATAACTACTAACAGTATCACTGATACTATTGCAATAGTATCATGAGCAACCATTAACAATCTTGAATAGTGATATTATTTGGAGGTTCTGTATTTAAAAAATTTAATATTTTAAAATTTATATTTCGACAGCATGACTGTCATCTTCAGGTACTCAAAACCAAATAAAAACATTATGAATTAACATTTAATTTAAACAAATTTTTTTTATTAATTTAATTTTGTAATAAAAAAATATTTAAAAATTATATTCAAATAACTTTTAATTAATTTAAAATTTTATTTCTATAAATATTATAATTTTTATTTATATTATAACTTTTAAAAAATTATTTTAATAATAATAAAAAAAGGTTTTTTTTAAAAAAACAATACATAAACATGATTTAACATACGTAAACTATTTAATAACATTCAAAATATTCGTAGTCACAGCACTTTGCACATTAATCTTTGGATCCAATGACCTTATCAAACAATGTTTCACATATCACGCGTTCCCAATAATTATTAAAACTTTTCAACAAAATTCTAAAATCAGACATTCCTATTTCACTTTTACAGCCTCTATTGTGCTCACTAATATTGGTCAAACCCTTCAATCGACAATGCTCTAGAACTCGAGTACACAGATGACGGGAAGTCTCTCCAATGTATGTGGCATTACACCCATTACATGTAAATTGATAAACGAGATCAGAACACAATCCAACCGGAGTTTTTGATTTATTAATAAACATATACATTCGTAAACAAACTGCAAACATCAAACGAAACCATAACATCATTCATATTGATATAGAATGGATATTCTAAATCATTTTTATTGTTGATAATAAAAGAGACCGTTGACAAATTGATTAAAAATCCTAAGGATCCATGTTTGGGAAAGTCTGAGTGTAAATTGTCAAATAAGTGTGAATTGAGTGTTGATCTAAATAATAATAAAAATGGATATAAAAAAATTGAGCCTAAATATGTGTTAGTATTGCCGTACTCAGAAGGTTTTACAAATTATAAAAGGAAGTTAAGTAAACAGATGGGAAATTTAGAGTATAAGATCGTCTCTATTTCGTGTAAGGTACGCAATATGTTCTCATTTTTGCAGACTCATCGCATACGTTAACGTAAGTATAGTGACCCAACGTAATTAGTGTTAAGTATTTTTCGATAAATATATTTTAAATATTTTAAAAGTTTCATTTTAACAAACAACTGATAAATTTATAAAAAGATTTTCAAATAGAAATCAAAATTATACATTGTTTTATAAAAATATTAATTGAAAATAGTCTAAATTGAAATATAATTTATTTTTTAAATTAAAAAATATCAAAATATTTCGTGAAACGAGTGTACATTATATATATTCATAAATATTTTTAATCTATTAAATACAAAACACACTTGTCTGAATGTTAGATCATCTCTTCTAGCCATGACTTTTTGAACAAGTTCACATACTTTGATTTTAGTTTGAGATGCATGAGGACCTTCAAGGTGACGAACGTAACTACAAATTTCATATATTAACTGATAATATACTAAAAATAAAACCGAACCGAACAATATTCAACATTAAATGTTCAATGCTGACTGCTCCAAGATGCTCATTCGGTTTATCTAATTTTGCTCCTTTATCAAGAATGTTACGCAAAATAAAAATAACATTGTCGACAAATAATGTATTTGAATCGGTCACTTGGACTTGCTGCTGACAGTTCTGTCCAGAAAATCTCCTGTCCATGTGTACTCGTAACTGCTCAAATAACACCGGATATATGACAGGATTCAACTCGTATCCCATTGATTCTTTGACGTATTTCTGAATTTGGTGTCCGAATTTTTCATTATTATTTGTCAGTAAATTGAGAAGCTTTCCGATAAATCTAGAAATAATAATCAAATAAATTTACAACGAATTAATTGATTAGACCAGGCTTAGTAAAAACATACAAACATGCAGTTAATATCAAGCCTAAAAGCAAGCATTAAATAATATTTGTCAATGACGGAACCTAATAGCATCACCATCAGCCTCGCTAACAATCTTCTCCGTTTAATAACTCACTCTATGAAACAAGTCGCCACTTCTGAGCTGTATATCGTTGATTCAGATGAGCTACTTTTGTCAGTTAATCTCTCACTGCGTTTCGATTCAATGCTTTTTTGTCTTTGGAGAATATTGCGTTTCGATTTCCTCTGACTCAAAAGTAATGGACTGATAGACTTTTTCTTTTTATTAGACGATAAAATACTCGATACATATTTAAAAGTATTATCAACATTTTCAATTTTAAATGAAGTCGATTTTGAATGAAAGGCAGTATTAAAGTTTATTTTTGAATTATTTGTAGAGATGTTCAGATTCTTGCCATTTGATTCAGAACGAAAGGAATTCTGTTGACAAAGAGAATCAGTACTCAATGAACGACCAGATGTAAGAGCAGATTGAAAATGAAGTGATCGCGGTAAGTTGGTCAACACATCGACCATTTCTTTACTGAGTTCAGTAGATGAAATACTGAGGCTGTCATTATTAGTTGGTTTCGAGAATTCGCCGTTAATGTTATCAACACAACTTAATGGCCGTACGATAAGATCATTTGCAGTATAATCCGTTAGTCTTCGACATCGGACATGTTGACAACCATCAAAAGTTACATCGTTAGTTCTAAACAAGCACAATTACCAGTATTTGATTCTTATATTTATCAATATACATATAAATATATACAACCAATTTTCAAATAAACAAAAAAAGTAAAAAAAAAGATTCCAAATCGTTAATTTAAAATTTGATATTTATTATTTTCAGTTTTAAAGTTTCCTTTTTTAATCTTACCGTATGATTAATAATCTTGCTCTTGAATAATAATCTAACCCTGCAATATTCCTAAACCGAAAATGAACCACGTAAACTGGGAAACTTATCATTTTGGAATGAAAATTATTGAAAAGAATTAAATTAATTTTTGCCCTAGCATTAATTTACCGGTTCGTAAAAGCAGAAATTGAAACAATTCATCATAGATTATGTAACGAAATTTGCATTTTAAATAATCTCAGTGATCCTAAAATAATTCCATTCTGACGTTCATTTCACATTGAATATTTTTAAAAATTTATATTATTTTAAATTAATAATTGTTAAAATGAAATGTTTTTTCAAATATTATTTTGAAATTAACCATTTCAATAAATGATATCTAGCAAAATATGCTGCCTAGAAAATTTAATGATGCGGAAATTTTAACTGAAAATTAACTATTCACAATTGTTGCCTTCCTTTACTTCATGACAATTATAATTATAATGACAGATATAATTATGTCTTGTAACCTTGGCTGACCATTGGTATTCATGAAGAATTTAATGGAATTATGAATCACATGTTCAGCAGTCAAGTGGTATAAAAATATTTTGCTAAGATCAGTAAAACATAATCAAGAGAAAATTTGTAAACATAACAAACAATAAGTTTGGTGATATAGTTGGAATAAATGACATTTATTATACATATGATTCTTTATTTTACTTTTTCAAGACTTTCGAAACCAAATATGACAAATCATCCAAGAAAACTTCGTGTAAAACACCTTTGTAAATATATTTCTATGCTCATGTTCTTTAACTTATAACTAATTATACTATATCATTATTTTATTTTTATTTTTCATATTATTATTATTATTAATTTTATTATTATTATAAATATTATTGTAAAGATCAATGACCTTGATAATAGAGAATGAACATTCTACAAGCACTCATACTTTTAATAAAAAAATTTATTATCGAGTGAAACCAAAAATGAAATACCTCGAATATTTATTCATTTATTTCAAGAGTTTTAAACCCATTTTCATAGTTTACGTAATTCATTTATTTCTCTTTTCAAATTGCAATTATGATGTCATTGTTTTTCCAGAAGAGTCAAAATGATTTATTAATAGACATTCATTGCCATAATATAATAATACATCATGAAATATATTATCTGAACCAATCCAAAAGGTAATTAATCCCACTAAATGCATAAATCTTAAGAACAATTAAAATAATTAACGTAGCATGTTTTGTTTCTGACACAAGTCTTTATGAATACCAGGAACAAATTCGACGCAATTAACTGAGTCTAACTTGATACTAATTACCACGTTCAAAAATATTTCTAAATTTTATTGAGCTATAACAAACAATAAAATATTTTGTTTAATTTTGAAAAATTAAATTGTAATGTCTAAAATTAACTTGTTTCAAGTATGGAAAATGTGTGATTATTTAAAAATAAATAAATAAATGATGCGTACCCACTGATGGCTATATGTCCGGAGTCAGATCCACTGGATACACAAGTATTCGCAGTTGTTACAGAAACCTTCCTACTATTTACTCCTATTGGTCCACTACTAGCGAAAGACGGGACTGGACTACACATAGGTCCGTTTTGATTAATCTGAGAATGCTGGATACAAGAGGCTAGTGGTCTTGAAATATCTCCTGGAAAATATATATCAATTAATATATAAATATTTCTACTAACCAATCGGTGGTGAATCCAGATTAGTTTGTAAGGTTGATGTAGAACTTGTAGATACAAGAACATTACTAACAGAATGTGCCGGTGATAATTTACAGTTAGTCTGAGTCGACAGATTTGACGATATGTAACCAGATTGGGGAATATTCGACGACTGATTGTAAGTTGAATGTGAAGTACCAACTCCCATTGCAGGATTTGACGGAGGAGTTTGAGCCATAACACCTAGCGCACACAAAAATCCTGTCATATTAGCCCACTCATTCAAACAATCCTCCAATTCATGATCGGTGTTATGATTACTGGCTCTTCTTTTTATACCATGATGAGATCTGAAATTCAATAATAAAACCAAATAATCCTATATTAATATTTGTGTATAACCGAGAAATGCCTGGCGGATTCGGCACTGATCCATATGCATTACTAGATGAAACACTGCTCAAATTGGTTCCAGTTCCGCCACCAATGTTGGGATCAATTAATTCATCTTTATAATTTTTTGGATATGAAGTTAGAGAATTAATACTTCTCTGCCAAATTTGAAAAGTATTGTCCCATGCCTGAAAAATAATAAAATTGTTTAAAACAATGAACAATCTCAGTAAATATCTCATTTGTTAAATTTTTTTATTATTAATCCAGTTTTTTCAATACGATAAGGAATTATTAATTAAATCATAAGTAGTTTCTCAATGATAAACCACTATGCTGATTACAGCCTCAAAATATTGTGAAAATACTGTTAATTATTGAATGTTCAGTTAAATAAAAAATGTTTAATTACGTCAATTATTGCGTTTTAAAATTTAAAATCTGTTAAATAATTATTCACTACAGAATCTCTGAAAAGTAAAAACCAAAACTTTAAAGTTAAGACTGGTAAACTAACAGGTTATACTTTAAAAAACTAAAAATTCTGAAATGGAAATTTTCTTGGAGAAGATTGTAATTTTTTATGTTTAATGCCGATAGATAAATTAATGAGTTAAATTAAAATATTAGTAATTTATTTATATTTATTAACTTACTAGCTGTAACCCGTCAAAAATGACGGAATTTGTACTTTAAACAACAACAGAAATGATGATGAGTAAAATAAAATAAAATCTGCTCTCGTTATTCGTTAGATTAATATATATGATTGCTTTAGATCAGGGGTCGGCAACCTATGGCACGCGGTGGAGTTGTCAATGGGACTCTATACACAACTATAAAGTGGTCTGGGTAATAGCGACTATCATACTGTTAAAGACAGTTTCACAGTTATTCCATAATATTATTATATAAAAATTTATATATTTGTATTGGTATTTAAATGGTATTTTTTTTATTTATTAAATACCAATTTTCAAAATTTTTAAATTGTTTTGAAATTTTAATGTTGTTTGTTTTTCAACTAAATATATTAAAAAGATAGTTTCGCGATCAAATTACTTTCATATAGAACTTTATTATTTAATGTGAAGGCGCTGAAATATACCATTACTTATTTGGAAAAGAAAAATAAGGTGGCACCCTGAAAAAATTGGCACACCACAGCTAAAAGGTTGCCGATCCTGCTTTTGATTGATGCGGTATGTTTCTACCCTTTTACAACTACAAAAACCAAATATTGATTGGTACATATAAATTTTTTTACTCTTTTTCACAATAACAAAATTACTGATCATTACCATTCATATATAATTACAACCAAAATTATATAAATTAAAATTTCATTCAGACATAATCAGTTGTACAATCAGTTCAATAATAAATAAATGATAAATACAAATAATAAAACATTAGAAAATAACCGTTTTAAAATTATATTCCTTCAATTTTTACAACGCGAATGATTTCTAAGAATTTCTTTAGATGCTCAATTAAGGTGTAGATTTCCTTGAAATCGGATTTTGATAATTAATGGGATTTCAGGAAAAAATATATTGTTAACCTGTTCGTTCACAAATTGAATGTATTTATTTACATCCTTTATTTTGTCTTGTACGTTGAAAATATTTAACCTTGTACTTGAACTTAAATTTAATTCATTTACGTAAAAACAATCTCACGTATTTAAACAGAATGAGAACTTTTTAAAAAAATATTTTAGTACACATTAGATGGGTTGTGCCAATATTTCATATTATTTTCTCATAGCTTTACGAGTCCAAACTAATGACCAGTAAAAATATATCAAAATATTTGGGTTAAATTTTTCCCGATTGACCAAGAAAACCTTGAAGTTTGACAAGTCGATCGCGATATAAAAGATAATTGAAGTAATGACTTTACAGCTTGTTCGGTCAGTTTTTTTAATCAGTATTATACTGGCTTGTAGTTGACGTAATTTAGTTTTAAAAAATTCAAAAGGTTTGTTTGGATAATCCTTATGTTTCAATACTCAACGACGACGAAAATTTGTTGGTTTCATCAATTAATTTGATAAAGTGTTGTGACAAACCTTATAAATGATGTAATTTACGTTATCAATAAATGTACATGGAGAAATTATAAATAATATTATGTTGCAAAATTTACAAATTTCCCAACCTTTAATCCAGTAAAATTAATAATAAAACTTATTTGATAAATTAAAATAAAGCCGAAAATAAAGCAACAAAACGAAACTTGCTCTATAACTGTTTTATAGTGTAGGTTTTGATAGGTAATTGGAAATTTTCTTAAAATTCGTTTTAGAAATATACATTTATTCATAACAAATTATTTATTTTATTTTAAAATCAAATATGCGTACCGACTTGTTTCCAGCAGTTTGATGATTTATTTTCCTGAGCAAAATAAGAATATGTTTCTGAAACATAGCCCGTCCTGTAGTAGGAATTGTACGACTTTGTTCAGCAATCTCATTATAAATATCATAAGTAGGCATGAAATGATGAACTTTCATATCACTATAACTACTCCAAAGTTCGACTTCATCACACAGTAAACGGAAGCATGACATTGAAGTAAGTACAACATCAATATCGAGTGACCAAAGATACATGAAAAATACTGTTTCCAGTTTCACCAAAGCCATTGGATTTATTCTATTATTGCTAATACTAAGGATTAGATAACCGTCTTCTTGACTTTTTAGGAACTCTATGCGACAAATCAAAATCTCTCTTAACCATTTAAGAACTTCACATGAATTTGGAAAGTTTCGACTAATTAAACTTTGTGCAATGCTGTAAAGAAGTTGTGAGCTAAATAATAGCAAATTATTATTATTATTATTATTATAAACTTCCATTTCCTACCTTATTTCACCAAATGCTTGAACAGGTGCTGCGGGATTCCATAGATATATATTTTTTGGTTGATGCAAACACAGTAAAGCTTCCATACTTTCCTGAGCCAATTCAGGTAAATGACTTTGTTGCATTAAAAGCATCAAGCCTTTCATTAAATCAAAAGCTGCTTTTTGTCCTTCGTTATTATCAACTCTATTAGTAGGCGTCTAAACCGCATTATCGCAAGTCCAAATTATAGAAACGAGCTTACATATAGCATGAGCACTGGATCGGCATTGATAAGTCTAACCAATAGCAATAATAGATTGCATTTACTTGCTATATTATCATCACTTTTGTCCTTTAATTTACTTTTATCACGAAATATAAAACTCTAAATTAGATAATTAAATAAATAAAATCCTGAATAATTAATTAAAGCAAATCTAGTTTTTCAATTCTTGGGAATTATAAAAAAATGGCCTAATAAATGACAAGTACAAATGTATTTAAGTGATTTAAATTCATCATCGCTTTTCAATTGTAATATAAAAGTGAGTGTGTGTGTGTGTTTGAGACAGAATATATACTTTTAATTAACAAGATAATTTTGTTATTGAAAATTTTAATTTTATCTCGTTTTGTTTATTAAAACAAATTATATATTTTCCTGTATTTGGATATCAATTTAATGGAAAATATTTTTTCATCCTGATACGTTAAATGAGATATTATTTTAAAATATTAAATCTAAAATTTATTAAAAAGCTAAAAATTTAAAAAATAAAAAATAATAAATTTAAAATTAATTGACATAGAATTTAAAATGAAAAAAAATGAATTTAGGAGTAAAAGTCTAAATATATATTATAATATTTAAAATAAATATTAACGACGTTTTAAGTAAAAGGAATTCAACAACAAGCAGTAACTCTAATACATTACAATAAATTATTTTACAAAATATCAATTGTCAAGGCATTTTTTACAATCGATATTTATTTTTCAGAAATTTCCAAAAGTAAAATCAATCACATATTTTCTTATTAAATTGGTATAAAAATAGAATTCTTTCAAATCATTATATTAATTGAACAAAGCGCTTGAAAAACATTTACAATTCAAATATTAGATGTATTTTAGCCCTATGACGGGCTTATAATTGATTTCGATCAATGTGAAATACAAAAGAATAAAGAATAAATGAAAACTAATTTCCGTTAAAAGAAGCGCCTGAACGTCATAAATAATGTGCAAATTAACAATAACAGTTTTATTATTGATATTATTTATTAGTACAAGTGTTACGATTCATAATAATAATAATAATTATTATTATTAAAAGAACTCACAACATTGGTATTACATTAAATAAAAGAAAGCGCAAATCCAACACACGCACAAACATATATATATAATTCGACAATATATTTCATAGTCAGGTAGATTCGAACTTGAAACTGCTTTATTCAAACAAATTCCTTCATTATTGTTTTATATTTTAAAAATATATTATATTAAAAATTATAAATTCTGTTTTATAAATCTTAAGTTTTTAAAATCTTTATTTTATTAAATTTCATAAATTCAAAAATTAACAAAATTTTAATAAACCTTTAAAAAATATTTTTAAATTTTTACATTATTTACATTATTATTAAATATAAAAACCAATAAACCTGATTGTAGCGGCTAGGCGGTTGGAGATTAGTTTTATTAATAGTATTGATAAACATGTTACGAATTTCATTGGATTTGGCATATAATAAAGAAATACTTGGCCACCATAAGAGAGGTTTCTATAAGTACATAATGAATATTTTTAATAATTGGAACAGAAATGTAGCCAAACCTGAACTATTATTCGATGTAAAGCACCTGATAATACTGTTTGATAAACTATGTGGGCTCCTTCATCCAAACAAACCTTCAACAGTGTCATTCTGTGTGGAGTGATACGGAACCAAGCAATAAAAAATTCCATCAACAAATTTTGATGATCTTGCAATTTCATGTGCGGTTTTGCGGGATTGAATAAATGCACCTAAATGGAATATATAAAACAGAAATTGACAACAATTTCAAATGTCAATAAACAAATCACAATTACAGAGGAGGTAAATAATTTCTATTATAAAATTGAAGACCTATTTCTAAAAATATGCAACAATTGACCAGGAAATTCTACAGACCTTAACTGAGAATATTTAGGCAATTAAAATAATTTTAGAGTAGAATGATAATCTTGGATTTAGTCAGTTTTTATTGAAATTATTTTGCAACTGAATTTTATAAATGATTTTATAATGCAGGGGTCTCCGAAGTGGTTGATATAGACCACTTTGAAATTCTGAGTCGATTGGTGCGATGTAAAAAATAAATTTACAATCATTAACACAATACATATTTAAAATGTAACGGTTAAAGTTTAAACTTAATTTGATATTAAATTAATTAATAAAAAATGTAAATAACAGAGGCAACAGTATCTGCAATGGTGCATCAAATTGGAAGTTCTCATTATTGAATAGGTTTTTATCTTACCTGAATTTTTTATTAGTTATGAATAAAAAGAGTGTTAAAGCTTTGTTGTAAGGTAAATAAAAGTTGCACAAAATAGTTTTAAATTTTGATTGTAAACTAATATTATGAACCTCATTGAGTTTACTTTCTTTACGATTAAGTTAGCCTAATCCACTGGCACTAATGGAAAATACCAAGTTCTGGCTTTTGTCCGATTTATAAAAGAAGGAAAATTAGTCAATAAGTTCTTATTAAGCAAAGACTTGAAATGCACGACGAGGAGAGAGGATATTTTTGGATTGGCAAATGAGAACATTTTGCTAGAAAAACTTCAATGGAAGTGCGCTAGTGTTAGCAGCGATTGTCGTCCTTCTTTGTTAGGAAAAAGGAAAGGATTCATCAGCTTTTTATTCCATGAAAATCTGAACGTGATTATTGTTCATTGCATGATCCACAGAGCCCTTCTCGTCTCACAGTGTTTGATGAAAAATCTGCAGGTCGTCTTGAATCAAGTTATTCAAATAGTAAATTTCATCAAGATGCATAGATAATGTATACAAATTGTGTATACAAATATACAACGCATGCTACCAAATACGTTGTGCTTTGGTAAAATGAGTCCCATATTAAGTTTTCAGGTTTTCATGCATTAAATTGTATTTATTAGAAAATATAATATTTTACCAAATTTACATAAGCAATGAATATAAGAATATAATAAAAAACGTATATGAATTATTTTACTTGAACACATCCTATTACTCCTTTCACTAAATCAAACACGATATTATTCCGATCATTGAGGTTAATAAACGACGATGCTTTACAAAGATTTACAGCAGCCAATAAAGCTGCATCGGTTATTATGGCTTTCTGATTATTTGTATGACTACTGGTCGTCATAAGCGCCTTTTTGATCTGGAAATATTAAGTTGTCAATTTGATTAATTATACATTAGATGAATAAAAAATTAATTATTTTAGTACACAATTCATAATTTTTCGAACAATTATTTGCCATAATTAAAGTCAAAATTAAGTATCATCAAAAATGAAAGCCATCTTCATAAGTACTGGACTGAAATTTATGAAGATTCACATAAAAGTATCTATTATCAGAATTGTCAAATGAAGAAGTATGAATAAAGAAATCCATCATAATTCTGAAAACTTAACTTTAGTAGAGGCACCAGTAGGTAGTTAAGCGGACACTGGCCCCACACACAAAAGTCCCAGTAGCCCCCGCCCCAGCGGCGACGGATTAAATTACATAATTGCGTAATTAATCCAGATTAATCTTGATTACATAATCACGCAATCAAGATAATTGATTTTGTGCGTATGTTTATTTTTCTTGAAATTATTTTGAATTTATTTTCGGATTTTTGGCGCAATCTTTTCGAAAAGTATTTTTCACGCGAATTTTTAATGGAAAATTTTTCATCCACAAAATTTTTGTTGGTCACACTATAGTGAGGGGGTATTTTTGATCCTCGATAAAAAAGCCTAAAATAAAATGACTTACATAGTCTAAAATAAAAATTGGCTCAAATCGCCTACAATGGTCACATTATAGTCAGGGATATTTTTACTAACAATAAAAAACAATGCAATATTTTCTATAGGTATAAAATAGGTATAAAATAAAAATGGCTTGAATCGCCTACCGATAAAAAAATGGTCAAGGATATTTTATAGTCTTGTTAAAAAACACTATTAATATTTGGTCACACAATTTTCAGGCAAATTTAGGCTCTAGATAAAAATAAATTAAAATACGTAAAGTAAATTAAGATAAATTAAGGTAAGTTAAGGTAAATTAAAGGGTGTTAAGTAAATGAAAATACTCAAGTGTATATTAAAGTAAATTATAATAAATTAAAGGGTATAAAGTAAATAAAAGTACATAAGAGTAAATTAAGGTAAATTAAAGTACATTAAAGTAAAAAAATTTTAAAAGAAAATAGAGGGTCAGCAGTTAGGTTACATAAGGTAAAATTTTGAAAGTTGAAAACTTTGAAAGTAAGTTAAAATCGACAAAATTACAAAAAAATTTTTTAAATAAAATTTTTAGTATAGTTTTATCGACAAATTTTTTATGTTTTTTAAAGATAAAATTTTAAGTGTAATTTTATTGATGAATTTTTTATATAATTTTTAAAGATGAAAGTTTTAGTACAATTTTTACAAAGAATTTTTTATACATGTTGAAAACAATTAAATTTTAATGAGTTTTTAAAAACTTTTTTCCAACGAATTTTATTACATTTAATTTTTGATTAAAATTTGGGTCTCTTTGTTACACTTTGTTAGTCCTTAATAATAATAATAATAATAATAATAATAATAATAATAATAATAATAATAATAATAATATTAATAATATTAATAATATTAATAATATTAATAATAATAATCATTATAATAATAAATTCATAAAACATAAAAAGCTGACCAACTTGATATCAAATTCTGAATACCAATAACCCATACACACTAACAACCCAATGATAATGTACTGAACAACAGTGACCAGGTACACTATACCAATGACCGAGTACTGTACAACATTAACCATATACATACTATGCATTGAATAATTGAATACATTATTCATTATTTTTAGATAATATTTATCCTTTGAACACAGATATTCAAACAACTCAATCCCTTTAAAAATATCAATAAACTCGCTATACGCACAATATGTTACCAATAACTAGTTACTGAACCAATAAATAAATATTAATTTTAGGTTACAGACCAACAGATTTTAAATAAAACACATAAAATTTTGAACAATCAAAAGAAATACAAGTTCAAATACAAATTTTATTAATAAAAATCTTTTTCAATCTTCTTATCGATCATTGATAATTATTATTATTATTAAAAACACCAACTATAAGAAATATATTTCGAAGAAATTATCCTCATCGCCAGTCTGTCATCATAATCTTTGTTAAATGTTATATACAGAAACAATAATGATGTAATAGTTACGATTTAATGATTTAATTAAATAATCGCAATAAATTTGTTCTGAATGCACTTTTATTTTAGGGGATTGTGATTTAATCACCAACGCCTCACATAAAATTCTTTCTCACTTATTATTGAAGTTTTAATATAAAATTTTAAAATCTTTTAAATCAGTTGTGCCTTTGCACATTTTTCTATGCTCAATAATATTACACACACCTCTCAATCGGCTATGTTCGTGAGCCCGTGTGTGAAGATGCAGGAAGTCTGTCCAATGTATGCGGCATTGCACCCATTACATAACAATTTATACATTAGATCAGAAACTAGACTTATTGGGGTTTTAGATTTATTGCTAAACATATTCATTGATTTTAACGATTTTTGGCGATTAGGATAATTTTTTCGAAATATATTTCTTATATTTGGCGTTTTCGAGATTTTATTAATAATGGGCCATCAGTTTTTCGATATTTAGATTATTATTATTATTATTATTATTATTAAAACAAATTTAAATAAATAACTATGTAAGTCAACTTCCGGAATGTTTATTCATAATATGAAATATTTCGACCTAAAACAAATTATTTCACTCAAAAACAAAAATGAATTTAATTTAATTTTTATAATATAGAACCGTAAGTGAATTGACGAAAAATAAATAAAATTACATTTAATGACATTTGTTAATTCTTAAATTTAAATATTAAAAGTCTTGTGATTTTATTGACAGAAGCAAAAGTTAAGCTTATATTATGTTGTATTTAATTGAGAACCGATTGATTTAAAGGCGCTTCTATATATTTGAACTGGACTTTTGAATAAGATCAATTACGATGAAATTATTGAAAGGTTTTCTCAAGAAAAGTCTTGAAAAATGCGTATTTAAAAACTATTAATTATTTCAGTAGCAGTTTTCATAGTGAAATAATTAAATATTAATTATTTTATGTAAATAAAATCATTGTCAACAAAAGATTGTTAAAAATATTTTTTAAAAAAAGGGTTTGAAAAAAGTTTTAATTTAAAGATTTTAAATATTTATTAATTAATACTTTTTCAAGTGTCAAAAATTGTCCCGAATTAAAAATAATAATTAAATTTGAGAGAAAACCCTTAGCACCGGTGTCCCCAAGTATGTTAATACACCCTTACTGTACACATAATTTTGGGTTTGTGCTTTGGTTTCAGTGACAATGTATAATTCAGTTTTAAACTCATTTCGGGCAATGATGTTATCGACTTCATTAAATAGCGTTACATTAAAGACTCGTGCATGACTTGGTTGGAACTATCAAAATGGTTTATAATTTGAATAGTTCCAATTTTCATTGCTAATGGTAGAAATAACATTATAGTCTGAAAATAGTAACGTTTATCTAGTAATTCCAAATTGTGAAATCTGTATTTTTGGTTTACAGTTAAGATTTTTTTACCATAAAAATTCTGAAGTCAAGCATTATATAGTTAATTGCAAACAGTAAAGAATTAAATCTGGATCATTCTATTTTGTAAATTTAAATGAGGATATATTACAGCAAAAGCAACTCCGAATGTTAAAACTGCTAATGAAGATGGTGCAATTAATGAGTGAAAAGCACAAAATTGTTTGAAACTTTTCATTCAGATAAAAGTCAAATACTTATAATGACAAATTTGAGGCTTTATTGAATCCTTATAACAATGTACATGATACAAAAGTGGTTTTTTCAAAATTTCGAGTTATTTGAAAATTTCAAAAAATGGACAAATGTAGTCGCATAAAGTTCCACATTATGTTAAAACTCGTTGTAAGAAGATTAAAATAACAATATGTATAAAAAGTTTATTTATCAAAAGCAGACAATATATATATACTACATGCGTGTCTATAGCACATGCATCATTGGGATAAATAATAAGCAATGATCTAATTTGAGGACTCAGACAATCAAAATAATCAATAAAACATACATGCAGTCATACACATTAATTATATTTGTTTTCATATATAGGGGACAGAGAAATCAATTATTCCAACACAATTAAATCACACTCGTAATTCATAAATCATCACTTCTTGCATACAATAAAACTAGTCGTTTTCCATTTTTACAAAAATTCTTGACTAGTTCGATGACTTGATATGAAATCTTTAAAACAAAGTTACGGTAATTATCTGGTAGTTTGAAAGTATTGTTCATTATAACAGGAGAAAACCAATAACTCCGAGAATCACAATCACGGCTTCCACTCATGTGTAACCAATTGCAGAACAATCTCCAATTTCGACTTTTCTAATCAACAGAACTGCCTCAAAATAATTATTACATTTTTAAAACATTTAAAGTTTTACAAAAAAAAGATAAAAAGTGAAGTTATAAATTTCTTATATCAAATCAAAGATTTCTATTTAATCTCATTTTGAATAAGAAAGTTGATATTTTATTTTCTTAACATTAAAATTATCCTAAGAATCCATTATTTTATTTGAAAGTGAAATTATGTGAATGGCCTTGGTATTAATTGTTCTGGTGAGATTTGATGAAAAATTTGATAATTCATGAAATCTTAAAACAAATTGTTAGCTCAGACAATAATAACAATAATTTTCAAAACCGAGTACATTAAAACAAATTACATTATATCAAGTTATTTAATAAACGATTAAAAGAACTTTTTTTTGGTTTTCACCTCTGATTATTTTTCATTTTGCAATGACATAAAGAATTTTTTTATTATTTGACAATGAATTCAAAGTCAAATAATAAAAAAATCTTTATGTCATTTAAAAAACTGTATTTACAATATACCTTATATAAAAAACTGTTTAATTTTTGTTTATTTTACACCCCTCATCAAATTCTTCAGCTTTTTTCAATCTATTCTGATCTATACTCAAAGTCTCAGAAATGTGATGGCTTTTTGTTTCTATTTTGTCTTATTAAATATTTTGCCAATTCGCCCTATTATCTCGATATTTCATGTATTTATTCATCTTTTTATCTGCCCTTTTCTTTTTGTATGTGAAAATGACGGAAAGTCTCTCCAATGTATGTGGCATTGCATATTTACTAATAAATATCAAGCCTAAATAAGTTAAGTTCCTGATCTAGTTTATGGGTACAGTGCTACATATATTGGGGAAAAATTTAGTCATATTCGTCAACGGGTTCAGGAACATAGACGATTGAGAGGTGTGAGTAATATTATTGAGGATAGAAAAATATGCAAGTGAATAAATGATTTTAAAGATTTTAAAATTTTATTAGTAAGTATAAATTAATTTTATGTGAGGTTTCAGTGATTAAATCACGATTCTCTACAATTGGTATTCAATCAGCAACGGATTTATTGAGATTGTTTAATTAAATCCATAAATCATAAGTATTGCATCATTATTGTTTCTGTATATAGCATGAGACACAGATTATGATGATACACTGGTGATTAGGATAATTTTATTGAAATATAGTTTGTTTTTTTGGCTTTCGTGGCTTTATAAATGAATTGATTATTTTTAGATTTAATTAATAATAAAATAAAAAATCATTATTTAATTAATTATTATCAATTCAATAATAATAATAATTTACCAATATTTAATAACGTGGAAAATATAAATATTAAATAAAAATCAATAAATTTAGAATATATATTAGAAAATAAACCTCGTCTAAGAATTGTTTTTTTCGAACGTTTTGAGTGTCAAAAGGTGCTCCGCTTTCTGCATTATTTATCTCTTCCAGGATTTTCGGACATAATACCAATAACATGATTTGCAAAGGCCATACAATTAACTTTTTCCTAGCGCTATCCAAAGTAAATTGATTGAACGTTTCAAATAATTTATCACAGCCTTCTAAATTAATACTGAAATAATAAATTAAATATACATAAAAATGCCTGCTAATTCATCATTTGGTTTTTTCTGTAGTTCGTCGAACTCATATGAATAATTCTCCAGCCAATTCCAAATTGTCTAATAGATAAATGTTTAACTCAATCTAAAAGTTAAATAATCAGTGGGATTTACCTTCTCTAAACAGGTGGCTAAGTGCATGAATACATTTTTCTTAATTAAACGAGATTTCGCCACAATTTCTACAAAATAAAATATTTGTTGGAAATTTTTTAAATATAGTAAATTACCATTTATTAACTTAATTAATCTATGGAAATCAACATTGATAAATGTTATCAATTCAATATCTGACGTCTGATCCATTCCATCTTCTTGCCCTGCTTTCGTCAAACTAGAATAGGGAATATTTTAATAATTTAAAAAATCGACATGACCGGTCATCGGGTACTGTTCATAGGTAAAGTTTAAAGGATTTATTAAATATTTATTTCTATTAATTTTAAATTATTTATAAAAAATGAAGTATGTTTTTAAAGAGTTAACTTAACCACAAAAATAAATTAACCACAAAATATTGGCATAAATGTTATAAATTATTAATTAAGATAGTTTATTAGTTTTAATTTTAAAGATTATTTTCGAAACAGAATTTTAAGTGTTTTAATAATTTAATTTATTAAAAATTTTTATATGAATAAAATTTTATTTTTTTCACTATCTGGCAAATTTTACAAATGTTAAGCGACATGTGTGCCCTCGAATTCTCACTTTAAGTGCTAAAGCAGATGAGTGAACGTAATACTGATCCACATTTTAATGTTGAACAGCTCAAAAAATACTGACAAAAATTATAATATTACTATATTTAACAATATATTTTAATATAGTTTGAAAAATTAATTTTGTCACACTAATTTATGTATAGAGAATAAATATATCTATTTGTTTATTCAAACTTATCGTTGAGAACTTGTTAAGATTATATAAATATATCCATTTTCATTAATTTTATAGCGTCATCGAATGAAAGATATTTATTTCCTGTAATTATGTTTGTGAAATGTATCTATAAAATAATTATTTGTCAGTAGAACTATTAGAAAATCGCGCTCTATATATATAAATATCAAAGTATTTGGCGCGAACGCGTAATGTATCTTTTCTAACCTTTACCATTATTTTAGAAATATTATTTAACAGCATTTATTTTAGATTAAATGAAAACTGAAAATTTATGATCAAATCAATTAGTCATCTTTCGGTAACATTTTCTTTAATCTCGTTGATCAATGAATCGAAAATAACGGAAAATGATGCTAATTTTGGCTTTTTGACAATTTTAGAAATTCTCAGACTAATAAAATGTATGAGAAAAGTTTAAAAGAAAATGTATAACCATGGATATATTTAAAATGTAATCCGAGTCATTATATAATGACTAAATGATTATATTAGTAGATTCAATGAGTTTAAAAAAAATTATTTTAGTCAAATTCTTTACTATCGATTCATTACGTTTGCTTAGATTTGACGATTTTTTGTACCGATTCTTTCTACTTCTGATTTTATAAGTATCTAAATATCATTTCTACATGTGTATGATATTAACCCTTTGAGTGCCAAGGAGCGCGATCACGCTCCTCAATACACTGGCTGAAAATGCCAGGAGCGCGATTGCGCTCCTGCTCCAGCATGGACAAATTCGATCTCTATTTCATACTTGTCGATTTTTATTTATGGTTTTTTATTCCGAATGTGTATTTTTAAGAAATAGAAATATTATTTATGCTATATATTATTTTTTAAATACTTTTCGTAAATAAAATGATTAGAAAGTTACAGAGAAATATATTTTTAAATTTCTATTTTCCTCTAGCTGATTGGCATTTTTAGCTAATCCTCTTAAAATCAAGTTGGCACTCAAAGGGTCAAAAATATTAATATAAAGATTTTAGAATAATTTACATGCGGGTATATAATTTACAAACTTATAATTTATTTCAATATAAATTAATTATCCTTTGGGGGCTTGTTACAGAGAGTTTCATTGAAAAATCATTCAAAATATAAATACATCATGCACAAATTATCTTAAATCGATCAAACGTTTGATCTATTAATTGAAAATATTATCTTAAAAACAACAGTTGATTTGCATTGATTATTGCAAGATAAATAACAACAAATATCGGGAAAATCCAACACAAAAATAGTCACTAATCCACAAGAGTCATAAAAATATCAACTGGTCATATTTCTCTGAAATATTCTGACAAGATCCGTTAATATTTAGATAATAATTAGATGAACTGTGTCAAATCGGGAAATTATAATTATGACACTTATCTGATCTTTCGATTAATTTCAATGGCAAGTTATTTTTGTCCCATTATTTTTGTTCATAATAGCAACAAATTAAATCATTTCTCGTGAAAATAAATTTATAATTTATTCAGAGAGTTGGTGGAATATAAATTAGTATGACATTGCAATATTTATTTATTTATTTATATAAATGGTCAATTTCATGTGGAAATGCCAATTGTAATTGAATATTCAAGGCAGTTATTTAGGGTTAATGTTCCTTTTAGAGAATTATAAATTTACATGAAAACAATTTTTTTTATTTCGAAACAAAATCGTGAAAATAATTCACCAGAATTATATGAATGGCAGACAGATATATAATCATTATATAATATTATAAATGATTTTTTCTTTTAGAAGGATTTACTATTTTATCACTCCTAGGTTCACTGCTTACTTATCACTTAGCATTTCTGTTGGACTTTCTCGTTGCTTTGTCAATCTGAAGATCAAGGTTTATCAAACCAAGTGATGCAAAAATATTAGTTTAAAAGATATTAGAAAGTATTTTTTTAAATGCATTGCTAAATCTTAGCCATTCGTTGACTTATTTTAGAGACTGAGCCTAATTTCCATTTTACCAATTAGTTAAGAAAATTATTAATCCACAACTTAAAATTTTATTTACTAAAATTGTTATCTTTAGAAAAAATGTTTTTGTTATGTTAAGAAATGAAATATTTTATTGTGGAACAAAAAACAATTTTATAAATGTTTTCGTTCTAGTTTATGATTATATTTTAATATTTTAAATTATAATCACTTGAAATAATTAACTCTTTGAGACACGTAATTTTCCGACAATCAAAAAGCTTAGTTTTTATAATATTATTTTTATATTATTTTTTGTCTAAAAAATAACGCAAAAATAAAGTTTTACTTGAAAAGTTATTAGATGAGATATTTACAGTCACATGGTTCAGGCTATGATATTCAGACTATTTAAAGGTGGGACATATTCCATCCCGCGTGCTTATACAAAACTAGCAATAAAAAAAATTTCATCAGAAAATTGAATAACCCGAATATTAATTATTCTCTTATCTTTTTCTCAATGAAAATTATCAGGAAAATCTTTTTCCTTTTGATCTGTTTTCTAGAATTATTTCATTTATTTTCGTTATGATAGATTGCGTGACTGACTATTTGGTTAGTTAATCGAGAAAATCTGATCCTTGAAGGCCAGCTATGCAGGTATAGAGTAATGTTTAATTAGAATTTATTAACTATATATACACAGTATTTTAGTCATGTATATCTTTACAGAACCTCCAATTTTTTAAGTGTTCAAATTTTTATATTTTTAATAAAATTTCAAAATTTCCTTTTCCATTATAAAGGGAAAAAACTAGATCAATGGATAAAAAATATATACGAATTTATTTATTTATAAAATTATTATCTATTTATTTATAAAAAATTCGTAGTATTTTACTAGAAACCCACAAATTTAACATCTTTTTCGTGACACGACATCTGGGAGGAAAAGAAGTAACTATTTCAATTAGATATTTGTTATTAATTTTTGTAAGTGTTGTGATACATTTGATGAATTTCAAAACTCATGCGCATGTTTGTTAATCTCTTAAAATAAATACTCGAATCCATTCGAAGTAAAGATTAAATCCCAAAAACTGTGCTTTCTATTTTCAGTTGAAATAAATAAGAGATTTAGGGGGTGGCCGGACAAAATGTCATGGGGACAAAATGTCAGAGGATAAAATGTCATGCGGACAAAATGGTAGGGGAAAAAATATAAGATGGAATAACAAATGAAGAAATGAAATAATATATTTATTAAAATTAAGTCCTAATGTAATTTATTATTGTAATAATATTTAGCCTATATCAATAATAGTCTGAGATATTCAGTTAATGAAAAGCACAGTATTATTAACATTATTAGGTTATTTTAAAAACGCATCTAAAAATAAATAATCGAGTCTTTTAGCAATTAAAATTAAACAACAATTAGAAGTTAAACAACATTAATGTTTAAAACACGAGCAATGTCTCCTAAATATGTGATTGAATCTCGGTTGTTGTAGTCGGTCACCATAGTGTGCAACGCCTCGTTGACGCGGATGTATGTTTTCTTTTTCTTCCCAGCCGTTGTTCCCAGTTCCAATTGACGACGAAGAAGTTGATTGCTGTGTTGTTCTTGTTGTAGTTTGCGTGCAAGTTTGGTTGTGGTCGGATGAGCAAAACCGACAACATTGTTGAATGCATTATGCCACCCCTCGATTGCGTTGTTGCTGCGAGGCAGGTTGTCGATTACTCTAGAAAATTGACTCCAAAGTTGAATTGAGAATCTTGGTGGTCCTCTTCTTCGCCTTCTTAATCTACCAATGAAATTATCTTCCATGTAATCACAGATAACCTCGATGTCACGATAAGCTGGATCTTCGATTAAATGTTCAAACAAATCAATAACATCCTGCGGTGGGACGAATTCTAAGGCAAGTAGGCGTTTGACGAGAAGCGCGAAATCTGGTTCATTTCTGTAACGTTCCGAGAATCCTTCCGCTTGAAATTTCCTCCAAACACATTGGCCGAAGTGAAACATGCATCCTAGGGTGGCCCTTAAAACAAAAAGTTTGAAATCATCTTCTGGCACCCCACTAATATGTTCCACTTACAGAAATAAAATTATGTGCAAAAAATCATGCAGAATGGGCAATATTTAGAGGTGGCCCTCAAGCTTTGAAGTTTGACTAAATCCGTGAAATTTAAATAAATCGTACGTCTCGTGCCAATGTTGTTCGTTTTGGAAGTAGATGCGCTGCTGAAACTGTAACATTCATCAATTCATTCTGAACAATTGATCGTGTTGTTTCGTCAGTAGTTTCACCTCTTCTTTTCATGCGGCTCGTGCTTTTTCGACCTCTACATGACCATGCGTTACCGTGTGATTGTTCATGCAACTTCATGAACAATTTCATCATCTTTTGTGTGCACTCGCGCTGTTCACGTTCTTTTTTCACAGCGCCAAAGGCTTTTTCGGTCACTGTTCTCCGAATGTTTCGTAAACAAGTAACCTTGAACGATAAGCTTACGATTTCCTTTCTGTGATGTAACGAATTCTAGCATTGTGGTAACTTTTCAAAATTTATTTGTAAATACTAAGTAGCTATAATAGTCTACAGTAAACGCAATAAATTGTAAAATAAAATTATATTTCCAACTAATATGAATTATAAGTTATTTCTATTTTTTTCATATAATATTTTAAATTTGAATTTCTGGAAATTTTTATATATAGTCTAACGATATTCATAAAAAAACCAAAAATTGGAAATCCAGCTCATGCTACAGTTATAGCGCTGGGACTTAAGTTATTAATAATAATCTGGCAAAGTTAATTTTAATTTACATAGCTGTGTTTTTAATTTGAGGCCAACATGCACTCAACGGACCGAAACCAAACATGTTTTGGCACACAACACTGACGTGCTGCGACAAGTAAGGTAATTAAAATTACACGAAATCATGAGCGCAGATGAAAGTAGGCGGAGATAGTGAAGAAGAGCGAATATTGGTTTCATTAATACTGTTTTCAATGGTTAGGTGCCCTTGATTATTTCACGGAAGAATGCTTTATTTCATTTAAGTTTTAGCTTAGTTGAAAAGGCTTTAAGGATTCTTATATTTCAATACGAAAGGACATTAATATTCAATGAGTTTAAGATGAGCAAACGGCTCGTTATGCTGAAATGGCACCGTATGCTACACAGTACAGTGTTTTGGTACTTGTTCCCAACTGATTGTTGGGCTCAGAGCCACAATTTAAACAAAAAATAGAAACTAAAATAGGAGAAGGAGAGTGAAAGTTGTGAAAGGAATCACTGCACATAAACATGCACCGCATCAAGATATTAAAAATTAATGAAAAAACATATTAATTAAAACAAAAATAAATATATAACAAAACTAAATAAAAACAAATAATTAATAAAAATCAGGAAAAAGCAAGACAGCTACAGAAGGAAACATATTAAAAATAAAATAAACTGCCAAAACCTTGCAAAATAAGGTTTAGAAAAAACATAGGCAGAAGTGGCGACCAGAAAACAAATAAAAAGGGGCAAAAATAATATTATCAAAAAATAACAGTAAAAATAAAATGCGAACATAAACCGAATTATATATGAAAAAATGAAGGAAAAATATACAAAAATAATAAAAATAAATTTTAAGTAATAAAATAAATAAAAAGCCCTAAAAATGGCGAAAAATCGCCTATTGGTCGCACACATGCATACAAATAGTATAAATACAGTGATGAATTTCATAACTTTAACTTTATGCAAACTTTGAACAACTATTCACTTTCACAAAAAGTTAGAAAAACTCTTTAGAAGTAAGGAATTTTTATTTGTATATCTGGTCCTAACTTTGTATGTTTTATTCATAAAAATTTACTGTAATGTCTCATTTACTTTTATGCTAGTAAAATTATATTTATATTTATCGTCCGACCATTAAATTCTTATATATATCGTATGGTAACAGATGGTCCATGGGACGGATCTCGGGCTAACTAGTGGGTGAAAACCCTTAGTTGGGCTCGCGGGTCATGCCTCGTGGACCCCTCGGCAGTCCGCAGTCGGTTCTGGTGATAATGCACAGGACCGCTACGCAGGGCGCCGTTGTATACTCGGGGCGGCTTCTGAAATATGTGGCCGGAACGAGTCGAAGTAAACTCAGGGAAGATGCGACAGTAGAGTAAAGGGGGAATTTAGGCATGATCACAACTAGATCATACGAGTCATTTTTCTTTCGGACGTTTCAATAAGAAATGGGTAGCAGGGGTAAGTATAGGAATAGTTAATGAATAAGTATCATGGCCATCAGACCCAGTGAAAAGTAAAATCATAAATTAGAATGAATGAAATAAGGACAGTATAGCTGTGGGAGTGTTGGCACGTAAAATAAAACGCCACAATTTCTACCTAACAGAATTGAAATTTTGCCCCGAATAGAGAAAAAGGTGACGGTAAGAGATCCCAAAAACATTATAATATTACAAGAAATTAGAAGTAAAAATCAATAGTTCTACACAAATAGTCAATCGCCACGCTTGAATACATTTAAAATATTTAAGTTATGATCTTGCATCGATTTTTGTAGGTGGTATTATGAACCAGCGAGATAGGTTAAAAATCAATCAATTGTAATACTCGTATAAATTGTCTATGCGAAGACTCATGGGGCGACACGTAGAGGGTCAATTCTAGTAAGTAAAATGCCCGGAGGTGCTAAGAAGTAACCGAACAATAACTATGAGTTGGAGTGTAACAAAACCAATACAAGGATAGTGACAATCAGAATTAATACCATAGTGGTAATAATCGCGATATATGCAGGAAGTAGCATGAATATAATAATAGTAGTAAGTATAATAATCACCATGGCTATAATACGAGTGATGACTATAATAAACAAAATAAAGATAACAATAGTAGTGAGCACAATGATTGCCATAACTAAAATACGAGAGATAAATATGATCAATAATATAAATATAATAATAATAGTGATCATAACAATTACCATGAATATAGAGGGAATGATAAATATAATGAATAAAATAAATGTAAATAATAGTAGTAACGATAATAAATTCCATAGATACGATGATAGTGATAAATGTAATGAATAAAATATCTATAATACTAATGGTAAAATATGATAACAATTAGGGGCTAACCAAATAGGGATTCAACCATCAAACTGCTGCCCTGCCCTCGCCAATATTTCCGTATTTTGTCACCACTTCACTTCTCAGAGTGTTTTTCTTCAAATTTTCTTATTTCTTTTTCAGAATGCACGACAATAATAACGATTCCGGACCAAACAGACTGCCAAGAATACCCCGTCTCCCACCTTCGATCGTGGCCGTCCGTCACCAGTATGAGGAGTTAAAACAAAAGCACGAGGCACTCCAGACCAAATATGCACGGATAAAGGGCACGTGGGCTCCACCCGATGTCATCAAAGTGCTAAGACAGCGAATTGAGCGGCTCACTCGAGCGCGAGACGAGCTAGTCACCGAATCCCGTGCTCAGCGGCTGCTCATCAAGGAGCAGTCAACTGCACTCCGACGCGCGTTTACAGATACCGAACTCCAAGCTTGCGTCCCGGGAAGCATCAGAGCCAGGCAACTGGATATAATCCCAGCTTCCCACCTTCCGGCCTTCAATACCTTGCCTTCACCCCCAGTTTCTAGTAGTCAAATCTCAGAAATTCCCAGTCTGCCTGTCGAGCCCGTTGTCCCTCAACCACCTGTGGAGAACACGAGGAGTGCTGCCAGCGCACGGACACGCCGGCGACCGAATCGAAATAGGCGACGTCGCGAGCGACGCCGACGAGTGGAAGAGGTTCTCACCGGAGCGGAACCTACTGAGGTCTCCTGTTCGACCAACGGTCCGCCTCCACCATACCAGGAGTTTGAATTTCCGGAATTCGACCCGGATATCCTCTACGCTCCCGATGTAATATTCCGATCACCTGCCCGGTCCATCCACATTAATCTGATCGACGAGGAGCCGGAATCTTTCCCGGTCACCCACATCCTCGATGGACTTGGGCTCGGAACTGAAGAGATCGCCGTTCTCACGGGCGAAGTGCCGAACTCTATCGCGGCACAAGAGATCGCGGGTCCCTCGACCCGAAGGGAAGAGACTCAATCCTTGAACCCTCCGCCATACAGGCCAATGAAGCGAAAATACTTCCCAACCGACATCGATGGAGACGATTAATGGAAATCCGAAATAGTTGTTGATGTAAATAGGACGTTTGAGGGAAACTTCTCTTCCCTTGAAAACTCGGCATGACAAATTACGAACAAAAATCTGCTTTGTTATTTTACTAGTTCTGATTGTTAATAATATGATGTTTTCCTTTTCTTTTCAATTTTTTTTTGTTTTTGTTGAGATGGCTAACTAAATTGGGTTATGAGAAGTGTGGCGGGAATACAGGGGATAAATTATGACGAACCAATACGAGGGTGGTCACAAATGGTCAACCAGTGGATGAAAGCGTAAGTCCTCCTAGCGGCAGCAATCAACTCGGGAAAGACGAAGGTCCTTCGAGGAGTAGTGCTAGCGATGGCGCTCACCTGCTCGAATGGCATTCGGCCATCATGTACGGTACCAACGTGATCTCGGTCGCGGGTACATGACGGTTAATAAAATCATGCGGCGCATTTGGAGATTTTCCCTAGTCATTAATGTTGAAAGTCCTATTAGTAAATTGAGTGAGGTGATGAAATTTAATAACTCCTGTGCGTCCAACATGATCAACGACAAGTAAATACCCAAACATCTTATATTTTGTCCCCATGACATTTTGTCAGTGAAATTTTGTCCGCTGACCTTTTGTCCCCATGACATTTTGTCCATGCCATTTTGTCCATGCCATTTTGTCCGTGACATTTTGTCCTAGCACCATTTAGGGTACTGGAGAAAGACATAACGAAATAATACTTTGCTTACTGTTTGTTTTGTATTTTTAATAGTAAATTTTAATCGATTATTTTGAATACTTGGTAATTGTAAAAAATAATAAAAATAATATAAAACATTCTATAAATTAATAAATATCCCTATTTCTATAGATGGGGAAAAATGAGGCAAAATCAATGAAATATAAACGAGCATTTTGGTATGTTATAGACATCGATGCTATAACTATGAAGGAATGTTATTATTATTATTATTATTATTATTATTTATTATTATTATTATTTATTATTATTATTATTATTATTTATTATTATTATTATTTATTATTATTATTATTATTTATTATTATTATTATTTATTATTATTATTATTATTATTATTATTATTATTATTATTATTATTATTATTATTATTATTGAATATTATTACTAATTTGAGTACCTTTACAGGTTCAAACTTTCTATACGCAAATCTAGGAGATAATGGGACAGATTAAAAAATATTTATTCCAAAATATCATTTAATTGCTATTTTTGTATTTATTTACTATGAATAATAAATGTTGTGGTACGCATTTTGTTCTTCATTCGCAAAACATCAATTGCAGACCCATTTTATGGCTAATATTATGGATAATCTTTAATATATTTTAATTAAATGTTTTTCAATTTGCGTAATTTTTAATATAAAAACATCCCGACCCAACGGTTGGAATCCGCTAGACTTGAACATTCTATTAACTGGAAAACTTGAAAATCAAATTATAATTTATCAAATATATTAATTATTATAAAATCAATTGTAATAATAATATTTTAATTTACAGATTTATGAAATTATTTGAAATAATTTTCTCTTCTTCATATGATTATTAGTAAATCAAAAATGTTCCATCAATTGTATGCTACTTTTATAAATATAGTTGTCAGGATAATTTAATAGGTATTATAATGGGTATAATAAATGCCTCCAGCGATGACAACAGTCATGTTTTATGGAAATATTGAAAATGCACAATACCTATTGGAGATCCTGTTAAATACTGTTGTGAAATAATTACTGGAAAGAGCGAAAAGAACTCTGGCTGTGCTCGATAGAAGTTGATTATTCAATTTGGAGTTTTCGTTGGTCAAATTCATGAACTGGAATAATTTATTATTTATGATGATAATAATACTAGAAATTTACATTTATCACTAGACTTCGTACTTTACAGATTTCTTGCAATAGATTTTTTACCATAATTGTTTCAACTAGTCTCGATGTTTCTTTCGATTGCTGAAGTAAATATATAATTATTTGTGCATTAAATCTATGTACAGTTTTTATCTGAAAAATACTAAACTAAGCTTTCTAAAATATTAAGCAAAATTGGATATTTTAATCTTATCTCAAACTTATGGAAATATCTAAGGACTCATTGATAATTAAGTCCAGTTTAATAAATTCAGTAAATATGACATTTCGAAGTGCGTTATTTTTGTAATTCAATAATAATGACAATGAAAATAATAATAATAAATAATAATAATAAATAATGATAATTAGGTAAGAAATTTCCGCGGTGTTTATTCACGAAATATTTCACGATAAAATATGTCAAAACATTTCATTTTATGAAGAAATTTCTTACCTATTTATTTAAAATATATTTTTTATAAATGATTCGGCCGTAATAATAATAATCATAATAATAATAATAATAATAGTTGAATTTTTAAAATAATATTGCTATGGAATAATATATTTGAAATGTAATAGAATCATTCATAGAAATACAAATTTATGAATTTACCTCAAATGATATGTTTATCCCGTGCGAAGATACAATCTAAATATGTGTGATTACACTTTATATTAATAAATGATGAATTTTTGTTATTTATTGCAAAAGCTTGTAACTCGCTCGAGGTTTAAAATTGAACTCTCTTCAAACTTTCCAATTTTTATGGTTTGAAGTCTTGATATAATAGTTTAGAATTTACTTTTTTAATATTTTTATCTCAACCGGTTATCAGCCGACAACATGGGTTGAAACAAAACGACAATTTATAAACTGCGAAGCAATTTGTTTTGCAGACCTTTTTGATATTTTATTGAAAAAGGTCAAAAGAGAAATATATTATTCTATTATTGAAACTTTTTTTTGCGATTTGTATGGATTTGCTGGCAAAAAACAATTTGATTTTTCAAAACATTTTAAAATTGGCGTATATGTTGAAAATTGTATACCTGGACATAATGATGGTTATTATATCAATTATATTGATGAACTGGCTAAATTAAATAAGTCGTTGAAGTCTAAAATACTCCTACAACTTACCTAAAGCACAAAATTTCTCTAAAACTAACCTTCCTTAAAACATTGGAGATAATAAACCAAAATATGCCTACGGGCTTCCCATTTTAATACTAAACATATATGCGAAATTTTAAGTGACTATATCAAACGGTCTGGAAGATAAACCCAAAAATCTACAGTGTTCCAAAGTCAGTCAGACAGTCAGTGATGAGCGTATATATATATATACATATTTGTATGTATTTGCTCAAGATCTGCTACATCAGTCATAATTTTATTTTTGATTAATAAAATGTATATATTTTAATGACAAAAATAAATTTAATGATAAATAATTAATTGCAATTTGTGAAAATAAAACGAGAAAATAAGTATTCAATTCAATATAATTTAATAACATTTAACATATATATTTTGATCATGATTGAAAAAATTGAAATCGAGTTAAATTTTGACTTTGACATAAATTTGATGCTAATTTATGTTTTTGATTTTTAATCATAAAAGATATATAATTTATGCGTCATGAAAAATAAATGAAGTTTCGATAAGTTTATTGACAAAATACTTTTTCATATTGATGTGATTGATTTGTAGATCTATGAAATAAATGTAACGATTCTGGGTTGTTAATAAGTTGGAAAATGATTCAAATAATTCAACGTATCACATAGATTTTTTATTATTTATTCAATTATGAAAGTCGATGTATTACATCTAATGATTTTAACACTAATTTAATAAAAGTTTACGAAAAACAAATAGGAATTTTTAATAATATTTTCCAGGTAAACGATAAATAAAACACTTAAAAATTATTTCAGAAAAAAAATCGATAAAAGATGAGTTTTTCTAGAAAGAATTACTGGCTAGAGATTTTCACAAATTGATTTTACTTTAAGGGAAAAGACCTAAAATCTTTAGATACAAAAAAATAAGTACAAAATTATGTGTTAGAATTCACAAATTGCTTTCCAAATCAGCGCTGCACAATCGCATATGCAATAAGAGCAATCACACTGGACCCTAAAATATTAAATGCACTTCAAAAACGTCTCCAATAGCAAAAAATACCACGAATCTAAAGAAAAATTCAATTTCGAATGAATTTTATTTATTTTCCAAAATATTCGAATGTAGAAAAATAGTGACAATATTAAGTTCAAATCGTACGGATTTGAAATGAAACTTTAATTTTAATCTAGTAAGGAACACGCATTGAAAATAGATATGAAATTTGTTCTCAATAAAGGACACTTGGCAAGTATTACTTAAAATCACTTTGGAAAATAATCTAATAGTAATAAGAACCATTCAAATATGTTAGTAAAATAATTTATGCCAAAAAAATGATTTACATGAGCAAATAAAAAATAATTTAGGAGTCATAATTTATAATGTCCTTTGTTTTAATCTATTGTATTTTATAATTTTAAAATTCATTATTCAAATAATTCTTATTTTTCAAACAAAATAGATGCATATTATGTAACATAATCCATTCTAACAAATCTATACTGAGCTTTGAGGGGATAAATCATGGTTTTTAATTATCTGAGTTGATTTTTTTGTGTAAAATAGAGGTGTAAAATGTTTTGACAATGTTGAAAAATTTTGACAATTCATTTCATCAGAATTTAATGTTAAATTAATAACATAATATAATCAGTTTTATAAGTTAAAAATAATTAACCAGTTTTTTGTTAGATAAAATATTTATCGAACAAAATTAATGAAAAATGAAAGCTTGGAAATAAATGACTGACTTCACACTTTCACACTCGAAAGGACTTTTCGAAGAAATAAATGATAGATTAAATTATATTTATTGTTAATAAATATTTACAATTGAATCCTGATAAGTTACTGATTATTAGTCTGAAATTTCATATGGTTTATAATTTAGAATTGACATGTCAATGGGTTTGGTATTTTATGCATTAATGTAGAGAGTACACGAACTTCAAAACATTTATTAATGTCGCTCCAAATTCTAATTATGCTTATAGTCGACTAAGGAATTATTAAAAAAAAGTCAAAATTTATAAAATGATACCAACGATTAAATTGTTTACATATTCCTAAAAAGTATCATAATATTGTGCTTAAAACGTTAATAATTATTCAGCCAATTTAGAACATTGAGATAAATCTAATTTTAAATCGTCTCTAGCTTTTGTAATATTCTTCTTTTTTTACTATGTTTAAAAATTTGTATATATTTATAAAAATAAAATTATGTCAATTTTTCAAGAATTTTTTTATCACATTTTGACATTATTTCGATATTTTACTGATCTTCCGAATTAATTTGGAAAATTTGTTTAATATTGATCTTTAAAATAATATAAATAGAATTGTAGATAAGTTATAATGCACAATGATTAAACCACATTTTGCAACTACTAGGTGCCGTATTAGTTATCAGTAAATAATATTTCAAACTATTTTGCGTCTATAGAGTTCCTTTCCAAATGTTAAACCCAAATATCGTATTTTTAAAAATGACATTTATTAACATAGAATGGCTAGAATCTGCAATATATTTATACAGATCTTTATAAATGATCTTAGAAAACTGTAACTCAGAATTCCAAGAAACAATTTTCTTGCCAAAAAAAATTAATTCTAATTAATTTTATTTTATAATTCGTATTTACGATAAAAATCACAGATATAAACCGATATAAAAGTATGTTTAACCTGCTTCATTAAAAATACAAAATTGCAGTTTAATACTCATTCGTTTTAGTGTGCCATCCGCTTAAATTTAACAAATGGGAAAATCATTATTTCTATTTTATTATTAATTAAGTTAATTAAATCAATAATTAACCAAATTGAAAAAAAATATAAAATTTAATATTCAATTATTAAACGTTTTGGGAAAATTTGTATTATATTTCATGATTTAATATTATTACAACTTTTTAAAACAAAAAAAAATTAATCCGCTTTAATTCATTTCTTTATGATACTTGATGGGAGAGTTTATCTAATTATAAATTATTGTACCAACCGAATTTAAACATTTTTCCACTGTGTCTAGAATAATTAATTGTGAATAACAAAAATTTCTTTCTGCATCTTTCCCATAAACATGCTAAAATTATAAAATTATAATCAATTATGATTTATTGAATACTGATTACCATAGAATCAACATTTTGCAATATTTTTGTTAATTCTGTAATCACTAGATTCATTCGGTATTTACTGACATTTATTAAAGACTGTTTATTTTGATCCACATTTTGCAAAGATTGAGCAGTATACATGCCAGTTTTAATTGGAAGCTATTATAATGTTTAATTGACAATAGATATTTAAATTAGCTATACTAACTTGTGCATCAAATCTTGCTAAAAGACTGATAATCCATTCATTTGGTTTTTTGTCTGTCATGCTTATTTTGATTAAGCAACAGAAAATTTGATTACATTTTTGAATAATCTCTTACTTTATAAACATATTTTTTTAGTTTTCAACTACATAAAACAAAGACTAAACAAAAATTTATAAATATATATTTCAACTTCTACGCTATATTAAGTACATTTTATTTAAAATACTTAAAGAAAAATAATTTTATTATTATAAGTTATGTAAATTTCATGATATAAAGTAAGAATTGAAATTTGAAGTTTTTTATTCTCTTTGGAGATTATTCAATTGAAAAAAGATCAGTTCTATAGTTTTACAAAGAAGAAAATTTTTATTGGAGTTTCAGATAGTGTTATGGTATTTAAACTTGGTGACCTGTCAAAAGTACATATTGATGGGTTACTGGGCATTGATGTTTCTTTAAATCTTCTTATGGTTAACCCGGTAACGCCATATAAATATTTTCTGGTTACCACTCGGCAACCGTTGCTAGGCAACGTTGGAAATGTGTTGGAGTGGGTGGATTGTCCTCAAAAAGTGAGCGCTATTACTGATGCTATAATTTCTCGGACAACCCCTGGGTCCAACGAGCTGTCGTTAGAAGACCTGTGCTCGCTTTAGATTATTGGGTCCCATGTATGTCGTAGATTTTACTGCCGTATGGGTTATGGACACTTGAAAAACTCTTTGAAGGTACCGATTAAATAACAAGGAAGATATAATTATGACAAAAACACATGTAACTTGCAACTAAGAGACATTCTATAAGTTATTTAGGCCTGCTTCGGCAATCGAGCGGCTCGGCGTCTTACCCGCTATTTTCTCCCTGGTCGATAGTTGTTCGACGCTGTTGTTGTTGTTGGGGTGGCCATCGCATCACGGTAAGCTAGTTGAGCGAGAGCGAAGACGAGGGGGTAAGTGACAGCTGCCCCTTCTTGGCAAGCGGACAAGGCAACTTCCAACCCCCGTATCTGTGTTCGGAGGCTCTGATTCAGCTGTTTTTCGTCCGCCCAACCCTTCTGAGCTGCGGTGAGACGTTGATGTAGGGGTTTGATCCCTTTTGGGTCTATCCAGGTAGCCTTTGTTTGCTGGATCTCACGGGTTAACTGAAGGATCTGGTCATAGAGGGCTTTGTTGGTTTGCTGGGCACGGGTCAGTTCAGTTCGTAGGATTTGGAGAGGTTCCATTTCTGAGAAGAATGGATATTAACACTTTTATTACCAATTTATAATTCGCAAGCACACTGTTAATTTAAAACATAAATTGCAAAATTTATACTAAGAAATCATCAAAATAAAATGAAAACAAATCTCAACGACAAGTTTCTATTAAAAATAAAATGTTCGTAGTAACCGAGACGGTTGGTGTTGGCTAACTCAGTGAGGTCAGGCATCCTCGAAAAATTTCTTTATCCCCTCCTCCGGGGAGTAGTTTGAGATCACTAACACTGGCCGCTTCGTATTACGGGCCAGTCTTGGGGAGGGTGGATAGGTATCCGCGAGTCGCCCGGCGGCGAGATCGTCCTCTACGTTGGCCAAATATTTCCTGGCCCAATCCACTGAGGAGTTGACGAGGCGCTGATGGTTCAGGAGGTGGTGTAGAAGTGCATGGGCCCGCACATGGATATCATGGGCCGGACGTGGGTTGCTGGATCGGCCCTCCTTCTTAAATTGTCTCCACCAGGAGCGTGTCTTCTCGCCGGTTTTCTCCTGGCTGAGGCATGTCGGGATATCGTTCTTGATTGGAGCGTCGCCACGCTTGTCGCCATTGGTCTGCGACGTGAGTGGTAATATAGACGTGGGATCCAGATTGTACTGAATCGGGATGTCTAATTGTATAAGCTTTTCCAAAATTGTGGAATAAATTGAGAATTGCACCACTTGACATAAATAACTAGAGTCTTCTACAATGACCCAAGTAATCCGAGCTTATACTAGTATAACTGGTATAACTATGATTTCACAAAGGGATTTAAGTTCATCACCAGTCTTCTTAAAAATAAATTTTCTGTTCAAAAACGAAATCAAAAGACAACTTGCAAAACTGGTCGGAATAATTAGTTTATTTCAATAAAAGTCATTCGAAACCCTGTTATTCAGTTTGAAAAATGGTTTGGAAGGTACTGATACTCGAATTTTCGTCGATTAACTTGCATGGTTAAGGCTTCTTAAACGGTCAAAAGTTTCTTCTATAAAGGGCTGGAAGCGATCTGGCTATTCAACAATTTAAATCAATATTTCGTAGGTTAGTTCAATTAGTTATAATTCTTCCTTATGACAGAAATGGATTTTCAAAAAACTAAAAGTGCCGATAAAATTTCGTAAAATAATTTACCGATTGGGGGTTTCCAATAAACCAAAATTTGATTCTAAGGCTGGAAATTTGAATAAAAAAATAATCTAGCCAATTACAAATTCCAGGACAGAAAGTTTGAAATAAATAAAATAATTTAACCGATTGTATATTCTAAAACGGAAGGTTTGAAATGAATAAAATAATTTAACTGATTATAATTCTAAAATAGAAAGTCTGAAATGAATAAAATAATTTCATTAATTATAATTCTAAAATAGAAAGTCTGAAATGAATAAAATAATTTAATTAATTATAATTCTAAAATAGAAAGCCTGAAATGAATAAAATAATTTAATTAATTATAATTCTAAAATAGAAAGCCTGAAATGAATAAAATAATTTAATTAATTATAATTCTAAAATAGAAAGTGTGAATGAATTTTTCGGATAATTTAATCGATTCGGAAATTTTTCATAATTCCTAAAAATAATCCAACTTTTCTGTCGAGTAATTTCCATTCATCGGGGTTTCCCAAATGACGAAAATTATATTTCCAATGCTATTGCCAAAAAATGATAATAGCGATTTGTAAGGTTTCAGATTCTTAGCTCCCACAATCAAACTACTCATGGGTCATATATCGATTTTAGTAGTTAGGATTTTTGAGGTCAAACTATCCTTAATCCTGGGAGTTGCATGAGTATAACGTAAGCTTATAAATTTCATTCGAACTTGAAGCTCGTGGTCACTGAACTTGTACTGCTTATTTTGTCCTGAGTATGGGGCATGGGTGTTGCGGTGTTTCTACGACTTACGCCAAAAAGTCGTAAATTTATAATAATGAAGAGGAAATAATTTACCCATGGGCTGCTCCTCGATCGCAACGTCTTCTCCTGTGGTCCTGACGGTAGTGCGTCTATCTATTGTATTTCTTTGTGGATTCATCTCGGAAACAATTTTTAGCTTTCTTACAATTTTTAGTTTTATTTGAATGTAATCCACTGCGCTGGCTCGTCACTATATGTAACGTTAGTGTGTCATATATTGATCTGTGGGAAGATGTACACACCGACCAGCAGCGAGTGTGTGCCGTAAAGGTCACTACCAATCGTGACAAATTTTCACTATCGCTTCTAGAGAATGTCAATTCCGGTGGGTATGACTTGGCGTGCACGCATCAGCCGTTGGCAGTTAATCCGGATCTCCTTGTAAATGTCATAGTCTCGATGTAGGCGATTTTATGCGTGAGTGTCTCGCCCTAAGATAAATTCGTTATTTCTAGAGGTAGTTTATTTGTTTGTCCTTAATCGAATTAACATTATAATTTAGGTGATTTTAATGGACGAGTACATCTTTTATCTTGGAACATTCCAGTGGGATTCCGAATTATATTTCTGATATTGAAACGCAGGATTTCTTTCCCTTCCTGGATATTAAAGTAATTTAATACTGTTATTAAAAATAATTATTATGAGTTCAGGAAAATTGGCGTTCTTTTCCCTTTTCTGTGCCTTCCACATCTATTCATAATCAGACATTGTCTACTAACACTATGCGTTATCCAATGGAACTTATTAATTTTATCCAGGTAAGGTTAATTCGTGATAACTCATAACCGTCTAAAACTAACTCCTTTTAATTTAGACAGGTACAAAAATTTATGGTTATCGATTTTATACCGGAAGACACAACAATATTTAAAATGGTATTAGACGAGAATCAATTAGAGGACTTGTACCATATCCAGTTGGCAAAAGAAATGGAAGAATCGACGGATACGGGAACTATGATGGTTGATCAGCAATTAATTTTTCAATGTGGAAAGTGAAGTTTTCATGAATATAATGAGACATTCTAGAACCCTTTCTTTTGTATATTTATGATGACTCCTATGTACTGTTCGCTTATTGTATTCTCATGTAATAATTGTTATCACGTTGGTAGTTAAGTAATTTGCATTTGCGTGTTTTAATATTGATTTATTTTATTTGGGAAATCTCTTCAATTAGCGCGGGATTACGAGTCGAATTTTGAATTCCTTACTTTCTTATTTACGGTTTGGAGTTTGTGTTGGGAGATCACGTTCATCGATCCTGCTCGATTTTCTATTTTTAGTTTATGGGAGTTACTGCAGCTACGATATATAACGTTAACGGATTTTATCAAAGCTTATTTTACTTCCGGGGGTTCGCGGTGACTACCTTCTCCTCAGTAGGCCTATTGATTTTTGCGGGTTATTGGATGTTTAGCCTAATCGTTTAGGAAAAAGAAAAGAACTATTGTGAGTGACCCTACCTACATATAGCAGGTACCTTAACTTCTTTTCCTTTATCCAAAGGACTTTTATCTAATCCTGACGTGAAAATGCCAAACAATGGGGTTTTGCGCTACGAAAACTTATGACTTTTACTTTATTGGGGTTGGTACGAGACGATGCTCGAAGTTTATTTTTATGATCCCCTTATTCTCAGTAAATTAGATTCGGAATGATAATTTCATCATTTTCTATTTTTTCCCCGTTTGAGTTGAGTTAATATTAGTCTAAATTTTGGTGATTTCTATCATTACGTCATCGAGATTTCGGTTAAACTCCCGTTGTCATCTGTTAGCTTATCTATAAGCGTACCGATTTACGTCTCTAAATTTAATTCGTTAAACTCGTGACTCTAGGTTACAAATTGTTAGGCGCTTAAGAGCTATTTAATTATAAAGAATTTAAATTCTTATCCATAGTTTAAATTTAGTGGTCAAAATATTAACTTAAGTTTACCATTGATTTCAAGAGTTATAACAACGATTTCATTTATAATGCCCGTTACCTTCCTTGGTTGACCTTAGGCGCGTTGTGTTTATGTTATAGTTAATGAGTGCCCACTGGACTACTCGGTGTGGTGATTTTGAGCCGTGTGTAAATATAGTTTAGGTCGAATTTAAAGAAATCGAGAAACGAGGAAGTAGCCAAAAGACCACGTCTTTACTTCTCCTTTCTTCTATACGGGTAATATTGACGTTTCGATCCCTGCGTTCCACACGCCGGGTCTTCACGGCACAGATCATTGGTGATATTCCACGCACTTACACGAATCTGAATAACATTTCTGATTTTAATTACTTATGATGTGTTTTGGCTGTGGGCCGGAAAAATTTCGACAATTGATAATTAATGAAAACAAAACGATTTTAGGAATTATAAATATTTTATTAATAATATTCAAAATAATATAACAATTACTTGCTCCAATATATAACGAAAATCATACAAAATACCACTCTCCCCACGCCGACATCCAAGCAGAGCTCTATCGAGATTGCGAGGATGCGACGTGGAGAGAGCTTCCAAATAAAACTCTCACTCACTTAGTAAAATAGATTTTTAAGAAAACTGTTTTATCAGTAAAAACGATTAAAATTGTGTAAAAATGAATCGGTATATATACCTATTTTTTGTCCCTAACCTTGCGTGTTCTTTTTGATTTAGTAAAACAAAATTCGACCTTGGTATTTTCTAGTGTATTCTAATCTTAATTTTTATTATTTTTTAATTTCATTTGATAATTTTTTATTTGAAATTTTTATTGAATTATTTCTAATTCAAATTCTTTGATTTTAATTTCATTTTCATGAAATTTTCATTTTTTGTTAAATTATCAAATTTCGGTCGAATTTATTGGGTTTTTGTGTTATGTTTATATTTATATCGTGCGGATCTTGTTGCTTTTTTGTTATTATTTTAATTTATTTTTATGTTTATTGTTTTATATGTAATTGTTTTTCTCTCATATTTTGATAGGGTTAATTGATGTTTTCATAGGTTTTGAATTTAAAGCTGCATGTTATATTTGCATGTGTGTTACCGATTCATTTAAACATTCACAAGGCCGTTTGTGTTCTGGCCCAACATAAAACACTCGGGGGTCCATAAAATTGCGACCCGCAATTTCAATTGTCTTTTCAAATTGATATTTTCATACATAGGTTTGCTCTCAACATTCACATTTATAAAAAAATTGTCTACAGTATGAATAATCATCAAAATAAGGATGGACTTAAGGTCCGACTACTGTACATGATCAAATAAGATAAAAGTGAAGTCGAATAGTTTAGTTTTAATATCAATGTGGATTAATGGAATCAATGTAACTCAGTTATATTTAGTCTCGAACGAATCACTGACGGCTTGGGTTTCGCTTTCAAGCTGGTTTTCTCTTTGGGTTGATTTTGATTGGCCGGGGTGGTTGATAGAGATACGCGAGAGTTTTGATGCTTCGTTGACTTTTCTGATATTTCGGATTTGGTTGAATATTCCTCTAAATTTCTGAATTGGGGTAGTTTGTCTTTGTCGTTTTATTGTTAGGCAAAAGATGAGACAACATATTAGGAATACGGCATTCAATGCTCCACTTATTGATAGGATTTGTTCTATTGATAGGGTTGTTAGATTGACCTCATTCTTTTGTCGAGATTTATTCTGCTGTTGTCTTTTGGTTGAGATAATAATTTTTAGGATTTCGTACATCGGTTTGTTCTCAGGATTTGCTTTGACCTTTTCTTGGATTTTTCTGATGATTGTTTCTAAGGTTTTCTTCATCTCCAAGTTCTCGCTTTTTATTTTTGATACCTCCTCGTTATTTTTTAGAAGGATTTGGATCATTTGCTGGGTCTTTCTGATACTCTGTTTTAGTTCCTCATTTGCCTTGTCGTTTTCTTTTGTGGGACATTGAGTACATTGAAGGGTTATCTGTTGACATTCTTCATTCTCGGGGTTTTTGCAGATTTCTTTGTAGTCTGCGCAAGTACTGTCCTCTCTTCTGAACGGGTGGGTTTTCTCGCATCTCTCTAAAGGGTTCTCGGTACTGCACTCTCTCATCATTATTATTATCATTATCCATAGTTTTCGGTTCATGGTTTTCATTTCTATTAAATATCAGTTAATCTCGTATTTATTTACATTATTGTTCAGTTATATACAGTGAAGATTTAGCCCTTTTTATTCTTTCTCCTTTTCCGGGGTTGAGTGTATTTCGCACTCTTCTTTAGTCCTTTTCTCTGAAACTTTCATTATTAGGACTTGGGCTTTTATTAATCGCTCAGTTAGTTTTGGAAGTTCCTTTAACCGCTCTTTATTCTCTTTAATTATCTTTTGCTGGTTGTGGATTTGTATTCGAAAATTTCTTTCCTTTGCTTGTTTTCTTTTGAATTGGCGCTTGTAATTGATTCGTTTGATTGTCTGCTTCCCGAGCTTTCGTTTCGATTCCTGGAGTTGTTCTTTTAACGATTTGATTTCCTGTTGAGTCTGTTGATGATTTTGTTTTATTTCTCTGGCTTCTTTACAGCTTTCTTCTAGCTGTATTAAATATCTCTGTTCGCTTTTTCTACTGTCTCTCATCCTCTCCGCTTCTGTTTTCCAGTAATCTTCCAGGACTACACGGGTTTTTATCTCAGCTAATTCTCGTCTCAACTGCTCGTTTTCTTTCTTTTGATCTCTGTTATCTTCCTTTCTGGTTGTCAGTTTCTGCTTCACTGTATTAACTAATTGTTTTGATTGTATCAGTTGTTGATTTATTTGGGCGATTTCTGATTCCTGCTCCTCTACTATCTCTCGCCACTCTTTTCTTTCGTTTCTCCACTTTTTACTATAATACTTTAACGGGTCTTGTTCAATTGGTTGTACTAGTTGAATAGGGCTTGGTAGACATTCTCCGTCTTCTAGATTCATTTGAATTTCTGTTTCGCTCGAGTTCATACTAAATATACATTGGTTTAGCTTTTTTACAATTTTTTGTTTTGTTTTTATTATTTTTATTATTTTTATCTTTTTACACTTTTTACAATTTTTTCCTTTTTAATCATACAATCGTTTCATCCGTCTCCCCGAATCCTTCATCTGATTCCGTGGGGACTTGGGCTGGTATTTCCGTTGGATATAGAGGTACGAGTAAAATTAGTGGTCGATTCTGCAGGGTGGTTACCTCCTCCCGCAGGGTATTTGATATTTGTATCTCCTCATCTAATAGATAGGTGAGGTATTCCACATTTTCTGTCAGTCCTTCCACTTGCGTTTCTAAATTATGCGTATTTTCTAACGCTTTCAACTTTTCGATCTCTTTTCTCAGGTTCTGCTCATTTTCCTCATATCCCTGTTTTATTGTTTTTATTTCCGCTTCGACTTGTCCTCTTAATTGCTCATTGACTTCGAGTTGATGTCTCAGCTGGATTTCTTTGTATACCACTACTCCTCGATGTCCATTCACATTCTGTTGGAGTTCTGTTATTCTCTCGTTTAACTGTTGGTTTTGTCGTTTTTCGTCTGTAAGTTGGTTTCTCATTTCCACTGATCTCTTGTCCACTTCTTTGAGTTGTTGTTCGTATTCCTTTTCGTGTTTCCTGAGTCTTCTTATTGTACCTTGTCTGGCTCGTTCATGATATTCCATTGTTCGGATTTGTTCGTTATAGTCTTTAATTGTTAGTTTTTGTTCTTCGATCTGTTCTCATAGCTCCCAGTCTTCTGTATTTAAGAACTTCTTGGGTAATATTCTTATTTCCTTCTTGGCTTCCTGGTACTGGTCCTTCCATTTTCTCGCTTCTAGTTTGATCCACCTTTCTTTGTCTTCCGTTTTTATTTGTTGTATTTGTCTCTGTTTAAGAGTCTTTTCTTGTTCTATTAGCATCTTCTTCATTCTAGTTTGTTGCCATACTATTTCGTGATCTTGTTTCTGTATATGTTCCCATTGTATCGCGTTCTCGATTCTCGACAACCTGTACTTGTCTTTCCACTTTCTTGCTTCTCCTGTTGCTTGGATTACCATTCTCTCTTGTCTGTCGTCTTTACGCTCTCTTATTTTCCTTGATGGTTTTAGTCCTTGATTCCTTAGTTTGTTGATTTCTATCTTCGCGTTTTCCCACTTGGCTTTGTAGGCTCTGGTTCGATCTTCCTCTTCTGTTACCCTTTGCGTATTATACGTGATGCGCGATTCCTCATCATTTCTTGTGTGCTCCTTTAGGTCTTGCCATTTCGTTTTCCAGTATGATGCTTGACGCTTTACCGCTTCTTTGGCTTGTTCCATATTTGTTCTCTGGGTTCTTTCTATTCGGTATTTGGTTCCCATTAGTTCTATTTCTTTTTGCATTTGATTTAAGATTTTAATAGTTTCCTCCCCTTCTTCATGTATTTCCGTTTCTTTATCTTTTATTATCTCTCGTAGTTTCTCGATTTAGTTTTGTTGATCTTGCTTGTCTTGTTCTAACATTCGGATCTCTTTTCTTTGATTTATGATTCTGGTCTGATTTTGCATAAATTCCTTCATCAGTTCCTCTTCTCGTTCTTTGTACGTTTTCTCCTTTCCTCCTGAATAGGTTATTCTTTGTTCCATTTGTTTTTCCCACTTTTCTCTCATCATTTTGGTTTTTAAAGTCTCTTGTATTAATTCTTCTTCCGCGATTAATAGCATTTCTTTTTACTGCAACGTCCTTTGTCTCCATTGTTCTGCTTCTTCGCTTGCTTCCTTTAGTGGTTCTGGTTGATTTTCACTTGTTGGTTTTGACTTTTTGTTTTCTGCTTTAGCTTCTTTTATTAATTGGTTTTTTGTATCGCTTTGGTTCATAATTGTTTTCTGAATATTAATATCGATTATTTTCTCTTCTCAATCATATCGAAATTTACATCATTATTTATATCATAATTTATATCGTGTATCGGGTTTTTGTGATTTTTGGTTTTTATAATTTTTGTTTTTACGTTTTATTTTCTATTTACATTTTTACACACTGTTTTCATCCTCTTTTTACTGATCAGTGAAACCGAATCCTTTGATCCGCCCGTTGATCGGCTTTCTACATACTGGACATATATTAACTTTTAACCCACATGCTTCACATGTGATCATATGTCCACAGAGTGTATAGATTATTTCAACATGCTTTTGCCAACATGTTACACATTGATGCTGTTCTAAAATGGCTTCTTTTATTATTGATTTTTCGAGGTTTTCTTTGGGTTTCTCTTGGTATCGTTTGATTGCTCGAATTATTGCTTGTGTCGAGTCGTACCATTCCAGGTTGTTGGCTAACCTTTCGTTGATTATTTTCCTCATTTTTTGTGCATCTACTCCTGATAATAACATTAAAGTCCTCGTTTTTGGTCGATCTAAAAATCTTCCACTTGTTGGTTTGTGATTATTACTTCTATGTTCTTTGACTCTTTTTCTTCCTTATACATACATTTTCCTTTATGTTTTAGTTTTTTAACATTTTGATCTGGTATTGGCTGTTGGTTTTTACATCCCTCGCACATTATTCCTCTTGCTGTCTGACAATATCCTTGACTCTCAAATTCTGCTGCTCTTGGGTTTCCTTTGAAAGTTTTGATCCTCTCCTCGAATGTTCTCTTTATAGTCTCTCTTTCCCATATTAGTTCCGTTGGATCTTCAAAGCTCTTTATTATCGTTATCTTTTTTTCTCCTCCCTTTTCATCTTTGTCTTCTTCTGATTTTGGGAGTCCTTCTAGTCTCTTTTTCGCTTGGTTTCTGACGTCGATAATAATTATGAATGGGCAGGCGGAGAATTTCCTCAGATGTTCTCGTTTTGCCGTTTCTCCTTTCTCCCAATGTGAGAGTTTTCCTTGACAATAAATGCAGGTAACTTCATCTGGTAGTTTGGGGTTCCTGAAAAATAAAATCCTTGTGCGGCCATCTCCTTACTTTGTCGGTCAGTAAATACTTATTGTCTTTGAAGGTTAAATATCTTTGTTCCTCTATTCTCAGCTGTTCATATTTTACTCTTCTCTGTGAGTATAACACTCTCCTCATTCGCAAGGGCCGTCAGGCTAAGTCGAAGCTGGTATAGTGTTGAATTGCGATTGCTAATGTTTTGATTTTTTCCTCTTCATCTGGTTTTTTCCATAGTTTCGTCCATATTGAATCTGATCCTTCTCTCATCTGTACTGTTATCTCCTCGCTGGTTCCGCTTGCCATCTAATAGTAAATGTCGTCATTATTTTTGAATTTTTGTTTTTCTGATTTTTCTGATTATTTGTATTTTTTGATTTTTATATGGTTTTTATTATTTTTATTTACATACTATTTACACTTTTTTTTCCTCTTTACAACGTCTTGTCCGGCTTTTCTACTTCCAGTTTTATATACAAATTATCTTCTCGCAGGAATCCTTCTCCTCTTAATCGTTGTTGTGAATAAAAACGTGGTGTACCTACTGCCGTATTCCAGTCGGTTGTTGGTCTTCCCATCTGTGGTTCGTTTCCTGTTCTGATTGGGTTACGATGTTCCTCTCGTCCTTTCATTGTTAGTATCATATTTTGTTTGAAAGGCCATGTTAATAGTTCATCATATTCTCCTCTTCCTACTCTCACGAAGACGCTGATATGGGTGCCTGTTGCATTTCCATCTCCGTTTGGATATAGTCTAATGCCCAATTTGTATCCATTTTCCCAACTATATATTGGTGGGCTATCTAGGATTCTCTGTGTTCCATCTTTTGTTTTTTGTAGCTTCTCTGCGAATCCAGTTATTTTCCAGATAAATGGTGTTGTAGGTAGTTTTCTGGCTACCGGGCTGGTTGTTTCTAGATCCTGTGTGCTGCTGATTATCCGTTGCATTTTCTCTTCCATTTTGGCCATTTTCTTGTGTATTTTTTCTTGGCTTTTCTCGAACTTCTTTCTGGATTCCAGTATTTCTCTCATTAGAGCTTTCTGTGCGTCCATTTCTGTTCGTAGGCTTTTCACTTCCCATGCTATCATTCTTATCGTTTTCATCATGATTTCTGTGTGCTCGATACTGTTTGCATTTCCGCAATTGGTAGTCGTGCTTGGCAATTGAATAATTCTAACGGGCATTTCACTGGTTTGCCAATACATTCATTCCAATGTTCTTTTAGTTTGATTTTATCTTTCTTGTTGCAGTTGTTGGCACATATCCGTTCGTAGAAATAGCATATTTGTCCCTCATTTGGATTTCGATGTTCTTTTTCTATTTTTATCCATTCGTCGATGGCTCCACAGAATTCGCATTTTTCCTCTCTCCTGATGCACACTTTATGGTGTTCCTCCATGGTCTTTCTCGTTGTGATAGTTTGACATTTTTCGCATGGTATCTCGTTATGCTCACATTCCTTTGTGTGACTTTCGGCTTCTTTCACAACTCCTTTCCATTTGCATTCCTTTACTCGGCATTGTACTATTAGATTATTGATTTCTTTGTTGGTGGCTTTATCTATTGTTGTAGGGTCTTCGTCTCCTTCGATCGCTTCATCGCATCCAGGACATTTTTTGTTTCTATCACTTCTATTGTACAATCTGTACATATTCTGCATCCACATTATGTATGTCTTGCTCCAATCAGTAATCCTTTACATTTACAGCACTTTAATCTTTCCTCTGTATCGTTCACCATTCTAATCTTGTTTTTCATTATTTGTCTCGTAGTTTCGGATGGATTCTCGCTTCCTTTAATTCTCTCGATAATTGTCTGCATATCTACAATAATTTTCTGATTACTCGACGTTGTTTTATTTTTATCGTTTTATTTACACATATTTACATAGTACACTCTATTTATACTCTACTGTCAAATCCGATTCTGGGGTGAATTCTGGCATTGATGATATCAATTCCACCCAACTCGCTGGATCTACGTGCTGTTGGCTGTTACGTAATCTTCTAATTTCGTCCGCTTGCCATCTAACTTGATCATTCAGTTGCTCGTTTATTCTTTGCCGTTGTAATATGGTTCGTTGTTGATCTTCTATTCTTGCCGTTTGTTGTAAGCCTCGGTTCACACTTTCTGTTAATACTAAATGAGTATTTCTCTACTGAGTTTGCGCATTGTTGGTTATTTGCGTCATTAATTCGCATTGTCGTCTCCATATTACCTCGATTCCTTGATCTTGATATATCCCGCGATCTAATTCTACAATCTCTATGGGTACGTTGGCAGCTGTAAGTTGTTGAATTATTTCTATGAATGATGGTATTCTGACTTTATTTTGTTGATTTACATTACTCGGATCCATCTATCGATTATAACACGTGGTTAATTCATCTGCATTCTTTTCTGTTTGATTATTTTCTCTGGCGCATTTTATACAATATTTATATATAAATATACATACTATTACTACTATTATACTGCATAAAATTTTTACACTATATACATCGTCTCTTTCCATCTTATACCATTGTCTCCGGGGGCTCTATACGCAGTGTCCGTATATCCCCGTATCTCTCATTTGTTATCTGGTTTACATCAAATTCATTTGACCATTGCTGTGTTTCAAAAGTGGGCGATTCTTTTAACCAGAGTCCACTTGTACTAGGATTTCCTATAACTTCATATTCTTCTGTTCTTTCTGCCTTATATGGTTCTAATTCGATATTGTAGTTGAAGTTTCCTACTGCTGGCCATGATCTTTTCTTTTTTGGTTTCTGTTTGCATTTGTTGGTGGTTCTCACTAGTTGAATTATTATCAACATTATCACGATACTTGTTACCGCCGTTGTTATCCAGATCATTTTTGTCGTGTAATTTGTTTCGTCGGGTTGCACTGTTGTGGTCTCTCTTGAGTTGGTTGTCTCCATTATTCTTTCCTTTGGTTGCACGTTTTTGAGTGCTTTCTGGAGTTGTAGAGCTTCGTGAATTGAAAGGTGGCTGTCGTCCATGAGCATTCCCTTTTGCCATGTCTCGTTACTTACTTTTCTCTTGGGTTGTTTTGTTGTGGGTTGGTCTGTCGCGATTGACTTGGATGGTTTTCTTGTTATCGTCCCCCAATATTCATGAGTTCCTTTTTGAATGTAATCCAAATACTCGGCCAAGAGTTAAAGAAGTTACGACAAGAAAACACAGACCTGCACCAATAATTACTACAAATATTTCGAGGAATTCCGGAGCTCAAATCTACCTGGGTTAAACTAACTCGGGCCAAACAGCTGTACTAACGCTTAACTGCGCTCAACAGGGTTGGAAGGAAGAAAAGTTGTTAATTCAGGCCCAGTGGACCTAAATTGGAGGGTGGAAAGTCGCGCTCTCGGCATGGCAGGAAGAGAGTGCAATGACCTACCCACTGGTCTTTGCCCTACACAACTCGCTTACCGTGATCAGAATTGACAGGATGAAGTGACTAAAGGACACAGCCCCATTCAAGGCCGGCAGGGCAAAGCAAAATCGGAGACGGCTCCAACAGCCCAATATATCCAAATAAAACATTATTTTTTATTGAATGATCTTTGTGTTATATTAATAAATGTTTAACTCGAATTTTCTTGGATACAGATAATTTCAGTTAATTACCCATTTCCTAAAAATGAACATCCCGCACGAGAAGTGATTCAGGGATCAAAGCTATAAAGACGAGCACAGGCCTTCTAACGGCAGCTCACTGGACCCAATATGAGCCCGGGTCTTCGCAGTTCTGGAATTAGAGCTCATCTTTGGCGGTCTCATAACCAGTAGTTATATTTCCAACGTTGTTCAGCAACGGGTAACCATTGGGTGCGGTAGGTTTAAGGTTGAAAGCCATGAACCCACAAAATCGATGGAAATGAGGATTAATTGAAATAAGTTATTTCAATCATCCCGCCTATCAATTCATTTTTGTCACTCTGAGTTTTTATGTATTGTCGTATTGCATTTTTATTTCTGTTGGTGTACGGGGAAAACTAAATTGAAGGTCTGTATCACTATAGTAACCTACTGACTTTATCTCCATCTTTACATATTACTAGAGTTGAAATTTTCCGCTGCACACTACATAACCTTACATTCCACTGCCATGTAGCCATGAGCGAGCCAATGTTGGTACAGTACATAACAACCGAAAATTATTCAAGCAGATGAGCACTGTTTTCAAAACTACTCTCTAAATAACTTTCTTTTACGTGTTCCTGACGGCCGACGGGAGTTTACTTCGTAACTATACTGAACGTCGACAATCCCTACTATATACCATCACATTCTTCTTAACTATCTCTGAACCTAGCACAAGCACGAGTTTATGCATATACCCGAAAATCAAATACATCAAACGACCCCACAAAATAATTACTTTAGGAGCGTCCCTACAAATTTTCTTCCTAATGACTTAGCTAAGTAAGTAGTTTAAATTTCTATTTAACCCGTTTTGGCTTAATAAAGATTCATGTAAATTTTTGCAGAAATTTCTTATGATTCACTATTTCTTTTTTTCTAATTTTGATCCTTTCCTAAGATGTTTAAATTAATTCATTGCATAAGTAAAATATTTCTTAATTTAAAAACAAATCTAAGTAGAACAATTTCTTTTAGATTTTTTGGAATTCAAAATCAGTAGACTCATACCTGACCAACACGTGCATTTCTCGCATCTCATCTAGGTTGAGTTTTAAAATTAATATTGAATATTTTACGAACTTCATCCTCTAAACTCATACTTTCAATTATATCGATAAACTCTTTCGAGTTCAGGTATTACTTTTTATTTCACTGTTTATTTAATCAATTGTTCAGGGTTTACTAGTAGTCAACAATCATCAATATCCCAAGAATCACTTCCCAACATTCGCGTCATCTTTGCCGATGTATATTAAGAAAACTCTAACTCAGAATCGACAACTTTTATTTTAATTAAATTAATACTAAAGTTGAAATACAGGTATACATCAAAAATACCGTAGTCAATTTGTCAGCATGCATGAAATTAAATTTATTCTAAATTAATTTAATACTAAAGTTGAAATACGAGTTAACATTAAACATACAGCAATCAAGCAAAATGTTGAAAGTTTTAATAATAAATTAAAATTAGATATAAAAAGGCAAAAGGAGTTAAAAGAGAAGATAGGTCAATATTTTTTATATTTATAAGTAGTAGGATGTGAGCCCGTCAGATACAACCCCCCTCGCTTACGTAATTATTACATAACATTTGACATCTGCACACGCTGTTGCTACCTGGAGATTGAACTCTGTCCACTAGTTGCTACCTAGTAATTGACCAAAGGTCAATGACTTCATGATTACGTCACTTGACCACTGGTCAGTCGCACACTTATTATGTCACTGATCACTACTCGGAGACTAGTTATCTAACCCTTATTATGTCACGTAGTTGTGGACCAACACACCTACCCTCTAGAATCTTCCACACACCTACCTTCTAGAACCTTCCACACACACACACCAACTAACGATCACCGATCAGCACCAATCCATACCCATCCACACCCATCCATACCCATCAGAGCCGATCATCGCCCAACACGCCTACAACTACGTCTACGACTAAGTCGTAGACTTAGCAAAATCACTCATATAAAAATTTATTAATATAGCAATTTTAAATTTTTCATATCGGACACAGCTCTACATGGAGCTTGCCGTTCTGAAACTCTCCAAAAGCAAAAGATCCAATTGAGTTTCGATATTTCATCTCATTGTTGAGGAACTCTTGACGCAGTTGCAATTGAATTTTCTCTAAATTGTCCTCGGCTCTGATTCTCTTTCATCGGCATTTTCATCCGGCATTGAATCTCCATTGGCTTTCGATGCAGCATCTTTGTAGTGGAAGCTGATCACAAATCTAAGACATCAAAGTAGATTCGGTCATTGGAATTCAGCATTTGATTATCGCCTTCTGACATCTGCCTAGATTCATTATTGATAATTGACATTGATTGTTGAGGTCCATTTCTTTATCGAATATTGAATCTTTATCTGCTTTTATTTCCATCCTTCAGAATTGAGTTTTCAGCAGATTTGGGAAAAATATCATCAGGCTTCGGATTTGAATTTTGATCAATTCTAGTATGCTTTACAAGTTGGAATATCGAGTTTAGATGTAGTAAGTTACTAGGGGAAATATTGAGTGAGAAATTTAATCGATTAATCATGACGTAATAACAATTTGGATATCATTTTATACAGTGTTAAAAGAAATTAATCAAAGGTAAATATTGAGTAGAAAGAATCATTTAATGTTAGATTTTACATGAAAATGATCAGTAATATATCAATTTTAAGGGATAAATAATGGCTTAATATTGTGTATGTGCAGATAAATGTAGAGTTTTACACGAAATGATCAGTAATATATCAATTTTAAAGAGAATAATATGGTTAAATATTAAATATGTACAGATAAATGTAGAGCTTTACGTGAAATGATCAGTAATTTACCAAATAAAAGTGAAAAGTTTAATAATTGGTTACGATTGAGGAGTCTTAATCAAATTTTTGTTTGGATATCAGCGCACATCAATCACTTTATTGCGTGTAAGAGAAATTCATTAAAGATTTTTACTGCATTTTAATAAATCTAGCTATTGCAGGATTTATGTAAACAAATTTCAATGTGGTAATTCATTAAATTACAGTCGCTTTAGGGGTTAAGTCCAATGTAAAGTAGAGAAATCAATAATTTAGCTTTATATGTGGAATTATTGTCAGTAAATTGTAGCTTATTAATGTAATCTTTACTGGTAATTATAGTTTTTAGGTGAATTGAAGATGAATTCAAAGATTGAGTAGATTTATCCTTTTTGTCGATGATTTGTGATATTTATGGCTACTATAATAGAAATTCATTAAAATTTTATCGAAGATTTTAAGGTGGTTGGATATCTATTTGGACATAAAAGTATAATAATTTTTATCAATATGCTAACAAATATTGTTTTTCTTATACTGGTAAATTAATTTTGTATTGAAGAAAAGTATGTGTAGTTCAATAAATTGTTAAACTTATAATAGGGATAAATAGTATATTTTTATAGAGGCAAATTCTTATTGTACGGTAACCATAAATTACGACATTTGATAGTCAATTTGACCAATATGTGTTGTACATGAAAATTTTCTAGTCGATCTATTTGATTTTGCTTGAATCGTTATAATTACAACTTTTTTAGATTTGGAAACATTGTTGAAGTATTCTTTATAAGGAAACTTTAGAGTAATGAATTGTGGTAATTGAATCGTTTTACAGTGCATGTAATTAGATTCGGATAAGTTTTAAATAAAATAAGTCGGTGATTAGCAACAAGTTCAACATTATAATAATTTTAAATGACTTTTGTTGATTTATTTAAAAAGATTAATGAAATTATGTTGAATTGAATAGTATGATTTCCTATCAATGCGGTACCAATAATATTTAGAAAATAATTTGAACATTAAAATTTGAATTAATTTGAGTCGTTGTCATTGGTAATAAATATAATTAACCAATCAAAATCAAGTATTCTATAATTTCATTTTCAAATTATTATTTTCATGAAAATTGTAATTATTTTAATTGATAAATTTATTAGTACTTTCAACAACCGGTTTTAGTTAAATAATAAGTTTATTGAAAAATAGTTTGTACGTTTTCAAATTATTTTCAAGAAAACTGTAGTAATTTTAATATATTGATAAATTTATCAGTATTTTGAGTTTAGCGATTAAATTTATCGAAAAATAATGTCGTTATCAATAGGAATAGTAGCAACCAATCAAAATCAAGTATTTGGTTTGTACGTTTTCAAATTATTTTCAAGAAAACTGTAGTAATTTTAATATATTGATAAATTTATCAGTATTTTGAGTTTAGCGATTAAATTTATCGAAAAATAATGTCGTTATCAATAGGAATAGTAGCAACCAATCAAAATCAAGTATTTGGTTTGTACGTTTTCAAATTATTTTCAAGAAAACTGTAGTAATTTTAATATATTGATAAATTTATCAGTATTTTGAGTTTAGCGATTAAATTTATCGAAAAATAATGTCGTTATCAATAGGAATAGTAGCAACCAATCAAAATCAAGTATTTGGTTTGTACGTTTTCAAATTATTTTCAAGAAAACTGTAGTAATTTTAATATATTGATAAATTTATCAGTATTTTGAGTTTAGCGATTAAATTTATCGAAAAATAATGTCGTTATCAATAGGAATAGTAGCAACCAATCAAAATCAAGTATTTGGTTTGTACGTTTTCAAATTATTTTCAAGAAAACTGTAGTAATTTTAATATATTGATAAATTTATCAGTATTTTGAGTTTAGCGATTAAATTTATCGAAAAATAATGTCGTTATCAATAGGAATAGTAGCAACCAATCAAAATCAAGTATTTGGTTTGTACGTTTTCAAATTATTTTCAAGAAAACTGTAGTAATTTTAATATATTGATAAATTTATCAGTATTTTGAGTTTAGCGATTAAATTTATCGAAAAATAATGTCGTTATCAATAGGAATAGTAGCAACCAATCAAAATCAAGTATTTGGTTTGTACGTTTTCAAATTATTTTCAAGAAAACTGTAGTAATTTTAATATATTGATAAATTTATCAGTATTTTGAGTTTAGCGATTAAATTTATCGAAAAATAATGTCGTTATCAATAGGAATAGTAGCAACCAATCAAAATCAAGTATTTGGTTTGTACGTTTTCAAATTATTTTCAAGAAAACTGTAGTAATTTTAATATATTGATAAATTTATTAGTATTTTGAGTTTAGCGATTAAATTTATCGAAAAATAATGTCGTTGTCAATAGCAATAGTAACAGCCAATCTAAATCAAGTATGTGTTTTCTACTTTTTCAAAATTAATTTTAAAAAAAGTTATTGAAATATGATTTTTATGTTGTTTCAAGAATAACTTTCTATTAAAAAATAAGATCAGTCAATAATATTGCTAATTAACAATTGCATTTAATCAATCAATAATTTTACGAGTTTATTTTAATTGACGATTAACAAATTTATATACTTTTTAATCTAATTTTAATCGAGATTTTCAATTTAATATTCTTAAATTAAAATATTTATTCATATTTTCAAACCATTTTTAACAGGTACTTAAAAATTGTCAACGATTGTTAAATATATGTATGTTTTTTACCAACTACTCTTTATTAAAGACGTGTGTTTACTTGGTATTTAGTAATTATTGGTTTACATAAGGTTATAACTTTTAATCACACAGGGTTAAAAGTCATCTTTCATCTTTTACGGTTAAAAATGGGTCTTCTTTCATTATTTAGGGTTAAAATTATTAAATATTTCATTACTTTGAGTTAAAATTGTTACTTCTTTCATTACTTAGGGTTATAGTTATTACCTATTTCTTCACATAGGGTTAAAATTCTTAACCTTTTAAATAACTTTATAACAAATCATGCAATAGTTTATCCATAAAATTATTGAAAAGTATTATAATATACCTAGTTTGAATCATAAATTATTGAAATATTTAATAGGTATCACATGATGAATTTTTAATGGTAATTTAATCAATTTTTGGTTACATAAAGCTTTAATGTTCGAAATTATCGGTTGATTAGCATAATTAATTTAAATATAATTTTACACGTTTTGGTATCAACATTTAATTAGTATTTAGATCAAAGCTCTTATTAAAAACAAAAGTTTATTTAATTATCAATAGTATCCACATGACTGATATTGACAATGTAATACGTGTTTGTAATAAATTTACGCGTGAAAAATTATCTTTTTTATTGTTTTGTAAGTTAAATTATTATCAATAGCATTATTATTAGCATTAATTAATCCAGTATGCGTGAATTTTTAAAAAATATTGATATAAAACTCATGGATCGATTATTCTTTATCAATTTATATAGTGAGCCCAGTGACTTTCATTTGTAAACCCAGTGACTTATTTTCATAAAAACACTAAAATAGTTGTTACAACGAATTTAGTTGATGGTATTGCTAATAATTTATAGAGTCTGGTGGGTTACAGGGTTTCAAATCTTGCTTATCCTCCCGGTGACCCTAGTAACGCCATACAAAATGATACTGTTCGCCACTTGGCACCCGTTGCTAAGCAACGTTGGTAATGTGTTCAAGTGGTGGATTGCCCGCAAAAATTGAGTACCATGTGCTAGTACTATAGTTGCTCGGACAACCCTCGGGTTCACGAGCTGTCGATAGAAGACCTATGCTCGCTTTGCTCTGTCCCTCATGATCATTCAAGATTAGGTACTTGTCTGCCTGCGGAGAGATGAAATTAAGGTTGAGTAACATGATGCAAATGTCTGGCATATAAATATGTCAACGGGACAATTTAAATTAAGAACACGACCACTCTATTTATTTAGCAACACGCGCAATGTTTACAGGTTACTGATTTTGAAGCTGGATTGCTCGACGTCGGGCCCGTTCCTTACGTCCCGGTCGACGATTGTTTACTGGAAGGGTAGATTGTTCCACTGGTTGGGTGTTCTTCTGCGACATCTGGGTCGGGGCGAAGACGAGCGGGTATGTTACCGCTTCCCCTTCCCGGCAGACTGCTAGGGCGACTTCGAGTCCCCGAATTTGCGTGCGCAGGCTCAGGTTGAGCTGCCGCTCCTCTGTCCAGCCTTTCTGTGCTGCGGTCAGGCGGTGGTAAAGTGTTTTTACCTTTTCTGGTTCCCTCCAGGTTGCTTTAATCTGTTGTATCTCGCGGGTTAGTTGAATAATCTGAGTGTGTAATTCCGCGTTTGTCTGTCTCGCGTGGTTCAATGCGGATTGTAAGATTTGTAAGGAAGACATTACTACAATCAAATAGATGGGGTTAATTTATTATTGATCAAGTTATATAATTGTTTATTTCGTTAAACAAAACACGAATAACTCTAGCGATAAGAAAAAGAAATAACACGTAATCTTCTAATATTTTCAATCAGTTATTACATAAAGTCTGTCATTGTTGGATTACTCGTCCGGACAATATCTCTTCAGGCTCCGTTTGAGAGCCTCAACGGTATAGGGTCTTCTGGTGTCTCGAACTGGATGAGGTGGATAGGCGACTGCAATCCGCCCGGCAAGGATGTCTTCGACCACGTTCGCAAGGTACATCCTTGCCTTAACCACCTGTAAATCTACCTGCTCCTGCACCCTTTCCCATTGGGTGAGGAGCTCCTGTGCGTGCAGGTAGGTCTCTGCAGCTGGATAATTGCCGTTCCGAGAGACATGATTGTTGCAACTGATTGAGTATCTTCGTGGTCGGCGGGACTCCTGTCGGTTCCTGTCTGACGGTCTCTCGACGGGTAGTTCGTTTGGGCGACATGTCTAAACATTACTGTCATTAGGTTCGCTTGATTTATCATTCTGAGTTATTAACAAGCAAATTGTGTCTATGTTAATAGTAAGGGCGTCATATACGTGACCATTGCCTTCCTTTACGCGATGGAATATTAATAAGCAGGTTGGGTTGCTTAGTGAGTCGGGTTCTTTAAGGTGCACTCCTTTATAGGGAAACTATATAAGTATATGATTAAACATATGGATGGGGTAACCTGATGTTTCACTTATTCGATATATGCGTTAACATGAAAATTGTCCATGTAGGCGGATACTCATGCATTGATTTAAGGGGATCTGTGCATTGATTTAAAGTTTGTTTACTAACTTTAATTGCAGTTGTTCGAACTTTAAGATTTAGGCCGGATGTTGATCCGAGATAACTTAGTCGCGTGCAGGTGTATCCTGGTGGGCGAACGATTTCCGGCGGATTTTACCATTACCACTTAAGCGGTTGGCGGAAGGTGAGTTACATTGTTTACATCCGGCGATTGTATTATTCGCGTCATATTTTCAGAATTACTGGTCAAATGTTCGCCTACACTCGATTATCTCCATTTCCGGTAAGTTATTACGTTGACTAGTTTAAATGTACTTTATTAATAAATTTTAGGAAAACTTCTACGCTTACCGAGATTCCTAAATAGATGCGATACCCTTTTGTTGGAGCGTGGAATTTAATGTGATATTAATATAAATTCACTCTTGTCTTAAACTTTGATTTTTCCAATCCTACTAATTTAATTTACGTAATAGTTCATCCATATTATCTTTAATCAGTTTGCTGTAATTATCGAATTTATAAGAATTGAAGAAAACCTTTTCCGAATCTGTGAATTTATTTTGGTTTTAACTAAGGGGTCGTGTTATTGGTAATGTATTCTGATGTCCATTATTCAAATTGCTAATAGTTTTCCCTAAGGCTATTTGGATCAACTATCACTTCAGCCCACAAAGTTATTTTAATGCTAATGGTTTTAAATCCGTGAATTCAGTCTTACTTTAATTTACATTTTTACGGTTATCCACTTCATCTCTAGTCTTAATCTATGAATTACTTTAATCTACTAATCATAGCTCGTTAAGGAACTTATTTTATTTATTCTTATTTGATACTTTACTTTACCAGAACTAGTTTACGTGGGTTTTACTCAATAATTGTCTGACTTAGTTTAATCAAGGTGATATTTCCGTTTACCCGAAACTCATTTTAATTGTTACCAATGAATAGATTTAATTGAAGCGACGATATATTTATTTTTAGTCATTTTATTTTTAATCAATAATTTAATCTAAACACTTGATTTTACTCAACCACTTCTTCAATTTTATCAAACTGAATTAACAGTGAATTACGTGTCGTTTAATCAACAATTTAATTAAGGGGTTCCATACTTTCATTCGAGAATCATTTTACGTTTAATTGATACATTTCTTTATTTGAAATCAATGAATTCGATTCTTAATTACTTTCATTTCTATCGGGGGTTGATTAGATCAATACATTGCTCGTTCTTACTCGAAGATCAGATTACTTTTATTGAAATGAATTATAATAATTTAATTGATGAAATTATTTGTCATTACCCTAATTTTAATCAATAATTTACGATCATTATGAATTATCTTTACTGAAATTTTAAGCCATAAAACACTTTACTTTAATTTTTATCAATAATTTCAATTTAATCGAATTCAATGATTCCCAATAAATTTTATTTATTTCAAAATGTTAATCCAAAATAGTTATAACAACGATTTCAGTTAATTTAACCCAAGTACCCTTTCCTTTTAATAGGCCTTAGACGCATATTGTGTTCATATTATATTTATTGAGTGCCCACTGGACTACTCGGTGTGATAATTTTAAGCCGTATGTAACATAATTTTAGGTCGATTTTACAGAATTGAGAAACGAGGAAGCAGCCAGAGACTTCTTCCTTATTTCTCGCTTCAGCTATAGGGATAATATTGACGTTACGACCGCTGCGTTGCGCACGCTGAGTCTTCACGGGTACATATCATTGGCGATTTTCCACGCACTTACATGCCTCTGTACTATGTAGATTTTATTTACTTGCGTTATGTGTCGGCTGTGGGCCGGAAAAATTTCGACATTTCAATTTAGTTTATAAAAAATATATATATCAAACAATTTATGTATATTAATAATATTTATTAATTAGGACAAAATAACAGAATTACCCTTCGTTGACAATCCATAAAATATCATAAAATAACATAGCATAGCATAAAACAAAATACCTCTCTCCCCACGTCGACGCCGAGCAGAGCTCTACTGAGATGCAACGAACGTGACGTGGAAAGAGGGTTCCACCATAAATAATTCTCACCTAAAAAATCGAAAATTGACTTGGAGATAGTTTCTAAAATAATTTTCAAAACGATTGAAAAGTAAATTTCAACGTGGCTAGTTCGAAAATGGTTTTAAACAATTTTCAAAAATGGTTACTAAAAATGGTTTCAGTCAGTTTGAAAAAATGGTTTTTTTAAATGTGAAAATGGATCAGTATTTATACCTATTTGTATGACGTGTGAAATTTGATGCAGTAAAACAAAATTCGACCTTGTTATTTTCTAGCAAATTCTATTATTTATTTTTATTATTTTTCGATTTATTTTTATAATTTTTTATTTATAATTTTTATTGAATTATTACTAATTCAAATTTTTCGATTTAAATTTCATTTTAATGAACTTTATTAATTTTTTCAATTTCGTCGAATTTGTTGTGTTTTCTTGTTATATTTGTGTAAGTATCGTGCGGATCTTGGTGCATTTTGTTATTATTTTATTTTATTTTTATGTTTATTAATTTATATTTAATTCTTTTATTTCTCAGATTTTATATGGTTTAATTGGTGTTTTTCAGGTTTATTTTAAATTGCGTGTTGTATCTGCGTGTGTGTTTCTGATCCATTTAAACATTTTTCAAGGCCGTTTACGTTCTGGCCCAACATAAAACACTCGGGGGTCCGTAAAATTGCGACCCGCAATTTCAATTGATTTCAAACTAATACATACATTTTCATTTTTCATATTCACATTCATAAAAATGTCTACTGTAAGGTTAAATCATCAAGGCAAAGATGGACTTAAGGTCCGGCTACAATACATAATCAAAATTGGATAGTTCAGTTTTAGTATCAATGCAAGTTTTTATAAGATCAGTTCAAATCAATATCAGTTACTGTAACTCAGTTATATTTGTTTTCGAATGAATCGCTGACGGCTTGGGTTTCGCTTTCGAGCTGGGTTGATCTTGAAGGGTGATTGATGGAAATCTGCGAGAGTCTTGAATTTTTGCTAACTTGATTGGTATTTTGGATTGGGTTGAACATTCTTCTGAGTTTCTGAATTGGGGTATTTTGTCTTGGTTTGTTTTTCGTTAGGCCGATGATGAGGCAGCATATTAGGAGTATCATGTTAGAGGTTATACTAATCGGTAGTATAAGTTCGATTGATAGACTTGTTGTACTGGGTTCATTTTTCTGTCCCACTTGTTTTCCTTGTTGCTTTTTGATTGATAGGACGATCTTTTGAATTTCTTGGATTGGTTTATTATTGGGATTTGCTTTGGCTTTTCTTTGAATTTGTCTGATGATGTTCTCTAGGGTTTTCTTTATCTCTTGGTTCTCATTTTTTATATTGGCTATTTCTTCATTATTTTTTAGTAGGGTTTGTACCATTGCTTGGGTTTTTTCGATATTCTGTTTTATCTCGTCCTTGTTCTCTTTCCTGGGACATTGCATACATTGGAGGTTTATTTGTTGACATTCTTCGTTATCGGGGTTTCTGCAAATTTCTTCGAAATCGGCACAGGTGCTGTCTTCTTTTCTGAAGGGTTGGGATTTCTCGCATTTTTCCAACGGGTTTTCAGTGTCACACTCTCTCATTATTATCATTATCATTATCCACAGATTTGGGTTCATAACTTCTATTTTTGATGCGTAATTAATTTTATATTTATTTACAAGGTTATTTCGTTTATTTACAGTGGAGTTTTAGCCCCTTTTATTCTTTCTCTTTTTCTGGGGTTGGGTATCTCTCGCGCTCCTCTTTAGTTTTGTTTTCTGAAAATCTCATTATTAGGACTTGGGCTCTTATTAATCGCTCGGTTATTTTCGGGAGTTCTTTTAATCGTTCTTTGTTTTCTTTGATTACCCTCTGTTGATGGTAGATTTTCATTTTGAGATTTCTTTCTTTCGCTTGCTTTCTTTTAAGTTGACGTTTATGATTTATTCGTTTAGCGGTTTGCTTTTCCAGCTTTCGTCTCGCTTCCTGGAGCTGTTCTGTTAATGTTTTAATTTCGTCCTGAGTTTGTTGATGACTTTTTTTTATCTCTCTGGCTTCTTTACAACTGTCTTCTAGTTGTATTACATATCTCTGTTCGCTCTTTCTGCTATCTCGCATTCGTTCTGCTTCGGTTTTACAATAATCTTCCAGGATTACACGAGTCTTTATTTCGGCTAATTCTCGTCTTAATCGTTCATTTTCTCTCTCTTGATCTCTGTTTTCTCCCATGCTAGATGTTAGTTTTCGTTTTATCGTATTGGCTAACTGTTTAGATTGTATTAATTGTTGATTTATCCGGGCGATTTCTGATTCTTGCTCCTCCACTAACTCTTGCCATTCTTTTCTTTCGGCTCTCCATCTTTTACTGTAACATCTCAGTGGGTCTTGCTCGATTGGTTCTACTAATTGAATTGGGTTTGGTAGGTATTTTCCGTCTTCTAGATTCATTCGGGTTTCTACTTCATTCAAATTCATGCTAAATATACATCGATTACAATTTTTGTTTTTATCGTTTTTATTATTTTTATTGTCTTTTTACACTTTTTACACTTTTTCCTCTTTAAATTTACACTATCGTTTCGTCCGTCTCCCCGAATCCTTCATCGGGTTCGGCGGTTACTTGGTTTAGAATTTCGGTTGGGTATAACGGCATGAGCAGGATTGGTGGTCGGTTTTGCAAGGTATTTATCTCTTCACGTAAAGCGTTTGATATTTGTATCTCTTCGTCTAAGAGATAGGCAAGATATTCTGTATTTTCTGTTAATTCTTCCACTTGCGTTTCCAATCGCTGCGTGTTTTCCAACGCTTTTAACTTTTCGATCTCTGTCCTCAAGTTCTGTTCATTTTCCTCATATCCTTGCTTTATCGTTTTTATCTCTGCTTCAACTTGTCCTTTCAGCTGTTCGTTGACTTCGTGTTGATGTCTCAACTGGATCTCTTTGAATACTGCAACTCCTCGGTGTCCGTTCACCTCCTGCTGGAGTTCTGTTATCCTCTCCTCTAATTGTTGGTTTTGTCGTCTTTCATCTGTAAGTTGGTTTCTCGTTTCTGCTGCTCTCTTGTCCATTTCGTTGAATTGTTGTTCGTATTCCTTTTCGTGTCTCCTGAGCCTTCTTATTGTGCCTTGTCTGATTTTCTCCCGAAATTCTAAGTTTTGGACCTGCTCGTTTAGTTCTTCGATTGTTTCTTTCTGCACTTCAACTTGTTCCCATAGCTCCCAATCTTCCGTATTTAGTATCCTTTTGGGTAACAATCTTATCTCTTTCTTGGCTTCTTGAAAGTGCTCTTTCCATTTTTTCGCTTCTCTTTTTATTGCTTTTTCTTTGATCTCCGTCTTCCATTGTTGTTTTTGTTCTTTTCGGTGAGCTTCGTCCTGCTCGGTTTGCATTTCTTTTACTCTAGTTTGTTGATACTCAACTTCCTGTTCTAATTTCGCTATATAGTTAGATTGTTTTGCGTTGGCGTCCTCCCATAATCTGCATTCTATTCGCCATTTTCTTGCTTGATCAGTTATCTGAGTCAGCATTCTTTCTTGTCTATCGTCTCTGGGCTCTCTAATTTTCTTTGATGGTTTTGGCCCTTGATTTCGTAGTTTATTGATTTCGATCTTTGCGTTCTCCCATTTAGCTTTATAAGCTCTTGTTCTATCTTCTTCTTCGGCTATTTGCTGAATATAATGTCTGATCCGCGATTCCCAATTGCTTCTTGACTGTTCTCTATCTTCTGTCCATTTGATTTTCCAATATCGCGCTTGTCTTTTTGCCCATTCTTTGGCTTGTTCCAAATGGGTTCTCTTTGTTTTCTCTATTCGGTATTGGGTACTAATTTGCCCAATTTCCTCCTGCATTTGCTGTATGATTTTTATCGTCTCCTCTCCTTCTTCTCGTATCTCTGCTTCTTTATCTTTTATCACTTCCCGCAATCTTTCGATTTCGCTTTGTTGATCCTGCTTCTCTTGAACTAACATTCTGATCTCCTTTCTTTGGTTTATGATTCTAGTTTGGTTCTGCATGGATTCCTTTACTAACTCCTCTTCTCGTCTTTGATATGGTTCATTACTTCCTTCGGGATTTTTTGTCTGTTGTTCTAATTCTTCTCTTATCATCTTTATCTTTAACGTATCTCTCAGTAGCTCTCCTTCTACTGATGTTAATATCTCTTTTAATCTCATCGACCTTTGTTGCCATCCATCTTTAATCTCTTTTAGCTGTTCGGATTGGTTTTCGGTTTTTGACTCTTTGTCCTCTGTTACAGTTTTCTCTATCTTTTGGTTTATCATCTCGTTTTGGTTCATTGTAATTCTGAATATTAATAATTGATTATTTTCTCTTTTCAATCATCTCAAAATTTTATCATAATTTACATCATCTCGTATTTTTGTGGTTTTGAGTTTTTATAATTTTTTGTTTTTACGTTTATCTTTATTTACACTTTTTACATATTGCTTCCATTTTTAATTACTGATCAGCGAAACGGAATCCTTTGATCCGCCCGTTGATCGGCTTTCTACATACTGGACATATATTGACTTTTATCCCGCACGCTTCACATGTGACCAAATGTCCACAAGGCATATAAATTATTTCAACATGTTTTTGCCAACATGTCACACATTGATACTGCTCCAAAATAGCTTCTTTTATTATTGATTTGTCTCGATTCTCTTTTGGTTTCTCTTGATATCGTTTGATTGCTCGGATTATTGCTTGTGTCGAGTCGTACCATTCCAAATTATTAGCTAGTCTTTCCTGGATTATTTTCCTCATTTTTTGAGTGTCTACTCCTGATAATAGCATCACGGTTCTCGTTTTTGGTCGATCTAATATATCTTCTATTTGCTGGTTGGTGATTATCATTTCTATATTCTTTGATTCTTTTTCTTGCTTATACATACATTGTCTTTTATGTTTTAGTTTTTTGACATTCTGATCTGGCATTGGCTGTTGATTTTTGCATCCTTCGCACATTATTCCTCTGGCTGTTTGACAATACCCTTGACTCGCAAATTCTGCTGCTCTTGGATTTCCTTTGAAAGTTTTGATTCTCTCCTCGAATGTTCTATTTATAGTCTCTTTTTCCCATTTTAGTTCTGCTGGATCTTCGAAACCCTTTATTATCGTTATCTTTTTCTCGCCTCCTTTTTCATCTTGGTCTAATTCTGATTGTCTGAGTCCTTCTGATCTGTTCATCGCTTGGTTTCTGACGTCTAGATTTAATACGAATGGACATCTCGGGAGTTTTTCTCGATGTTCCCGTTTTGCTGTTTCTCCTTTTTTCCATTGTGCGAGTTTTCCTTGGCAGAAGATGCATGTTACTTCGTCTGGTCGTTCTGGCGTTCCCGTAAAGTAAAATCCTTGTGCAGCCATTTCTTTGCTTTGTTGGTCGGTAAATACTTTATTATCTTTAAACGTTAAGTATCTTTGTTCCTCTTTTCTCAAGTTTTCGTCTTTTACCCTCATTGGTGGATACACTTTTGTTCTAATTTGTTGTGGTCTTTCTTCCACATCAAAGTCCGCATAGTATGTTATTGCTGCTGTTAATATATTGGATTTTTCCTCTTCTTCTGGTTTTTTCCATAATCTCGTCCATATCGAATCTGGTCCTTCTCTCATCTGTATTGTTATCTCTTCGCTGATTCCGCTTGCCATCTAAATATCGTCATTATTTTTGAATTTTTGTTTTTCTGATTTTTCTGATTATTTGTAATTTTTTGATTTTTATTTGGTTTTTATTATTTTATTTACATTTATTTACACTTTCTTTTTCTTTTTACAACGTCTTGTCTGGCTTCTCCACTTCTAACTTTATATACAGATTATCTTCTCGCAAGAATCCTTCTCCTCTCAATCGTTGTTGTGGATAAAAACGTGGTGTACCTATTGCTGTATTCCAGTCGGTTGTTGGTCTTCCCATCTGTGGTTCATTTCCTGTTCTGATTGGATTGCGATAGTCCTCTTGTCCTTTCATTGTTAATATCATATTTTGTTTGAAAGGCCATGTTAATAATTCATCATAATCTCCCTCTTCCTACTCTAATGAAGACACTGATATGGGTGCCTGTTGCATTTCCATCTCCGTTTGGATATAGTCTAATGCCCAATTTGTATCCATTCTCCCAACTGTATATTGGTGGACTGTCTAAGATTCTCTGTGTTCCATCTTTTGCTCTCTGAAGCTTTTCTGCGAATTCGGTTATTTTCCATATAAATGGTGCTGTAGGATGTTTTCTGGCTGTAGAGCTGTTGGTTTCTAATTCCTTTAGGCTGTTGGTCATCTGTTGCATTTTCTTTTCTATTTTCATCCATTTTCTTGAGGGCATTTCCTTGGCTTCTCTCGAAGTTCTTTCTGGATTCTAATATTTCTCTTATTATTGCCTTTTGTGCATCATTTTCTGTTCGTAGGCTTTTTACTTCCCATGCCAACATTCCTATCGTTTTCATCATGATTTCGGTATGTTCGATACTATTTTCTATCATATGCTTTTGCATTTCTGCAATTGGTAATTGTGCTTGGCAATTAAACAGTTCCAGTGGACATTTGACTGGTTTGCCGCTACATTCGTTCCAATGTTCTTTTAGTTTGACTTTATCTTTCTTGTCACAGTTGTTTACGCATATTTCGTACAGGTCACATATTTGTTCCTCTTTTGGATTCCGATGTTCCATTTTTATTTTTATCCATTCGTCGATGACTCCACAGAATTCGCATTTTTCCTCTCTCTTGGTACACACTTGGTGATGTTCTTTCATCGTCTTTTTTGTTGTGGTCGTTTGGCATTTTTCGCATAATATCTCGTTATATTCGCATTCATTTGCGTGACTTTCTGCTTCCTTCATAAGTCCTTTCCATTCACATTCTTTTACTTGGCATTGAATTAATAGGTTGTTGATCTCTTTGTTGGTGGCTTTATCCATTGTTGTGGGATCTTCCTCTCTTTCCAATATTTCGTCGCATCCAGGGCATTTTATTGTTTTTGTTTCTATCACTTCTATCGTGCAATCTGTACATATTCTGCATCCACATTTCGTCTGTCTTGCTCCAATCAGTAATTCTTTACATTTACAACACTTTAATCTTTCTTTGATATCGTTCACCACTCTAATTTTATCTTTCATTATTCGTCTCGTATCTTCGGATGGATTCTCACTTCCTCTTATTCTCTCGATAATTGTCTGCATATCTACAAAAATTTTCAATTACTTGACGTTGCTTTACTTTTGTCGTTTTATTTTTACATATTTACACGGTGCGCTTTATTTTTACTCTACTGTTGAATCCGGTTCTGGGGTGAATTCTGGCATCGATGCTATCCATTCCACCCAACTTGCTGGATCTACGTGCTGTTGATTACTACGTAGTCTTCTAATTTCGTCAGCTTGCCATCTAACTTGATCTGCTAATTGTTCATTCATTCTCTGTAATTGCAGTATAGTTCTCTGTTGCTCTTCTAGTCTTATGGCTTGTTGTAGACCTCTGTTCACACTTTCCGTTAATACTAGGTGAGTGTTTGTCCACTGAGTTTGCGCGTTATTCGTTATTAGTGTCATTAATTCACATTGTCGTCTCCATGTTGCCTCGATTCCTTGATCTTGGTATATTCCTTGATTTAATTCTACAATCTCTATAGGTACATTGGCAGCTGCTGGTTGTTGTATTGCTTCTGTGAACGGTGGTATTCTCACTTGATTTGGTTGATTTACGTTATTCGGATCCATCTATTGGTTATAACACATCATTAATTCATCGGCACTCTCTCTATTTCATTATTGTTTCTAACGTATTTTGTACAATATTTATAAATATACATACCATTACTACTATTATACTACATAATATTTTACACTATATACAATGTCTCTTTTTCGTTTTACACCATCGTCTCCGGGGACTCTATACGCAATGTTCGTATATCCCCATATTTCTCATTCATTATCTGGTATACATCAGATTCATTGGACCATTGTTGTGCTTCGATAATGGGCGGTTCTTTTAGCCAGAGTCCGCTTGTACTGGAATTTCCTATAATTTCGTATTCCTCAGCTCTTTCTGCATCGTATTGTCCTAATTCGATGTCGTAATTGAATTTTTCCACCGCTGGCCATAATCTTTTCTTCGCTGGCTTCCTTTTGCATTTGGTAGTTCTTGCTAGTTGAATTATTATCAGCATTACTACGCTGCTTATTACTGCTGTTGTTATCCAGATCATTTTTATCGTATAATTCTTTTCGTTAGGCTGCATGGTTGTGCTTTCCCTTGCATTGGTTGTCTCCATTATTCCTTCTTTTGGTTGCACATTTTTAAGTGCTTTTTGGAGTTGTAATGCTTCGTGAATTGAAAGGTGGCTGTCGTCCATGAGCATTCCTTGTTGCCAGGTCTCGTTTCTGATTTTTCTCCCCGATGGTTTTGTTATAGATTGATCTGTCGCATTTGACTTGAGTGGTTTCCTTGTTATCATTCTCCAATGTCCATGAGTTCCTTTTTGAATGTTTATTACATATTTTCCAAGTTTCCTTTTCGTCGGTATGCGATACTTTTGATTCGTTATAGTTTTGCTTGTTTCGCATTGTATTCTTTTGTTTACTGGTTCGTTTCTTTTAGGTTCATATACGCAGATTTTTGTGATGGGTTTTTCACCTGTGTTCTCAATTACTATTTCTTCTTCATTTGCTGCATTTGACTCTATGTTTATTATTACTGCTTTACTTTCTCTGATCTGTCGTTGATACGGTTCTTCTCTTGTTTCCTTTTCTGGGTGCTTTGTCGTAGTTGATTCCAATAACTTTCTTGTTATTGATTTCCAGTAATCATCTCTTCCTTTCTGAACGTGTACTATGTACTTTCCACGCTTTCTTTTAGTTGGAATACGGTATTTTTGATTTTTGATATCCTCGTTTGATTGACATTTGATTCTTTCGTTCATCGTTCCGTTCTTTTTGGTTTCGAATACACAAACTTTTGTGATAGGTTCTTTACCCGTATTTTCGACTATTATCTCTTCTCCGCTCTTTGGGTCTGATTCTACTTTTATTATTATTTCTTTATTTTCTCGTACTCGACGTTGATAAGGCTCTTCTTTTGGTGTTGTGAATTTTTCTCCCAGGGTTTTGGCTAATGTGCAGGTTATTATTATATCATTGTTGGCACATATTATATATTCCGCATTTCCTTCTAGGCTATCCCATTCACATTTCTTTCCTGCTTTCATATTCATTTTCCAACAATCGATAATTTTATTTTGTATACATACTTGTTCAATGGTTTCTATTCCTCTGTTTATTATTCGTAATTTGCCTATCCCTGGTTTTACTTGGATTTTTACGTTTCTATCTTCTGTAGCATCTCTGCATACATCTTTGGTGGTTTGACATGATAATGAGTTTTCGGATCGTATTTCCATCTTTCCTGGTTTTCCTATTGAGTCGAATTGGCAACTTATGCTTGTATTCATCGTCAGTTGTAAGCATATTCCTTTGCTTGCGCTTCCTTTCTCATTTATTGTTCGTATTCTGAACGATTTTATTTCCTTTGTGATGTTTTCCTCAGCTTCCGTTAACTTGATGGACGTAATCAATATCATTATTTTCTGTAGCAGGGTCGGTCGGTTTTGATTTTTCCTTTGTTGTAGTAACATCATCCCTTTGTTTCGTTTTCCCTCGTTATTGCTGTTGCTCGTTTCTTGACGTTCCTCGTTGGATGATTCCTTTTTCTCTTGTTGTGCGGATTTGTTTTCATCTCTAGCATTTGGTTTGGTATCTTGATCATCTTGGTTTTTGCTGTGATTTTTCCTTTGTTGTAGTAACATCATCCCTTTGTTTCGTTTTCCCTCGTTATTGCTGTTGCTCGTTTCTGGGCGTTCCTCGTTAGATGATTCCTTTTTCTCTTGTTTGGATTTGTTTTTGTCGCTAGTGTTTGGTTCAGTATTTTGATCATCTTGGTTTTTGCTGTTGTCACTTCCTCCTTCTCCATTATTATTTCCATCCGGGGTTTCCTTTGAAATGTCGTCCTCGACATTTATTATTTCAATTATTTCCTCGTATACTTTTATTCTCGCTTTTATATCGTCCATCTCTTTTATTTCTTGTTTGCTCGCTTGAAATCTTATTTGCTTTCGATGCCATCTGTGTATTATCATCAATAGTTGTTCCTTTCTATCTCCGATTCGTATTGCTTCTTTCGGATGGTTGGTGAATTTTAGTCCTTCCCATTTCAACATTGCTTTTATTGTTTTTGGGAATGGATAGTGAGCATATATTGTTTCTTTCAATAGAACGTTTCTGTTCCTTACCATATAGTTTACATTGAATACTTTAAGTGATGAGCCTTCGTAGGTCCATTTCATCAGATTGGCTGCTGCTTCGTCTTGTTTGGCATCGATAGCTTCCCATAATGTTTGGATTGTTTTACCCATCATTTCTCTTTCTCTAATTGTCGCGTTACTGGTTATAAATTTTATTGCACTTGCCTGTCTGGATTTCAGTGCATAGTGTAGTACATTATTTTCTCCATTGTCTTTTTCTTTAAACGATGATCCTGTTTTTAGTAGTTCTCTCAGAACTGTTGTAGAAGCATCTGCTGCAACTGCGAACATTAATGGTGTTTGTCCCTCTTCGTTGGGTATGTTTGAGGCGTGTCCGCATTTCTGCATAAGTTGAATTATATCCATTATCCTTTGAGTATTTCTGTGTTGTACTGCGGTATGTAGCGGTACGTTCCCTTCTACATCTGCCATAGTGAAGATCATTGGTATGCTTTCCTTGATACGATCCATTTCTGGTGGGCTTCTAGCTCCTTTGGCGTAATCCATAGCGATTTTTCCCGCTTTGTTTACTATTCTCATCCATCCTTTTCCTTCGACCCATTCTGGCATTATCTCTCTGATGGCTTTCACTATTATATCCATCTTGTCTACATTATCTTGAGTTGCGTTTAGAGTTATTTTAGATTCATCCGGCTTAGGTTCCTCTACGGTATTATTTGATGTTGCTTCTATTTTTCGACTCATCGTTAGTCCGTTTATACTCAGTTGTTGAGTTTGTGATCTGGTTTGCATACCTCGATTTTCTGGTTCTCTTGTTATTGTTCTAGGTATCGCTTTACATCTGCTTACGTTTACGTAAATAGGCCTGGTGAGTGGGTTATTGACTAATTTAACTCGGGCATTGTTCTCGTTTACATACATTATCTCATAAGGTCCTTTACCACATCTTTGTAATTTTCTGGCTACTCCTGGGATAATTTCTGGCGTTGCAATTATTACCCAGTCTCCAACTTGAAAATTATGCTCACGTACGTCTCGCTTTTTATCATGTAACTCTTTGTAGCTCTCTTGATTAAATCTAATATTCATACCTGCTGTTTTCCAGATCTCTTGCATTCGCTCTTTGAATCCCGTTACATAATCATCAATTTCCATATACTGTGATATTGGTGGTTGATATTCTAAGTCTATCGGCATGTTGCATTCTCTGCCGTACATTAATTTGAATGGACTCATTTTTGTTGCTGAATGTATTGACATTCTATATGCCATAAGGCATAAGTTTATATATCTATCCCAATCTTTCTGGTGTCTGCTGACATAATTTGACATCATTTCTATTAATATACCATTAAATCGTTCGGTTTGTCCGTTTGTTTGCGGATGGTAAGGCGATGTTCTCAACTTCGCAATTCTGAAGTAATTCGTTACTTCCTCTATGATTTCGCTCATAAAGTTGGTTCCTTGGTCAGTTAGGATCTGTTTGGGTGTTCCATATCTACAACATATCTCTTCTACTAGGATTCTCGCTATTGTTCTAGCTTTTTGATCTGGTATTGCGAATGCTTCCGGGAATTTTGACAAATAATCTGTTACCACTAGTATATAGATATTTCCATCGTTAGTTTCTGGTAGTGGTCCTACTACGTCCATTGCGATCATTGTCATGGGTTCTGGTGGAATTGGCATTGGTTTTAACGGTGCTTTCAATTTACTTCCTGTGCTTTTCCTGGTTGCACATATTAGACAATTCTTTATCCATCCTTTTACGTCCTCTCCGATATTTGGCCAATAATATTTTTGACGCAGTCTTGCTTCCGTCTTTTTTGCTGACATGTGTCCTCCGAGTTTTCCGTCGTGGTATTGCATTAGCACTTCTTTTCGTCTGCTTTCTGGTAAACACATAAGTCTTTTCTCGCCATCCATTAACAATAACCATCCCTTCTCCATGGTATATCGATGTCTGTGTTTCTCCATATGCTCTCTCAATTTACTGTTGTTATCGAAGATTTTCATATCGTTGGTTTCCATAAATTCGATTATTGTTTTTAATTCCTCGTCTTCCTTCTGCTCATTTCTCAATTTTGTGAAGTCGATATCTTCTGCGATGATCATGCATATTCGTCTTACATCCTGATCCATCAGTTCCTCAAATACAAATCTTGACATACAATCTGCGTTAGCGTTGGCTTTTCCTGATTTAAATTTTATATATGGCGAGTATTCTTGCAACTGCATTGCCCATCTCATTAATCTACTCGAGGCTTCTTTGTGTTGGCCTAGCCATACTAATGGTTGATGATCTGTAGTGATGTATATCTCGTGACCCCATAATAAATATTTGAAATGTTTAATAGCTTGAATTATCGCTAATGCTTCTCTTTCGGTCACAGAGTAATTCTTTTCATGTTTCTTGAACGTTCGACTGTAATATCCAATAACTCGTTCTCTTTTCTCGTCATTCCCTCTGTCCCTAGGACTGCTCCAGATGCATATCCGCTTGCGTCTGTTGTAGCAAAATGGAATTTCTTTTAAAATCTGGACTGTATAGTATTTTGGTGCTGATATTAGATTGTTTCCTCTGAGTGTTTTCAAAGGCTGTTTGTTGTTCCTTTCCATATAAAAGGGGTATCTTTTTTGGTTAATTCTTGTATGGGTTTCGCAATGGTTGCAATACCTTGATTGATTTTCGATAATATCCAATAAAGCCCTAAGAATTCTTGCACTTGTGTGACTGTCTTTTTGGGCTGGCAGGGCAATTCTTTATCTTTTCGATGTTTTTCTTGGTTCTGGTTCTTTGCCTTTTGCTGACACAATTAATGTCCTAAGAAGGTAACTTTTCCTTTGCCAATCACAGTTTTGATGGTTTCATTTTAATCTCCATTGTCTCATCGAACGAATTACATTACGGATATCTTTTAAATGTTTGCTCGAAGTAGCTAGGGAATTAAATCAATATAATTCATTCATATATACCATACCATTGTTTAATCTGCCGTGGTTACAAAGTTCATACATCTCTGGAATGAAGCTGGCTTGCGTTAGTTAGTCCGAACGGCATTTTCTTGAATTTGGTATAGATCTTTTTCCGATAGTTAAAGCAGTTTCTCTCTGTCCTCCTCTTTGACCTTTATCTGCCAATAACCACTTTTTAAATCTAGCATGTTAAAATAAGCTGCTCCGTGTCTGTAGATTTACGTGTACATTTCATTTAATGTCTGGTAACGGACTATGTATCCCGTTTTGTTAAACCGCGTTGAGTCGTCGATAATCTATACAGAACCGTTGTGTTCCGTCTTTTTTTCTTTACCATGGACCACTGGGAATTGCCATTGCGAAGCAACTTGGTTCGATCACTCCTGCGTCTAACATCTTTTGAAACTTCTTTTTTGCTTCTGATTTTTGAGCTTCTGCCAATCGATATGGTCTAGTGTTATTGTGGTATCATCTGTTAATGGTTATTCGTATTGTTGCGTTACATCGCTTTGCTTACCGAGATCTAAGTCACGATGCTGCAAATATATCCTAAAAATTCCATTAGCAGTTTTTGTAATTGTTCTTTCTCAGCTTCTTTTAGCAGTGAACTGTCGATGGTCCATTAATTCTTCCTCAGTTCCCTCCACGTTTTGTTTGTTGGCAAGTTCGAATATCATCATCGGTGTTAATTTTCCCAATCTTTCATTTTCGTAAATGACTTTATCTTCTTTCATCAAAAATTTGTAATGTTGATCGGAATTTTACTGTTTGTCGTTACATACACTATCTCTCTGGCTATGGCCAGTTCTTTCTTTTTTTCTTCCAAATTTGTGATTAGGTTCAAAAATCATTTCTCCTCTAGTTTCCTCACTTTACTTTCACATAGCAAATCATTTGAGGTGCGCCTGGTTACTATATTTTTCTTGAGCATCTCACTTTCTGATTTTTGAACATTACATATTCGTCCGGTTTTATCTCCTCAGCTCATCGGATCCATAGAATCTATTATTATTCTCTTTTAAATATTCTTGGCATAAAGATCTGTTACCGACTTATACAGGTCTGCACTCAATCTCCTGATAACTCCTAAATACGTGTTTTTGATTTTTACATTTTTTATATTCGATTATCACCAGATTTTTCCCGCATAAACCGCTACTGACTTCTTTGCTGCAGGTTATTCACATCCATGTTAGCTTCTGTCTATACATGCGCCATCAATCTTCCGGAGTATTTTATCCATTTTTATTGCTGAGATGTTCGCTCTGTATCAATTTCATTGCTTTTTTCTACCCCATTTATTTTTCTATGGGTACCGTTAATGTTGGTCAAGCTAATTGTTTGCAAACATGGCTATAGTCGAGTTTCTGGTCTTGATCCACACTTCTCGATCTTTGGCTGGTTCTTTGGGTACTAAGTCTGCCCCAATTTTGTTCGTATGGTATCGCGATAAATATTTTCGTAATGTTGTGATCTTGGTTTGCGGTTACGTGTCTTCCCTGGCATGTTTCCTCTACTGAATTTTGATTTGCTGCTTTCTTTAACATTCGTATTACTGGTGGTGCGGTGATATATAATGTCCACTATGTTTCTTGTCTTTCGATTTTCCCATTGGTTTGAGTTGCTCTTGAGTAGCATCTGCGTTCCTCCTGGTTTCGTCCATTGTCGCTGTTACTCGCTGCTGTCATCCTGAAGTTCATACCATCGTTTCCAGTTACTGTTTTTGTCGCTTCCATTCTGGTTTTCTCGGCTTCAACCATTTTGCTTTAAATTTTCGTCCTACTTCTTTCTCAGCGTACCATTCATTTTTCGTCAGAATCTCCTACTAATCTTTTTAGTCTTGTGGATAATCTTTTTTGACGTGTTCCATGTATACCTTGTCTTAGCTACAAACGGTAAGATCCAATTGCCATCTTTCCAGTGATTTTCTCCTCTCTTTTGTAGATATCGAAACATGCTTAAACATTGTGTTATGATGTACTCTGTACAATTTGCATGATAATATTATTCTAGAATTACCCTGCCATCATTTTGCCGAAGATTAGAATCTTCCCACCATGGCTTTCACATATTTGCTGTTGCATGTTGAAAGTGATATCTGGTGATAATAGCATCGTATATTGGCGTTTCTCTCATTAGTTTGTTACCTCCCGTTTTCGTTACAATGTTAGATAGTATTGCTTGCCTTTGTGCTGGGAATCATAAATGTTCTCTGGCTCGTTCCAGATCTTTCGTTTGGTATGATCCCACTCTTGTGACTATATCAAGCTGGTTTTCGGAATCTGCTTGCGCTGGCCAATTCTGTTAATCCAATATTTTGGCCGGTGCTACTATTTCTCGAGTGGAAATTGTAACAACTATCCATCTCTTATCTTCGGAATACATGGTCCATATACATTACTACAAACTGACATATTGCGTACGAAATTTCTCTGGGTTTATCATCCTTGCAACTGGCTGAGCGAATCTGATTGTTTCCTTTACTGCATCTATCTCTAATTCGGTTTATGCATTTATCTCTTGGGATGCTTGAATTCTCTGGCGTTTGGCAATTGTTTTTCACCATTCTGTATGTATAACATAACTTCTCCAACGATTCTTCCGAAATATCCTTCTTGGCAGTGGTAGTAAACTGAACTTCGTTATCCGGATTTTCGTGGATTCTGCCATTGCTAACTTTGTTGTTTTAATATTTCTCCCGTTCAAGATACAATTCATTTTTAACCAATCGTAGTATATTTCTCTGTTGATGCAATCCTTTATGATATAAGAAATCCATCTTGTTATTTAGTATAGAGATTATAGTTTTCACATCTTTTGGGGTCTATTTGCGCTTTTCGCGTTCGATATTGCTTTAGCCCCTTTTTTCCGCGATAAGAATATTCCTTATTTTAGTTTGTGCTAGCTACCATTTTCGGTTCGCTTTGCTCACCATTCGTCTTTTATAAATCTCATTCCGATTGTGTATAGTTGATATTACTACCGTTGGCGTGACCTTGATCCGATAGTTGTCGGTAAATTGTTGGTTTTCCTTCGATTCTTCCGGTTCTCCGTAATTCATCGTGCGCTTTTTTCGTGTTAGTTTCGGTTTCTCCTGTGCACTTGTCCTTGCACTTCAATCCCGAACTATTTGCGCTTTCAGATAAGTGAGTCTACAAGTTCTGGTTATCGCGTGATTATTACGATCCGTTGACATTTCCCGTATTGCATTGATCTATTCTGCTTGCTAACACATTGAGAGGGCTACTTTTGTCATTGGCGTTGCGTGTCCTGATCGCAAAATATCTTTGATATTTCTCATAACTTTACTTTGATAACTTTCCAAATCACTACTACTCCTTTGACTTACCGTGATGTTTCCACATAGGTGTACTCTCCTCCCTTGACACGCTTCCGTCTACAGCCGCTTATTTCTTCCCGCAGGCGTTACTCGGGTAGTTTTTATTTTTCCTTCTTCGGGGCTGCCTCACCATTTTACTCGTCGAGACTACTGAGATCGCGTCCTGTCGTGAATCCTTCTCACATTCGTCTCGCGTTACCGACACAACCACTGTTGTTTCCGTTCCAGCTTCTATAATTGTGAGTGTGAGTGATGTCCGAATGAAATGCTTACAATTCCTTTTACTGAGCATTGCTTAATTCCGGTTTTAATGAAATCTAAACTTCTTGGATATACATGGTACTATACTGCGGTTGCGTTGTCTTCAATTCTACCGGGATTTTGGCTGCTCTTGACTTCTTCCGTTTCATTTTATCAATGAGTTAATTTATCATTCTCAAATTTTTATATTGTCGCAATACATATAACTAACCAAAACGGTTCATACTCCTTTACGGACAATCATCCTAGCTCAAGTATTGTAGTAATTATACGTATTTCATCCCTTTTCTTAGCTGTTTTTGGATCGCTTTGCATTGAATGCGTGTTTATCGAATTTACCGTTAAATAACTCTTTTAACTTCGTTATGCATCATCTCGGTTTTGATCATCTTTACTACCAAATATTTAAAAGCTTGCCATCCTCTTTGAGTTTAGGATGAAATGGATTCAATTACTTTCACGATAAATGATCTGTTATGCGTTCAATCCGTTTGGATTGTATCTTGGAGTTCGCTTTTCATGTATATCACTATCGTAATTGAACATCAGGATAGGCCATTCCTACCAATATCTGTTGGGTTCATCAGATCGTTTCGTTAGTGAACCTAAATTATCAACAAATAATTTTCCCTCTGGATCTGTTGGTTGTGGTGTAGCATTGTGTCCATTGATATTTATTTATTATTGGTTTATTGCTGTTCCCAAAGCCTGTTTCGCTTTCTCACGATATTATTAAGTTTCAAATTTCTTCTTTATTTCTAGGATATTGCTAATCCCAGCATATCAGTTTAGTCTGTTGATCCACTTTGCTCCTTGTTCCCTGGCCTTTCAGTTTTCCCATGTTAACTGCTTCGTTACTGAGCTAAAGCTTTGTTTAATTTTGTTAGTCAAATATGATCCATCTGCATTGTTCTTTAGATTTATCATTTCTGGAGCTGGTTTCTCAATTTTTGGTCGCCTCTCGCGATTTTTTCCATGCCGTACCTGTTCTTTTCGTTGGGTTGTCTCGTCTGCTCGGGATGTTCTTCTTGGATGTTGTAGCTCCTCGCTTCATTCACTCCAATGTATCCATCTACGTCTCCTGTCGAGCTCGGCGTCTCTCTCTTTCTTCTTTTTTCTCTTCGGCTATCTGCGCTCTATAGAATGTGTTATGAATTACTCTTACAATGTTGAAATGAATAAGTATATTCTAGAAATTCGCTGCATCATTTGTCCGAAGATTAAGAATCTTCCCCACATGGCTTTCATCATATTTGCTGTTGCATGTTGAAAGTGATCTGGTGATAATACAGTGTCGTGTTGGTTTCTCGTGCATAGTTGTTACCTCGTGTATCGTTAAGACATGTTACGATAGGTATGCCTTGCCTTTGTGCTGGGAATGAATAATGTTCTCAGTTGAGCTCTTCCGAGTCTTTCGTTTTGGTATATCCACGTACGTGTGATATATCAGACTGGTTTGGAATTCTGCTTTCGCTGCCAAAGTTCTGTTATGCCAATATTTTTGGCGGTGCTACCTATTACTCGAGTTTGGAAATTGTAAGCCAACTTCCATGCTCTTTATTTTGAATAAGTGGTCCATAGTACATTACTACAAATCTGAGACATATTGGGAGTACAGACAATTCTCTGGTTATATCTTGTCATGGCTGAGGCGAAATGGTGATTTGTCTTTATGCATTTATCTCTAAGTTCGTTTATGGCATTTTATTCTTGGGATTGTTGAACTTCTCTGGGCAGTTTGGCAATTGTCTTTTCGAGCATTTTGTGTGATGTATTGAGCATACTCGATCCACGATTTTCCAGATAGTCCTCGTCTTGGAGTGGTAGTATCGGAATTGCGTTAATCCGATTTGTGATTGCATTGCTGACTTTTGTTTTTAATATTTCTCTGTTCAAGATAAATCATGTTTTAAACACAAGTCGTAGTATATTTCCGTTGTGATGCCAAATCCTTTAGTGATATAAGAAGTCCTCTGGTTTACTTGTATAGTAGAGATATGAGTTTCACATCTTTGGGGTTATTTGCCTTTTGCGTTCGAGTATTGCTGCTCGCGATAGAATATTCTTTTATATGTTTGTGTGCTAGCTCCATTTCGTCGCATTTGCTCGACCATGTCGTCCTTTATAAATCTATTCCGGATGTGTAGTAGTCGAGGTTGATATTGACTTACCGTGTGCGTGGCCCTGCTGATCGATAGGTTGTGGGTAAGAGTTGTTGTTTTCCGATTCTTCCGGTTCTCGCGGTAAGTCGGATGCCAGTGCGCTTTTTTGCGTGTTAGTTTCGGTTTCTCTGTCACGTGTCCTTGCACTTCATCGAATATTGCGCTTTTCAAATAAGGTGATCTACAAGTGTGCTGGTATCGGCGTGATATACGATGTTGACAGTTCCCGGTATTGCGCAGTGATCTAGTTGTGTTGCTAAACCATTGAGGGTACTTTGTTCAATTGCTTGGCGTGCTGGAAATCAAAATATCTTGATAATTTCTCTAAACTTTACTTGATAATTCAATAACTATACTTCCTGTTGAACTAGTTGAATTGACAATTAGGGTGTACTCTCCTCCTTGACACGGTTCGTCTCGCACCGTTATTCTTCGCAGCGTAGTACTCGGTAGTTTTGTTATTTTTCTGTCTTCGGTGCTGGCATTACCGTCCGAGTATTGAGATGGCGTCCTGTGTGGAATGCCTTCTTCACATTCCTCCCGTTACGAACCATGTTTGTTTTCCGTTCCCGGCTTCTATAATGTTGAATGTGAGTGATGTCCGCAATGAAAGCTACAATTTTTCCCCGCTTGTCACTGACATTCTTATTTCCGTTTTAATGAAGTCTACGCTCTTGATATACATTGTCGAGTAGTGGCTGTTGGCGTTTGTCTGTAGTTACCGGGTTTGTGCAGCTTTGCACCTCTTCTTCCGTTTCTTTTAGTGAGTATTTATTCACCAAATCTTTATTTATCACAATCATATAACTACAAACGGTTCTACTCCTTTCACGCACATGCATCCATATGAGTATTGTATGTAATATCGTGTATCATCCTTTTCTAGCTGTTTGGATCGCTTGCATTATATCGTTTTTTCGAATTCCTCGGTTAATACTCTATCACTTGTTTTATATATCATCCGGTGATCATCTTTACTTACTGTCAATATTTATAATAGCTTTGCCATTCTCTCCTCCTTGAGTTAGGATGAATTTATGGTTCAATTAACTTCCTGATAATGTCTGTATTTGCGTGATATATTTATATATCCGTTTGGATTGTAATCTTGGAGTTCTGCTTTCTCTGTATATCACTATTCGTATGTAACTCAGATAGCTTCTCTTTACCTAAATATCTTTGGGTCAATCAGTCGTTTTCGTTATGTGTATTTATTTATATCAATATTCCTCTGTGATTCTTTGGTTGTGTTCGTAACTTTATTATCCATTATTTTTATTTATTATTGGCTTTATTGCTGCCCAAAAGCTGTTTCGCTTCTGCTCCGATATTATTGAGTTCAAATTTCTCTTTATTTCTGGAATGCTAATTCAGCATATCAGTTATTGTTTATGTTGATTCCACTTTGCTTCCTTGTTCTCTGGCCTTTATCAATTTTTCTCCTGTAACTTGCTTCTGTTACTTGGTAAGCTTGTTTAATTTTGTGTTCTAATTGATCTCTATCTTGCATTTGGTTCTTTAGTTTTTCCTTTCTGGAGCGGTTTCTCAATTTTTTGGTTCGACCATCTGATTTCTTTTCGCATTGCCGTTACTGTTTTCTTCGTTTGGGTTGTTCGTTTCTGTTGTTTCTTTGTGATGTTGTAGGCTCCTCGTTTCAATTTTCCTATATTTTCTTTCATTCGCTTACTGTCGAGCTTTCGGGCGTCTTCTCTCTTTCTTTTTTTTTTCCTCTTCGGTATTGGCTCTATATATTTCAACTGGTTGTCCTTTGACCACGCATACTAGCTGTTGGTTCATTCTGTATCAAAGATCGTTTTTCCATCTTCTGTCATGAACAAATCTCTGATTCGGTATTCTCCTCGGTTGTTTCCTCATCCACAATATCATTTAGATCGTTAGTATCTTCTTTCGTCTCCTGTTGTGATGACGATTACCTTCATCGCTGCAGGTGGAAACTTCTGGCGTATTAGACTCTCTTGTCGTCATATTGGCGTTTTCGTTTTGATTTCTCTTTTGTTTTGAGTTCTTCCTACCCGCGATCTTTTGCTTACAGTTAATATATTTGAATTAACGCCAATTGCATTTGCGTAACTCCGATTGTCGAGATCGTCATCCAATGACTCGGTCCTTTCGTATTGTAATGAAATGGCGGTTCATACGGTATTCTCTTTTTCACTTCACACTTACTTTGGCAGTGATATAAAATTTCTCTTTCGATTGGTTCGAAATCTGGCGTCATAATTTTTAAACTATAACTTCTCTATCGTCTTCGGCCTGCCCATTTCGGTATGTTTCCATTTTCGGATAATTTCCTCGGAAGTTGCTCTGGGTACCACGCGTACATTCTCGAATACTCTCTATTTCCTTTACTATATTTCGTAGATTCTCCTACTCGTTACAAGAATCGATTTAATCCATTTTGCTAAATCTGTTACAGTTCGTCTTTGAATTCTTGGCCGGTTCTCAAATATGGCTGCTAACTCTCTGCATTTTTGCGTTTCCGTTATCGTGGTTAATCCTTCCTCCCAGGGTCGTCTATATCTGTGGCAAGTATTTGTTTGCCTGGTATTCGTTTCTCGAGTACACTGATTTCGCGGTCTCGCTGTTCTTGTTGGATTCCGCATTTCATTTCTCGTTCTGTTTCTACTTCGATTCGTGATGTATATCGTAAATTCATCTTCTTACGAAATTGAGTGTGTTACGTAATTTTTTCAATAGAAATTGTTGGTACTCCTCCCGCTACATTTTCGGTGGATTTGGCCTTCTGACTTATCATTGATCTTGAATCTACTCCAATTTTTCAACCTGTGTCGTTCTTTCCCATTTTCCCGCGGTTTAGCGATTGAAATGTGACTTTTCGGTTAAATGGCCACTCTAATTTTCCGTCATATCTGCCTCTTGCTAATAGAAAATACACTCGATAGGTGTGTTCCTTTTCCTACCCATTCCGTTTGGGTACACTCTCAATTTCATCCGGTATCCTCGCGATCTCTGTATTAGGAATTGATGGCTTGGTATACCGATGATTTTCTCTTCTTCAGAGATTATTACTTTGTTCATCCCATCCCACCTATTTTCCCCATGTGTATGGGGCTAGTCGAGGCTTTATCGTTTATTCTCGTCCCTTCTTCTGGTTGCATTCCCATTTCGTTTAGCATTTCCTTGGTAATTTTCATATGGTTCGTCTTCTATAATCTAAAGGTTATTTCGTTAGCTGCGTCTTCCGGCGCTTCTTCCTGTACGTATTTTTTCCAACTTGGGTTGGTTCTACTCCATTTCCCCATTCCATCTTTCGTCTTTTCGTCATACACCTGTTTTTCCATGGTGTTTGATCGGCAATCGCCATCATCTATAGGTTTAAATTTTTGTACTCAACTTCGCATCTCGACTCATAAAACTGTAGGATGGTTAATATTTGGTCCATCTTTCTTTCCATTTCCTCTTGAAATTCTTGGATCTGTTGTTCCCTTTTTGTTGTATTTTTCCTCTCTGGGTTTCATCATGGCTTATGATATTGAATGGTTTGTCCGTCTTCCATATACTATTGTATATCGGGGTTTCGTTCTCGCGGACTTATTTGCCGTTTGTGGTACATTATTGCCAGTCTTCTTACCATACCATCGTCACTATTTTCGATTATCGGTTGTATAATTTCTCGATTTATTCGTCGGTATAATTCGTGCATTTGGCAATCGGGATCTACTAATATTTCCTTTATTTCATCATTCGGTAGCTTTATTCTTATCTTCATTGGTTCATCTCCTCTCATATCTCTTTGGTGCTCTCCATATTTGGCTATCAACTCCTCTGTTCTCTCGTTATCGAGTCTCATAATATCTGTATCTCGTACAGCTTCTACAAATATTTTCATTGAAATCGGTCTCGTTAACGATAATCGATTAATATATTTTCTAGCTTGATCTATTGCTTGTTCTGTCATTTTTATCTGGTTTTGCCTCATTATCTTTTGTCTCTCTTTTTCTAATCCAGGTTTTATTTCTTTGGTATACAAGATTTGAATTTTCTGCCATATTTCTGCTGTCGTTTCTTCGCTTTCATTTTTGTTTAACGTTACCACATTTATTCCTTTTGGCCATATTAGAGCATCCGCTAGGTGTATGTCTCGCTTTATTTTTCTTCCTTGGTAATATAAAGGTTTATTTTTATAACTAGGTCCTAGTTTTTTCACTACCCAATCGTACAACTCGTTTGTGCTTTCGCCTCTTGTTGCTATTATCTGTCTCGGTATCTCTGGAAAATCAATAATTACCTGATACTCTTCTCTATCATATTCTTTCAGATTCTCTTGGTACTTTTTTATCATGTCTTTCCATGACGCCGTAAATGTACCATTATCGTGTTGATATCCTTTCGCAATTAATTTCATTATTCTGCTGTATGCGGTTGTATCTCTGAGGTTTAGGAACATTTGGTTTCGATCTACTTCTTCTACAATCTCGTTGATTTCTTTTAATATCTCGGTTTCATCTTCTCTTGGCACGTTCGTTTCCATTTCCTCTAATTCGGATTTTGATTCATCTTTGTATGGTTTATTTTCCTCGCATGATTGAAATATTTCTCCACCCAGACTACTTATTTCACTTTCATCTTCATCTGTTTGATCGTCTGGTATTTGTCTCAACATATTAATGTGTGGTTGTTCCTCCTCTTTCATTATCGTTGTTGGCCCTTTTGTTTGGAACCATATCTCTTTTAGTCTATTCTCAATTTGAGCTTCACTCCACGTGGGTTTTTCTTTTCTGATTCTTGTTTCTATTTTTTGTAGCAGTATCCTCTGGATTCGATTTTTTGTTATTATTGGTTCTGATATCCTTTCTTTTTCTTGTGACGTTGATGCTTCTTGCTCATCTTTTTGTAGTTCTAATTTTGGCTCCTCCATTTCTTGAGATAGCACTTTCTTTGCCAGCACTTCTATTCTTTGGTCTAGTGCTTGTTCTTGTTCTAGATGTTTTAACGCTCCGTCTATTTTTAATATTAGTGCCTTCTTTCTAAGTTCCGCTTTCTCTTGTTTCAGGATTGCTTCTTTTTCTTTTAATTGATCCTCCTCTTGTTCTAAAGCTTCCTCTTGCTTTATTTTCTCGAGTGTACTCTCTATTGTTTGTGTCATAATTTCGTTTTCGAGTTCGTCTATCTCGTACATTAGTGTTTCCTTGTTTTGATCCTCCGTTATCATCATTTCTGCTCGTTTAATCTCTTGGGTTTCTGGTTCATTCGGTTTCTCTATTATCGTTTCTTTTAACTGTCGACGTCTTTGTTTTTCCTCCTCTGCAAATTCTTTGATGACCTCTATTTTCTCCATCGTATTTAATTCAACTGCTTTCTCGTTATCAGTTATCATTTTTCCTCCCCCTTCGTTCTCAACACACTGCTCCGCAGTGTGAGTTTCATCTGAAATTTCCATTCTCATCATATTGATTCTTTTCGGGGTTTGTTTTCGATTTTCCCATCTTTGCTGGATTTCTTGGGCTTCCTCTGTTTGTAGTCTTTGCCATTCAGCTTGTTGTTGCTCTTGATATTCTCTGGTTCTCAGCTCTTGAATCTCCTCATTGCTTCTCATTACGTTGATTCGTTGTTGTTGTATATTGGTGGGCATTTGTTGCATCATCTCTTTTAATTCCATGGGCATTCGTTGTAGTGTTTCTCGTAGCATGTCTATTTCTTGCATCACATTAATTTGTGGATTTCTCATAAGATTATTATTTGGTCTTGGTTGGTTTGACTCTCCTCTTATGTTACATTGCCTTGCGAGGTGTCCTTGTTGACCACAATTGTAACATGCTTTGCTATTAAGTTGTCTACATATTTTCTCCGTATGCCCTCGTTTACCACATATCTGGCAGTTGTAATTTCGGAAACAATTCTCTGATCGATGTCCTATTCTTTGACATGTGGAGCATTTTTCGTTTGCATTTGGATTGTTCCTGAAACTATTATTATAACTTACTTGGTTATTACCTTTATCTTCCGGATTTCTCGTTACTGGTGGCTTGAACATCTGCTGTGCTCTTGGAATGAATTGATTCATAGCTGGATTGGTATTGTTGTTTTGATTGTTGGCATTGACTGTTGATGTTGTTGGTTCTGTGGCCAAGACTGCCACTTGATATCCCAGTCCCAGATGGGCTTCACATCTGTTTGCGATTGCTACTGCTTTATCTAACGTTTCTGGTGCCAAGCATCCAAGGTTGGCTCGTATGTCTTCCCTCTTGATTCCTCTTATGAAGACGTCTACCATTTTATCTTCGGGCAAATCTGCTTCTCCGAAGGCTTCTTTACACAATTTCTTTAATTCACATGCGTACACTGCATTTGATTCATCTCGTCTTTGTTTTCGATGTAGGAAGTCTAATATCTTCCTATTTCCCTTTTTCTCTATTCCGAATATTTTTATTAAGAACTCTTTAATCTCTGTCCACGTTGTCAATTTCGTTACATCTCTCGCTTCCTCTACGAATACATCTTGTGCGCTTCCTTTCAAGTATAAAGGCAGTCGCTCTTTTACCTTTTGATCTGTCCAGTGACAGATATTTTTATACACTTCAAATTCCTTTATAAATGTATCCAATTTGTTGAGACTACCGTCGAACGGTTCTCCTCTAAACTTTTCTCTGAATTCTCCTACCATCACATTGTCGTTATTTAACATTGTATTTGCATCCGGAATTGAAGTCATGTTGGAATTTGTGGAATTTGCCATGTTTGGGTTAATGTTTAAGTTTTTTAATCTCTCTTCCTCGTTCTCTGCTTCTATTATTGGCAACCGGTTTTCTATATCGTTTATTTCGTTTTCTTCGCTACTGTTGAATTCAACGTCGGTTAATCCACTATCTGTGCCGGTTCCTGTCGCTGCTGTAATTGATACTCCGGTTTTGGCACTTCTACCGTTGCGAACTTTTTTCTTTTCTTCCGCTTTTAATAAACTTTTTTCTCTATTCTCTTGGCTTTTGCTTCTCGTGTGGTTGCTGATGCTATCAATGTTTACGGTTATTCGTCTGCTTGACTGGTTTTATCGTTTCTCTTTTCTTGCTTTGGTTTCTTTGAAACTTCTGGTTGCTTATCTGCTTGTAACTACTCTGACGGTTATTCCAAATTCTTTTCTGCTCGTTTATTCAAGTTTCTTTGTTATCACTTTGCTTTGTCGTTTGCTCTGAAATATTTTCTCTTTTGCTTTGCTTTGCACTTGACTTGGATTGCTTTGTTTGACTATCGATTCCTAAAAATAAATAACACTCCAATATTCTATACTCTATACTAATTTCTCCTCCATTTACCATACTATATATGTTATCATCCCTTGTTCGCATTTATCGTGGTGGTCTTCTTTATCCGACTCACCCCCCTCATTTTAAGTCTATTTTTAATTATCTATACCTCGTAATAATTATCTATTAATCTCGTATCAATTATCTATATAGTCTTATCAGTTATCTATATAGTCGTATCAATTATCTATACCATAATATTAATAACATAAAATCATCATATTCATACTCTCATTCATTCCATTAATTATTTTTCCTATGTCTCCCAAAAAAATTTATTACTTAATCCTCAGTCGCTGGCGCTCTATGCCCTCTATAATTTCCGTTGGCTCTTCGGCCTTCGGCTTTTAACTCTTTTACTGGTCATCTGTGACCTTAATATCTATTCATAATCATATTTCATCTCTACTCATATCATATCTTATCTGGCACTCTATGGCCTCTAATATCTAATCATAATCATCCGGCACCCTATGGCCTCTAGTATCTGATCATAATGATCCGGCACCCTATGGCCTCTAGTATCTGATCATAATCATCCGGCACCCTATGGCCTCTAGTATCTGATCATAATCATCCGGCACCCTATGGCCTCTAGTATCTGATCATAATCATCCGGCACCCTATGGCCTCTAGTATCTGATCATAATCATATTCTGTCAATTTCATCTTTACTCATATTCGTATTCGTCTTATTCATATTCTCTCTCATTGTTTCACCGGACTTGAGCTCATCAGTGACTTTTGGGTATGTTTGAGGCCTCACACTGACTCTCAAGCCATGGCGTCTTTTGGCCGCGCATTCTTCCGGTTACGCTTTACTCACCGCCATTCGGATATTTGGTACTCGGTGTGGGATCCGGGTTATTGTACCAAACTCCTCGTTGGGCAATAAAAAAACATTCCCTCGGTACTCGGTGTGGGATCCGGGTTGTGTACCTCGAAGAATATGAAAGTATGGAAATGCCTAGACGTTCAATCAAGTTCCAAAAGCGGTTTACTTGATTTCCCGAATAGTGAAAAGAAAAGGAAGCGATTAAAAGTGGGAGCGGAAAATAAACTATCAAATCCTGCCCGCTCCTTCCATCAGATTTCTCGGCTCAATTCGGCCGCTCTCATCTGGCTTTAGTAGGACATTTTGAGTATGAACCATTTACCGGTTAGTTCACATCTCACCTACCGTTTGGCCCCGATACTCGGTGTGGGATCCGGGTTGTTGTATCGAGTTCCTCCCAGCGAAAAAAAGAATCGTTCGATACTCGGTGTGTGATCCGGGTTTTTGTATCGAACGGCTCAGCGCCATCAGTCCCTTGGCTGATAACAACCTGAGCACGACAGTCCGTAGCTGTCCTCTGGTGCCTCACCACCAGCTAGGGAAAAAAGAAGTCATCTCTAGGTACCTTTAATCTAACTATTAATTCTGTTCCGTGCGCACTCTTTCTCTCACCTCTCGGTCTATCTCTTCACTCCCCCCTTCAAAATTTATGGTAATCGCATCAGCAAGCTCCCCAAAAGAGGTGATCAATCTCTCACCGGTTACTTGCTGACATACGCGACTTGGCCTACCAGTTCCTTTCTCAGTAGGGTTGATCAGGGTTTCCCTTGGGTGAGCGTACTATCATTAGATAGCTCAGGTTAACCATTTTTCCTCGTCCTATCTCAATATAATATCAATAAATATAATATCAATAAAACAAAAAGAAGCATACACTAGGAAACTCGGTTGTCGAAATTTTTCCGTCCAATATTTTGTGTCTCTGTGCGTGTGTTTTAATTATTTCCCTAATTCGGCTTTCATGTATTTGGTCTATTACCTTTATTTATCGTTGTCGGGTGGTTTTATTATTTGCAAACATTGCATATTTCTTTCATATTCGTCTTATCATCTAATAATAATTCAAGTAATGCATAATACACATTTATTTCATTTCATCATAGCAATTCATGGGAAGTAAACCGTTAGTCTTTCCTTTATCTTTCGCTGGCATAACATACAGTGCGACTCTTGTGCGCATCCATGACAATAACTCAGGTGTCCACAAGGTATCACCATTACTCGTGCTTCCTCTGTTTTGCACGCATAACATTCTGCATAAGCCTTAGTCTGCTCCTTCATTGTTGTTGCAATCTCGTCTTCAATGTTTTTGACTTTTTCCATTAACTTGTTCCAGCTTTTCCCAAATTTGGTTATCTCTAATCTCATGGACAGAATTTCGTATATTCTTTCGGTTGTTACATCTTCATCGATGTCGATCAATTTTATTAATATGCAATGTTCATCGGAGTACAGGTTTGAAATCGTTGATATATCCTCTTTAGCTCGTTTAATTAATTTTTGTTTGTTGATTAGTTCCTCTAGGTTATCGTTTTCGATGTTTAGGATACCCTTTAGTTTTTCTATAATTTTGGTTGGTTCCATCTAAAATTATTAAATCTCTTTTAATTACCCTTTAAATTTATTTAAATACTAATTAACTAACTTCATTCAATTTTTAGTCTTTTAATATATTTTGCTTCATTTTATCAACTACTATTTTAATCACTACTCGTTGTAATTTATTCTATTATCGTTGACTTCTCTACTTGGTTCTATTGCTTCTCCCCGTAGTTTATCGTTATTCCCTTACTTACCCCATTTCATTTTATCCCGCATTTTGCCCTTTTAATTATGTGTTGTTTGCTTATGCGTCTTGTGAGTGTCGTTGGTCTCTTACAAGGGTGTTGTGTCGTCAAGTATTGATGGATGTTGAATGCTTTGACGTTGATATCTATATAACTTTAACATAATTTCATGTCAGTTTGTTTGCTTGGGTTCTTGTACAAGAAGATCATTCAATCCCGACTGAGGGTGTACTGACAGAATTCTCTGTTGTTTCTTAACTTGATGGTTTTGGTCTTTCCAACTAACAAAGCTTCAATCCCGGCTGAGCCCCCAAATTTGTATGGTGGGTTACAGGGTTTCAAATCTTGCTTATCCTCCCGGTGACCCTAGTAACGCCATACAAAATGATACTGTTCACCACTTGGAACCCGTTGCTAAGCAACGTTGGTAATGTGTTCAAGTGGTGGATTGCCCGCAAAAATTGAGTACCATGTGCTAGTACTATAGTTGCTCGGACAACCCTCGGGTTCACGAGCTGTCGATAGAAGACCTATGCTCGCTTTGCTCTGTCCCTCATGATCATTCAAGATTAGGTACTTGTCTGCCTGCGGAGAGATGAAATTAAGGTTGAGTAACATGATGCAAATGTCTGGCATATAAATATGTCAACGGGACAATTTAAATTAAGAACACGACCACTCTATTTATTTAGCAACACGCGCAATGTTTACAGGTTACTGATTTTGAAGCTGGATTGCTCGACGTCGGGCCCGTTCCTTACGTCCCGGTCGACGATTGTTTACTGGATAGGTAGATTGTTCCACTGGTTGGGTGTTCTTCTGCGACATCTGGGTCGGGGCGAAGACGAGCGGGTATGTTACTGCTTCCCCTTCCCGGCAGACTGCTAGGGCGACTTCGAGTCCCCGAATTTGCGTGCGCAGGCTCCGGTTGAGCTGCCGCTCCTCTGTCCAGCCTTTCTGTGCTGCGGTCAGGCGGTGGTAAAGTGTTTTTACCTTTTCTGGTTCCCTCCAGGTTGCTTTAATCTGTTGTATCTCGCGGGTTAGTTGAATAATCTGAGTGTGTAATTCCGCGTTTGTCTGTCTCGCGTGGTTCAATGCGGATTGTAAGATTTGTAAGGAAGACATTACTACAATCAAATAGATGGGGTTAATTTATTATTGATCAAGTTATATAATTGTTTATTTCGTTAAACAAAACACGAATAACTCTAGCGATAAGAAAAAGAAATAACACGTAATCTTCTAATATTTTCAATCAGTTATTACATAAAGTCTGTCATTGTTGGATTACTCGTCCGGACAATATCTCTTCAGGCTCCGTTTGAGAGCCTCAACGGTATAGGGTCTTCTGGTGTCTCGAACTGGATGAGGTGGATAGGCGACTGCAATCCGCCCGGCAAGGATGTCTTCGACCACGTTCGCAAGGTACATCCTTGCCTTAACCACCTGTAAATCTACCTGCTCCTGCACCCTTTCCCATTGGGTGAGGAGCTCCTGTGCGTGCAGGTAGGTCTCTGCAGCTGGATAATTGCCGTTCCGAGAGACATGATTGTTGCAACTGATTGAGTATCTTCGTGGTCGGCGGACTCCTGTCGGTTCCTGTCTGACGGTCTCTCGACGGGTAGTTCGTTTGGGCGACATGTCTAAACATTACTGTCATTAGGTTCGCTTGATTTATCATTCTGAGTTATTAACAAGCAAATTGTGTCTATGTTAATAGTAAGGGCGTCATATACGTGACCATTGCCTTCCTTTACGCGATGGAATATTAATAAGCAGGTTGGGTTGCTTAGTGAGTCGGGTTCTTTAAGGTGCACTCCTTTATAGGGAAACTATATAAGTATATGATTAAACATATGGATGGGGTAACCTGATGTTTCACTTATTCGATATATGCGTTAACATGAAAATTGTCCATGTAGGCGGATACTCATGCATTGATTTAAGGGGATCTGTGCATTGATTTAAAGTTTGTTTACTAACTTTAATTGCAGTTGTTCGAACTTTAAGATTTAGGCCGGATGTTGATCCGAGATAACTTAGTCGCGTGCAGGTGTATCCTGGTGGGCGAACGATTTCCGGCGGATTTTACCATTACCACTTAAGCGGTTGGCGGAAGGTGAGTTACATTGTTTACATCCGGCGATTGTATTATTCGCGTCATATTTTCAGAATTACTGGTCAAATGTTCGCCTACACTCGATTATCTCCATTTCCGGTAAGTTATTACGTTGACTAGTTTAAATGTACTTTATTAATAAATTTTAGGAAAACTTCTACGCTTACCGAGATTCCTAAATAGATGCGATACCCTTTTGTTGGAGCGTGGAATTTAATGTGATATTAATATAAATTCACTCTTGTCTTAAACTTTGATTTTTCCAATCCTACTAATTTAATTTACGTAATAGTTCATCCATATTATCTTTAATCAGTTTGCTGTAATTATCGAATTTATAAGAATTGAAGAAAACCTTTTCCGAATCTGTGAATTTATTTTGGTTTTAACTAAGGGGTCGTGTTATTGGTAATGTATTCTGATGTCCATTATTCAAATTGCTAATAGTTTTCCCTAAGGCTATTTGGATCAACTATCACTTCAGCCCACAAAGTTATTTTAATGCTAATGGTTTTAAATCCGTGAATTCAGTCTTACTTTAATTTACATTTTTACGGTTATCCACTTCATCTCTAGTCTTAATCTATGAATTACTTTAATCTACTAATCATAGCTCGTTAAGGAACTTATTTTATTTATTCTTATTTGATACTTTACTTTACCAGAACTAGTTTACGTGGGTTTTACTCAATAATTGTCTGACTTAGTTTAATCAAGGTGATATTTCCGTTTACCCGAAACTCATTTTAATTGTTACCAATGAATAGATTTAATTGAAGCGACGATATATTTATTTTTAGTCATTTTATTTTTAATCAATAATTTAATCTAAACACTTGATTTTACTCAACCACTTCTTCAATTTTATCAAACTGAATTAACAGTGAATTACGTGTCGTTTAATCAACAATTTAATTAAGGGGTTCCATACTTTCATTCGAGAATCATTTTACGTTTAATTGATACATTTCTTTATTTGAAATCAATGAATTCGATTCTTAATTACTTTCATTTCTATCGGGGGTTGATTAGATCAATACATTGCTCGTTCTTACTCGAAGATCAGATTACTTTTATTGAAATGAATTATAATAATTTAATTGATGAAATTATTTGTCATTACCCTAATTTTAATCAATAATTTACGATCATTATGAATTATCTTTACTGAAATTTTAAGCCAAAAACACTTTACTTTAATTTTTATCAATAATTTCAATTTAATCGAATTCAATGATTCCCAATAAATTTTATTTATTTCAAAATGTTAATCCAAAATAGTTATAACAACGATTTCAGTTAATTTAACCCAAGTACCCTTTCCCTTTAATAGGCCTTAGACGCATATTGTGTTCATATTATATTTATTGAGTGCCCACTGGACTACTCGGTGTGATAATTTTAAGCCGTGTGTAACATAATTTTAGGTCGATTTTACAGAATTGAGAAACGAGGAAGCAGCCAGAGACTTCTTCCTTATTTCTCGCTTCAGCTATAGGGATAATATTGACGTTACGACCGCTGCGTTGCGCACGCTGAGTCTTCACGGGTACATATCATTGGCGATTTTCCACGCACTTACATGCCTCTGTACTATGTAGATTTTATTTACTTGCGTTATGTGTCGGCTGTGGGCCGGAAAAATTTCGACATTTCAATTTAGTTTATAAAAAATATATATATCAAACAATTTATGTATATTAATAATATTTATTAATTAGGACAAAATAACAGAATTACCCTTCGTTGACAATCCATAAAATATCATAAAATAACATAGCATAGCATAAAACAAAATACCTCTCTCCCCACGTCGACGCCGAGCAGAGCTCTACTGAGATGCAACGAACGTGACGTGGAAAGAGGGTTCCACCATAAATAATTCTCACCTAAAAAATCGAAAATTGACTTGGAGATAGTTTCTAAAATAATTTTCAAAACGATTGAAAAGTAAATTTCAACGTGGCTAGTTCGAAAATGGTTTTAAACAATTTTCAAAAATGGTTACTAAAAATGGTTTCAGTCAGTTTGAAAAAATGGTTTTTTTAAATGTGAAAATGGATCAGTATTTATACCTATTTGTATGACGTGTGAAATTTGATGCAGTAAAACAAAATTCGACCTTGTTATTTTCTAGCAAATTCTATTATTTATTTTTATTATTTTTCGATTTATTTTTATAATTTTTTATTTATAATTTTTATTGAATTATTACTAATTCAAATTTTTCGATTTAAATTTCATTTTAATGAACTTTATTAATTTTTTCAATTTCGTCGAATTTGTTGTGTTTTCTTGTTATATTTGTGTAAGTATCGTGCGGATCTTGGTGCATTTTGTTATTATTTTATTTTATTTTTATGTTTATTAATTTATATTTAATTCTTTTATTTCTCAGATTTTATATGGTTTAATTGGTGTTTTTCAGGTTTATTTTAAATTGCGTGTTGTATCTGCGTGTGTGTTTCTGATCCATTTAAACATTTTTCAAGGCCGTTTACGTTCTGGCCCAACATGTCGAATGAACTTGTAAATTAGTATTTTCAAATACTAACTTGGTGAATTATTATCAAAATATTGAATTTTATTAGAAACAATATATTTGTGTCTCCGAGTAGTGACCAGTGGGTTAGGTAATAAGTGTGTGACTGACCAGTTACATAATAAGTGTAAGGGTAGACCCATTACCACATTTATTCTAAACAAATATTTCAAAGCAGGGCCTGGGAAGTACAGGGTCAACGTACACGCTGAGGAGCGAATCTAATACAGAACAAGCCAATCCCAAATGTGAAGAATTCCAACAAACCATCCAACCAATATTGTTACCCTCATGATTTATTCGAACAATCCTTGTGATTACTATGACAAATCTTTATAATTTGTATGAGCAATTCTTATTCTTTTTTATGTGGTATTCGATATAATCTAGCTGAACAATTTTTCTATATAATTTACTTGAACAATAATTATTTTTATTTGGTGTGGTATTTAATATTAAATTTATGTACATCATTAGTTTAAATCTTTGTGATCATTATTTATGTGGTATTTGGTATTAAATTAAATTTGCGTTTAATTTATTGAAATGGTAATTATTTTTTAAATGTTATAATAAAATGAAAAATATGAATCAAAACTTATTTCAACAAAACACTAAGCACGAATTTTTCAATAAGCCAATAAACTCTAAATAAATAGAAAATAAATTATTTAAACGAATAAAAAATGAATTAATTTCTAAATAAATAAAAATGAAGGGAATATCTCAAAAAATATAAAACAAAGTATAAATAAATAAAATCTTTTTATTTAAACAAACATCAATCCAGTATAAATAGTAAAAAAATTTTAACCAAAAGAAGTAGTCTCACAAAGTCAATCTTTATAAGACTTTAAAATAGAACTGTCAAAAACGTTCAACACTGATTTTTGCATTCACAACATGGCATATACCTACATAAATACTAACATCTACACAGCAAGCATTAATTATCATTTAAAGAAAAAAGAAAACTCTAATATTGAACTTTAAAGTAATTTTTCTATATTGAATTGGTAATTTTTATTGTTGTTCAATAAATTATTTATACAACGAGTTTGTCTTTTCATTTATATAAGAAACACTAGTGCAAAGTTGAGACCTCACCAAATTCGAAACCTCAACACTTGTCCTCGGCATCAATGTCTACTCTAAGAGGCTTGTGATTTTTGTAATTGGCGGAGCCAGTGTAGGTCGGCTCGAAAGGCGCCACTGGTAACTAAATTCTCGACCAGATCTTTGCTGGGAAATGGAATCCTCTGAAGGGTTGCTGATTCGTGGTCCCAATCACGCAGTGAAATCGTTTCAACTAAATTTTTCGATTGCCCGGATTCAAGTGTTAATTTCAGACGCAAAGGTAAAGAACGTCCATCCGATTTATAGACACTTAAATTCATCAGCTGGTTCTCAGGACGTTCCAACTGAACGAGGCGCGAGTGGGTACGACACCCAATATTGGATCTATTACAGAAGGAAACGAGATGCCCGGAAGCAAATTCTCTGGAGTTGTCGTGGCAGAACCGGACATGGTATTTTTAAAGGATAATAAATTTTGCAGTGGCGCGGTTTGTTCCGCATGCCGGCGTTTTCGACGTCTTATATTTTTATTAGGTTTGTGCCGGTTCTGAGTGCTTGGCACAGTTGTGACTGAGTTATTCGTCGAGGTTAGCATTGAAATAGTTTGAGCCTGAATCGAACAGATGTTCCCTGCCGGTGACAAGTGGTGCTGAGTGATTACATTGATTTTCAGCACGGATTCTCAACTCGGTAAACGAGCTTGTAGCTTTTTTTTATCAAATATTTATCTCTGTTCCGCGATTAGCACGCTAACGAATTTGAGCTACTAAAACTTTATATTTAAATATAAAGATCTTTTGATTCTTTGTTATGAGTGAAAAACTATACGAACACAAAAAGACAGGAAATCGGCCATAGATCTGCCAAGCATGTCAGTGCTTCAGCAGTAAAAGCATTTGTAATCAATTTATCTGAAACTACGCCAGTTTAGCACAGTTCCAACGTCGTTAGCGGCGGTAACTACATGGTAACCACTAAAATTTATTTTTGTATGTGGCTTGCAATGACAACATCAATCGAGGCCACAGTAACTAACCCTGTAACTAACCAGAGCTATTGACATTAAAAAAGCCGTTCATGTTTTTAGGTAGAGGAAGAGGTATTAGTATACAAAACAGATACATAGATGATGTGTAATACAAAGACCCATACAAATTGAAATTGATATTGGGCAAAAGCTGAGATAATCTCTGATTTTTTGTTTGACCAGCACGGTAACTCATATAACATTTTGAGCGGCAATAATAAAAATCACCAACGGACGACTCATAAAAATTACGAAATATCATCCCAAAAAATTGAGAGATTAAAAATTATATAAAGAAGATTATAAAGACTTTTTTGTTTTTCACCTCTGATTTCTTTATAAGCGACATAATATTTTCTACAAAATTTGACAATAAATCAGATTTATTTAAGGTAATCAGGAATATTCGGTGCATCCTTTTCAAGAGACATCACCAAATACCATGAAAAGGTGATAGTACAGACGTGGATGTGACCAGAAGAAGTGAAAAAACTACAGCAAAGGGTGAACGAACTACGATTAAGATTAGATCGTAATATACTAAACCAGGCGAACGCAACGATATACTAAAGAGATGCGGAGATAGTACAGTTGCGATTGAGAGATGACATCCGATCTGGACTTGTGCAGCGGAGGGGACAGCTCTCCCCCAATCAGGAAAATATCATTACCCGAAATATCTAAAACAGGAATGAAGAGGGAGTAGTGACAACTTCTTATACCGTAGGAGATATTCCAAAAACTTCTAGAAATCGACCAAAACCCGTCCTTGCAAGAAGAGAACACAGAAACAAATTGAGAGCCGTTCGCTTGCTAGGGCGTATCAAAAACTTTAAAACTAAATAATTTTAATAAAAACCTTTAGCCTTGATTTTTATTTGTTCTGATTAATAATATTATTGCTGATTTTAATTTTAATTGAATGGTGACTAAATAATTTAATTAGCTATAGAAATGGACTAAGTAAAAATAGAGAACAAAACCTTCTATGGTAGCTCATGCACTCACGGTTCGTCAGGCCATTAAGTGGGTCAGGCCATAGTTCTAACGATTTTGTGGATGGAATAGAATGATTATTTTTTTCATGTGCGCTCTCTTGAACGTGGGAGCGCCAAATATTTTTCATCTCAACCCATAAGGTACAAAAAACATAGAGAAAATCTTAAGAAGTAGATAGTTAAGATATCCATATTATTTTGATTTCAAATAATTAGTTATTTTAAATATTTTATAAAATTGAAATAAATCTTATTATGGAAATTATTTCTCTTAAAAACGACTTGGATGTAACAAAAAATTTCCAATTTATTAATTTTATAAACCAATACATTATGAAATAATTTAATAACATTTTAATTTTATTGTCATGAAAATACTTTTAAATGAACAAATGTAAATGTTCCATTCTTTAAATGACTATAATTTAAATTTTTAAATATATATGTTTATATACTAGATGTTTATTTTTTGTTTGATTTAATCACATAGGATCGTTGAACTGAATCGTAATTTAAAATAAAATTAGAAAATTATTATTATTTTTTTATAAATATTTCTTACTAAAAGTATGCGATTCGGATGGATTTTACGAGTACCGTCAATGATTTATTTTGAATGGGTATATGAAAGTTTAACATTAAATGTTACTAAACCGGAGAGTTATTTTGTACAAATGATGCAGTCGATGTTTATAGTTCCAATTACAGATAAGAATGTTTTCCCATCGGTATCTTTCATACTGCAATTTTTTCTTTCAATTATCGGTTAGTTATAAATATTTATAATATATTTAGCTTTATTTTAAATTGACATGAAATAATTTACAATTAATTTTATGACTAATGCAAAAAAATTTTTATTGATATAATTACGTTAATAGTATTTATTTTAACTTATTTTAATTTTTAGAATTATAATTAAACATTTTGCTTTTATATTTTAATTATTAAATGAATTGACTCTTTATCATAATTAATAATACATAATAAGATTATTTATTTTAATGATCTATAAATAATATTTGCATCTATTTTTTTAAATTTTTCAGTTACAATATTTATTTTCCTTATTAGTAAAACATTTACAGAAATATTTTAATAAGTTCTTTTTTTCATTTATATTGTTGATCTAAAGATACTTATCATTTTTTAATCAATTATTTGATTGCCCAATGCTATATTTTTATGGGATAATTACATTTTCGGCAAATTTAAATAAAAGTTTGACATCATTTTATAATAAAATGAAAATACTTAATAATTTTAACCAAATAAGCTCACACCAATTGAGGCGCTTAAGTGGGATTATTTAAAAATTTTTTGTTTAATATTAATGTTCATGATAATAGCTAGTTTCATTTTCAATGTGCACATTTATTAAGGTGCCAAATGTTCTATATGTTTCTTCTATATAAGTTTCGTAACATTTTATACAGGAAAGTTTATATATCTATATTTTTTCCATTTCCTATTGTTACACCTGTTTTTACCTAGGACTGGTAATCAACGTGTAGATTTGTCATGTATAGCGATATAGGGAACGGTAAAGAATATTTAAAATATCCGTATATTAATACTTTGTTTGATTTTACATATACCACAGTCGTAGGAATTGGAATTTAAAATTCTAGGCTTCTCGATCTTTGATATTTTAAAATTTTTTTTATCAAAATGAATTATTTCATAAATTTTAATCGGTTAAAATGATAATTTGAGGTAAAGTACTAAATTTTTAACAACATTTCCACTTCATATAATTGAAATGGCTACAATTTGTATTTTGTAAACAACAGTTATTGATAAGTCTCAGAGTTCACATTTGTTATGGTTATAATATCATTCAATGTTTTTTATAATACTTCAGGTTTAATGCAGTTTTAACACAAATTTTCAAATCATTCTGACTGTAATATTTGTTTTTAATATTATATACAATGTCGTCGTGCTTAAGGAGCCTGAATGACCCGCCAAAATTTTTGCTTCCGATGGGCTTCATAGGATTTGCGTCACATCTCATGTGATTTCCTTTTTATGCAATGGGGAAATATAGTACAGTTGGGATAGAAATGTGCTGTAGTACTGATTATAAATTCGGATTTAGTGAGTCTCATGGGTGCTATAAATTATGAAGATCATCTTATCAAAATTATTAGGGCTGCAAAAAAATTCCCGATTATTATTAAAGTTTTTATATAAAATTTTAAAATATTTAAAATCAGTTGTGCCCAATAATATTACTCACGCCTCTCAACCGGCTATGTTCCTGAACTCGTGCGCGAAGATGACGGGTAGTCTTCCGAATGTAGGTGGCATTGCACACATATGAAAATTTATACGCTAAATCAGAAACTAAATCTATTCGTGTTCGAGATTTATTACTAAACATATTTAAACATTTTAAAGATTTTGATACTATTTTAACTACATTTGAATGCCTAATATTTTTGTGACAGACAATTTACAATTTTACAACTATACTAAAACATTACATTTTATGGGTTCACTATCAGTAGGTGGGCTATAATTGACATTGTTTCATCAGACTCAATCAAAAGGCTATCTATATTTTCGTTTTTGAAAATCCTTAGAATATTCATTTTTAATCAAAAGTAAAACAAACTTGTGTATACTTTTGTTAGATTTTCAAATGTAGAAGATCACAACGATGATCTTAATCATATTTTAATTATATTTAAAGTCACAAAAGCTGTTTTTGTTTTATTTTTTTGTATATTTTTTCACCACAGAGTAGTGATATAATGAAGTAAATCATATGAAAGAACCAAGAATACTTGTCAAGTTTTTGCTATTGCGTTAAACTTGTGTAAAAAACAATTATGCAATTCATTTGCACCGAAAACACTATTGATTAAAAGAAAGTTTATTTATATTAAAATTATGACCAAATCCGTTAGAAAAAACAAAACTGATTAAATTAATTAAATTTTATGTTTTAGTGAATGTTTTATATAAGTGGAGTGCACCTAAAGTTGCTCTTTTCACACGTATTATCTTATGATAGATTAACTAAAACAGTGGTTTCGGAAATTCTATAAATCTAAATTAATTGATTTTTGCAAGAGTGTGGTTTTCTCCAAAAGCGTAAAATTATAGTTATTAAGTCGCAATATTGTTTGGAAAATAGTTAAATTTTCGAACTATAAATGGGTTATACAATAGAAACTTTTTTAAAGTGGTTGCATACCGGAGTAGTTAAAGTGACTTCACTATAGAAATAAGATCAACACCTTGAATTTTGTAACTAATTTGTTTATATTTTGTTATAAATATGGTACTTGTTTCATAAAAACCACATTTATCTTTATGTTACCTCACTCACAAATTCGTAAATCTTTTATTAAATATATATGGTCGTTTAATAAAATAATTCTTAAAAATTCGCAACTCTTCATCAAATTAAATTGTGGTTTAACACTTTCACTGTCCATGAATCATATATGATTCATTAGAAGTACAGTGAATGTACACATTAGACAGTGAATGTGTTAATATTCAAATAATTATAAATAAGATATACAGTAGTGTGCGATATTTATGGCACAAAAATAGACTGTAAATGTTAAATTTTTTAAGGCATTTATCTTGTAAGAAAAGAATTTTACTATTAAAATTTTGTATGATGTCAAAAAGAATAAAATAAATTTATATATCGTTTCTTTTTTATTTGTTAAAAGCTATATTTTCGTTCAATTCAGCAATTTATAATAAAATTTTAGGGCATGTTAAAAATTTAAGGCATTATTTTACTTAAAATTAAACAGAGTATATATTTACCTATAAAAAATCAATTTTTGTTAAAAATTTAAGGCAATCTATATTATGGACTTAAATAAGAAAAAGGAAAAACTTACACCTAAAGAATAAAAAGAGAAATTGCCAAAGCATATAAAAAGGATAAAAAGGCTTTTTGTGATATCGAAAAAGAATTTAATGTATCACAAAAGGTCATTAGAACAGCAATCAAATCTTCAGAGGAGCTTTTAAACCTGGAAAGTGATGATCCAACATTGGATACTTTTAATTTATGTAAAGCAGCAGAAATAAAGCTATTGAACATTGATCAATACATGCTTGATTGCATCAGGCAGATTCGAAATGCAGGTGGCAATGTTTTAATGGGGAACTTGATATCATTGGCAAAAAAATATAAATCAATAACACCATCTTGCCGTGTGAACATATTTTTTTAATAATTCATTGATAAAATATGGTTTTGGATGATAGCCCGGAATTATTCTCCCTTCGCTAACGAGCATTGTTGATTATTGCTAACCAACCTTTAGCACTCCAAAACCTTCCAACGCAGGGATCGCGAGTTTTTTACTAACCATTTTATCGTGAATTACCTTATCAAGTGCTCCCTCCCTTTAGTCTCCTAATGGAAGTTCATCACTACCTTGATTAGCCGATCAGACCCAATCCTAAACTGACCTTTAAATCATAACCTGATTTATGAAGTTTTCACCACCTTTACCAGATCCATGCACGCCTGTCCTCACAACATCCCCACCATCAATCGCTACCATCCTGAAAGGGGGCTTATAGTTATACATGTTATCAGGTCACATTTGGCCAACCCTACCTTGGTAAGGCGTTGCACCCTGATACCTAGTAGATCAATAATCAGCGTTTGTTATCAAGTTATATTTGGCCAACCCTACATAGTAAGGCGTTATACAATGATAGCTGCTAATCATTAGATTACTAGAGCTGAATTACTCCATCGTGTTATTCTTGCCCATGTATAATATAAGATATTTAAATGAAACCCGCAAGTTAATCAGTAACAAATGAAACCTTTTGCATTCAAATCATTACTATTTGATTACTCCTCAGTTATAGTTTATTAAACCACCAAAGTTTTAACATTTACAATTTAGATGAGACTGGTCTATATATCAAGAATTTTGGTAGAAGAAGTTACATTCTGAGGATTGAAGATGACAGAAAAAGTATAAAAACCGATAAAACAAGAATTACTCTTTTATTGTGTTTTAATAAATACGGCGATGAAATTACGCCGTTAATCATAGGAAAAAGTAAAAACCCCAGGGCTTTTAAACACGAAAAACCAGATAATTATAACCTTAAATATGCTAACAACATATGTTCGTGGCTTACCAAAGATATTTTTTTGAGATATATAAAAGATTTAAAAGACGAAATGATCATAAAGGATAGAAAAATCCTAATATTTAGCTATAATTTTAAAGGTCACGAGGTTGGTGTATTTTCGAACGTGAAACTGTTATTTTTGCTACCTTATACAACGTTGATCTTACAGCCTCTAGATCTACATTAACGATATCAAGTCTAAGTATTCTAAATATGTCAATAACTTTGTTACAAATATGATAATTGATAATAGTACGGATATAAAATCTTGTTTTAGTTCCATGACATTGCTAGAAGTATGTTACTGGATAAGAGAGTCTATCAATAAGGTTCTTCCTAATACGTATTTGAATTGTTGGGAAAAGTTTGAAAAAATGAAAGTAAAGCTTTAGAATACAGATTTTGAAAACGAAGAGAATGAGGTTTTGTTTGATACTTTAATTGCTCCAGACTGTGTGGTGAAAGATGATCCTATTTATGATGAATCCTTATTTTGTCTCGATGAAATCATTTGCGATATATCGGAAGCATCTAGGATTGAATTTGTAAATTATCATTTAAGAAAACTGGATAATTTGTTGCATATTGAAGAAATTGATGTTAGAAAGTCGTACATTGAGTTTAAAAATAAGTACACCTAATTCTGTTTTTACACGAATTATTTTTACACGAATTTGAAATAACACGAGTAAATACGAAAAAATATTTCTATTTTTACACGACATAATTTGAAATAACACGAACACAAAAAAAACAAAATTACTTTTTTTACATGAATTATTGGATTTAACACGTTTTTTTTCAATGAATTTTTTTAAAGTAAAAAGAGAGCAACTCACCACGATGACAGTCAACTCACCACGCTAAAATAGCTTGAACTTTACTAGAACAATTTTGTACAAGTAAATTTCAAGCAAGTAAATTTCAAGCATCAGCTGTTTTGTTTTGTTTGTTTACACACAATTTAGTTCCTATTTGACCTTTTTTGGAAGAGAATGCCTAGAAGAACTTATGTAGCAAAATCGCAGAAAACAGCCGGTGGTTTTAAAGTAGCAAAGGACCGTATTACGTTGTTGTTTTGTTCCAATGCTTCAGGAGAACGTATTCTTAAGCCACTCCTAGTACATCGTGCCTTAAGACCACGTTCCATGAAAAGTGTAGATTTCAATAAATTGCCTGTACACTGGATGGCGAACAAAAAGGCTTGGGTAACCAGTGCAATTTTCACAGAGTGGTTTCAGAAGCACTTCATCCCAGAAGTTAGGCGCTACATGAAAGAAAAATGTCTCGAATTTAAAGTTCTTTTGATTCTAGACAATGCACCAGGCCATCCAGTTTTGGAGCACCCAAACGTACAATTTTGTTTTTTGCCGCCTAATACCACTTCCCTTATACAGCCACTAGACCAGGGGATAATTGCTACGTTTAAAACGTATTACATAAGAAGTTCATTTCATTATGTTGTAGAAAAACTTGATAATTATGAGGAATCATCAGTCATAGATGAATGGAAAAAATTTTCTATAATGGACTGCATTAATCAAGTCAAGATCGCGTTAGATTTATTAAAGCCATCAACTTTGAACTCGTGTTGGAAAAATATTTGGCCAGAATGCGTAAAATGCAAAGATCCTGTTATCGATAATAACGCTGAACTTGCTGATATAATAACAATGGCCAATGCAATCGGTGGGGATGGATTCGATGACCTATCGTTAGCAGATGTAGAAGAATTGTTGGTAGATGAAAGCTTGAGCGAAAATGAAATTATAGATCTCACCCTTGAGACTCGTTATGATAAAGAACATAGTGATAGTGACGAAAGAGATCGTCCAATTTTGAAAGCATCTCTAATTAAAGAAGGTCTTGATCTCGCTACAAAATTAGGTAGTCATTTTGAACAACATGATCATGACGAGGAACGAGCTGCCAAATTTCAACGTGAACTGAAATCATTAATGGCATCTTACAGGGAAGTTTATAATGGGTTAACGCGAAATAAAACTCAATCTAAGATAACTGATTTCGTTCAAAAATCTACTGATGTCCCAACACAGTCGGCTAGAAATGATAAAGATTAACAAAATCATTCCAGTGATGGCAGTGATATTGTAGTCTTTCGCAAACGTTTACGTTTATTATCAGACAGTGACAATAAATAAAATTGTTTAATGTTTAAATTTTTCTTATGGTTGTACTTTATGTTATTTAAGTTTTTTGGCAATGAATTTCTGGTATTATTTTTTTTATGAAATCTAAATTTTAATTTATTTTATTATAATTTAGTTTATTTAATAAATTAAAACGAAAATAAATTCTTAAAATAACTACAACAATATTTTTTTATATTATTTAGTCTAATTTTAACTTATTTTTTGAGGTCTAGAACCAATCTATTATTTTTGTACTTGGCCAGTATCTTTTTTTACACGATTTTTTTTTACACGAATTTCTCGGGAACCATTCTATCGTGTAAAAACAGAATTAGGTGTACTATGAAAGTAGATCAAGAAGATCCACGATGTCTTACATTATCGATTAAAGGCCAATTATAATGTTTATAGCCATATCTTTGTAATATGTTACGAGAATTTTATCATAAAAACCAAATTTATTTTTTCCTTATAAATAATTATTTTAGTATAGGAATTCGGTTTAAAGCATGTTTTAACTGGATTTAATTATATTTTTTCGATCACAACCGTATATTAAAACCGCGCAGTGCTGTATTCAATTTTAATGAAAACAACAGGTTTTATAGCAATTATCAAGTAAAATATCCATGATTCATTTTTATAATCAATTAATAAATTTTTTAAATATGTAATTAGAATTTATTCTGTGAATTGTCTTACGCATTTCAGGCTATTGAAATAGACCTTTTGTTGTAAAAAAACCATATACATAAATAACAATACTTTTAAATAACGATTTTAAGTAATTTTAAACGAAATAACTTTTTTCGGAATTTTGGGCAAATAAGATTTTTAGGGCATGTTTGTGCTCTAAATTTCACACACTACTGTATATTTAATCCTACAATGAGCAATTTTTTGGTCATGAAATAAATAAAATTTGGGCTTGGAATGTGCACAGAAATAAGGTAAAAATAATTTTTTAATAATTTTTACCTTATTTCTGTGCAAATTTCAAACCCAAATTTTATTTATTTCATGACCAAAAAATATTGCGCATTGTAGGGTTGAGGAAGAAAGTGGTTGATGTACATATACATCAGCGTAGATTGTACGGTTAAATGAATGGAAAATTTTTACGGTCAAAAATTACGTTCTTACTATCTTTTTTATTATCATCTCCGAAATTGACTTTTAATTGATTCACATTTGAAGAATTTTTTAATAAACTATTATATAACCAACTCTAAATAATTGAATTTATTAAAAAATATTTGACTATCAATCATTAAAGATATCGATGTTAATAAATAAATAAAAATATTTATTTAATAAGATGTATTTATTTATTAATAATAATTCAATATACAAAATATAATTTACAAAATCAAAATATAATAAAATTTTTAAAATATATCGTCCTGATTACATTCGCACTCTCCCCTTAGACCTGTAATCGGGTAAATTGCCCCAAATTGGATAAATGATGAAATTTTCTGGGAAAATTTAAGAGAATTAAATAAATATATATTTATACTATTTTTTTTTTCATTTGAGACGTTATTTTGCATGTTTGACATCGATGCAAACAAGTATAATAGGCGAGAAAGGTTTCCCTACCACTTTCTTAGAGGGGGTTATCCCAACCTTGGAAATCCCAGTGTTAATGAAACAATTTCAAATGCCTCACTGTTGCTTGAATATGTAATAATGAAACAAATGAATTTGATTGAATTGCTTATAGCAAAACTGATTAGTTATTCAAAGTTAGTTGAAATTCAGTGAGGTCACTAAGTTAGTTAGATTTTGATTTCTCGCATGTTATTTGTTGTTAATTATTTGAAATACGGTTGAATATGCGGTTAAATATACATTAATCCTAAGTATTCTTCAATACGGCGAAATGTTAGCATTTGGAATATCTGGATGTGATTTCTTGAATAATCCATATGAATTATCATTTCATTATCATATGTTTATATCACAGTACGTAGTTACCATTGTTTTCTATGCATTGAACTTTCTCTACTATATATCTAAGGGTGATTTTCAGACAAATATTTTGTTAAACTCATTTTGTAAATTACATATCTAAATTTAAATATCATGTGTCATTTATAAATACTTATAATAAATATATATAAATATTTATCACCTCAAGAAAATTTATCAAAAATTATGAGAATGTCATATATTTATGACCAATAATCCTTAAATGAGTCGTTTATTTTAAAAGAGGCGCAAATTCATTATGGCATAGCCAACTTTACTTTTTCAGAAATCTTTAATAAACATTGTTTAATTAAAAAAAATTTAAAAATAAAAGTTATTCATTGAATTTCAATAAATGTTTTTTAATATTTTAAAATATAATTCTCATTTTGGAAAAAATCTTAAAAAATATATAAAAACTTAATTATTAAATTTTGGATTTTCGACATTTGACCTTGGCAGAGGTTTGTTTTAATAAACTTTAAAATATTTTCTTTTGTCGATAGCGGAATCATTTATATAAATAAAATTTAAATATGAATTTGAATAGTTAGAAATCCACTTAATTTCTCCCGATATTCTAACAATTCACAAACACATATTGATCGTATTGCACATTTTATTATTGCAGCTTACGTGGCATTCATATCAGTGGCTATTTTCAACATCAGTGTCGTTAAGAGACTGTATATTTATTTAATCGGAATTATCCTATTCGTGATGGGTTGCAATCAATATCGATTGATTTTGCTGAGATTGAATGGAGCAGATGGGTTTATCGACTCTGATAATCCGACTGTCAATCCGAAATTAGTGATTTCCAATTTCGATAACAATTCATACACTGGCCCATGGAATATATATTGGGTGGACTTTATACAGTTTATTCCGACTTCCCAATTTAAAAGTGCCTCGCTTGTATTGATTTTACCTCTGATTTATTGTCCGTGGTTGATATTTGTTCAATATTTCGATTTAATGTCCAATCAAGTTTTGGCTTTATCCTATGGTATTGCTAATCTTCCAGGATTATGTTTAGCTCTCAATTTACCAGTCGAAGCCCAAATTTTCACCTACAATTTCGCTGTCACCAGCTTTCTAATCGGAATAATTTACAAAATCGTCAGTATTTGTGTGGTTCTGCCGAAAACTTTATCTGATTTTTTAGCAGATGTTTTTGTAGTCATAAATTTCAATCATCACGCTGCCGGTTGGTTGGAAATTCCATCAGTTTTATGGTCGCTTTTTGATTTGTCGAGACAATTTTTTGTGTTTTGGATTGGTCTATTGATTACACACACAATCATCTACCAGGAGAAATTCGATGGCAAGCCATCGATTTTGATTTTCGCAGCAATCAGTGAATCAGTTCAAACTCCATTGGGTTTAATTGGGTTTTCTGTTGCCAGTTGTTACGCTTCGAGAATGATTTTGAAACTGATTGATTGGCTAGTCCATGTCAATCAATTCAATGAAAGCAATAACTCACACGGAATCGCCGAAGGTTTCTCAACTCTTCTTATGATGCTCTCTTTGAATCGATCAATTCTCAAAGTAACAGCCACAAATTCCGATAAATCAATAAACATGATCGATTCCATGGAGAAATCAAGTGTTTCTCCAATAGGATTAATCATGCTCGTTATGCTAATCATTTCTTCATCGATTCTCGAATCTGCCAGTGAAATGCTCTCAACGAAACTTGTTCATTTAATCGCCACTGCCTCAACTATTCAACACTGGCATAAACATATTGTTTGTCTCATTCTCAGCCTGGTGGTGTTTCTTCTACCGGTTGTAATCTGTTTCAATATCTACTCTTTCTTTTACTTCGATTTTTGGTTGATTACAATAATGGGCAGCTTCCTGATGACCAGTGTGCATATGCTCAGCTCCTTTATCACCTACTGTCTTTATCTGGATAATGCTCGCAAATTGAGAACGAATCGGTCGATTCTTCCCGATAAATGCAACATTGACGATGTTATTAGTTTGCTGAATTTCGCTGTGCAATCGATTGAACTATGCATTGCTATCGGACTGGTTATTCTTTTAATAGCTCGGGCATTTTCTGGAGTTTGGAACTGGGTGAGTATCGTTTTGCTTTTCGTCCATTTCTATTTCAATATCTACGAACGAATTCGCAATGGATGGGTGAATTATCATCGGAGGAAATCTGTGATGAAGATTATTGATCGAATGTATTCTGTGTGTGATGTTGAGGAGATCAGCCGATTTGAAGATGTTTGCGCGATATGTTTCAGTGAGCTTTCATCAGAGGATTATAATGGGCCTGTCAAGCGGACAGTTTGTCGGCATTTCTTCCATAAAGAGTGCTTGAAGAAATGGCTATTGATAAAGCATTCCTGTCCAATGTGTTCGAGGGAGTTTACGGAATCCGGTTAGTTGCTTTATTATTTTGTTTTATTCTGCATTAGTAATCAGCAAAATTCTATAAATTACTTTCATTCTTATTGATTGTTAAGGAATTATTAGGCAACGTTTATTTCCTAGATAGAGGACTGTTAGATAATCAACAAATCGTAAGGTCAGTTTAGGTGAAATTTAGGAGTTTTATTAAAGGAGCATACACTAAGGACGTCCCTTTAGAATAGGGTTTCCATAAAGCGGACATATGAGGACAATATAAGGCTCATGAAAAGTGGCATATAAAGACATGATAGATGGGGGTCGAAAAATGCTTATTTTTGAGATTTTTTGATTATAAAATATTTTTCAACTTGGTTGGATATAAATCGGATTATAATAATATAAAATTTAAGTTTTAATTTCAATTTTAATTTAATTTTATTATCATTATTTGTATTATTATATTTATTGATTTTATATTATTATTTATAATATTATTTATTTTTATTGATATTATTACTTTATCGTTATTATAATTTTATTATTATTATTATTATTATTATTATTATTATTATTATTATTATTATTATTATTATTATCGAAAAAATGATGGACCATTATTAATAAAAACACGAGAAAGCCAAATAAAAGAAATATATTTCGAGGAAATTATCCTCATCATACGTCTGTCATCATAATCTGTGTCAAAAGATTTGTACGGAAACAAAAATGATGTAATAGTTACGATTTAATTATTTAATAAAATAATCTCAATAAATTTTTGCTAATTGAACGATTATTTTAGGGGATTGTGATTTAATTACCAAAGCCTCACATAAAATTCTTTCCCACTTATTATTGAAGTTTTTATATAACATTTTAAAATCTTTTATATCAGTTGTGCCTTTACACATTATTTTATGCTCAATTATATTACTCACGCCTCTCAATCGGCTGTGTTTCTGAGTCCGTGTGCGAGATGATCGTATGTTATTATTTATTATTTATTTATTATATTATTATTATTTATATTATTTTTATTTTTATTGATATTATTACTTTTTCGTTATTATAATGTTACTATTATTATTGTTATTCTATTATTATAGTTTAAAATTATATATTATTATTGCTTATTTATTAATTTTTTATTATATTATTATTACTTATTAATTATTATAATTTGATTATTATTAATTATCATTATTATAATTATATAATTATTATTTATTTTATTTTATTGTATTATTAATATTAGTGTTATCATATTACTTATATAATTATTATTTATTATTTTTATTATTTAATTTATTATTATTCTTAATTATCATTTTTATAAATATATTTTTTATTATATAATTTATATAACTATTTATTTTTATATTTATATTATTATTTATATTATAATTAATTTTAATTATTTTTTGTTTTTTTGTTTATTTATGTTTTTACATTTCTTAATCTTTTTTGCTCTGATTTTTACATTCACACCTTCAACGTACTTTCTTAAGGATTCCCGATTTTCATTTTACACCTAAACATTTCATACTTTCGTATTCCCAATGAAAATATTTATTAAACTTGTATTTTAAAATACTTAAAATTTTAAATTAAAATTATTTTCATTATCTAAATTAGAATATAATCCGGTTGAGGGCTTTTATATTATACTGTGTTTTTGAGCGTGTATCGTTAAGACAGATGAAGGACAATCATCACTAAAAGATCAGTCAAATATTTGAAAATGTAAATGCTTGCAAAATTCATATTCAATCGATTAAAATTATGATCTAAACCAGGGGTCTCCAAACTAGGGCTTCTCGTCTGACTCGCGGAAAGCTTTATATCTACGAAAAAAATATGGAAATTTACTTATATCTTACCAACGTTAGCTGCCGTTTACGTGGAAGTTATGTTTTCCAACTGATCACTACATACAAAACCTTATTCCCTGCTTCATTTTCTCCTTGCGTTCACGAATTGCAGCTGGAAGTCATTGAGTTACAAGCAAATGAACTCCTTAGAGACAAATTCAAAATTGGAAGTGTTGGATTTCCTAATGTCAAAACCTTTGAATCAAAGTACCTTTCAATCTTTGGAACAACATACATGTGTAAACAAACATTTTCAAGAATGGAATACGTGAAGAACCATTTCAACTTGTCCGATGATAATATAATGTCACTGTTGATGTTAGGGGCATCAAATCTAAACCCAGAAATTTCTGCTATTTTGGCACCCAGGAAACAATTTCTCTATTCTCACTAATACAGGTGTTCATGTGTTGTGTGTCATTGTGTTATTAAATAACAGCTGAAGAAAATAATATTACAAGCAAATGAACTCCTTAGAGACAAATTCGAAATTGGACTGGTTGGATTTCCTAATGTCAAAACCTTTGAATCAAGGTACCTTTCAATCTTTGGAACAACATACCTGTGTAAACAAACATTTTCAAGAATGGAATACGTGAAAAACCATTTGAACTTGTCCGATGATAATATAATGTCACTGCTGATGTTAGGGACATCAAATTTAAATCCATAAATTTCTGCTATTTTGGCATCCAGGAAACAATTTCTCCATTCCCACTAATACAGGTGTCCATGTGTTGTGTGTCATTGTGTTATTAAATAACAGCTGAAGAAAATAATAATAAATAAATAGTTAAAAACAATATCCGTCTTTTAATTCTTTTTTATTTGGACTTCGAGTATGCTGTCGGCCCCTGAACTGCTGTTTGACAGTTAACCCGGCTTTCAGAATGAAATGTTTGGAGACCTCTAATATAAACAATAACAACAATCCACATATCCCTAATTTAACACCTAAAGTGTTCACAACATTTTGCACATTCATTTTTGGATAATTTGTTTAATAAATTTTTAAATCAAACATGTCTTTATGAAATTAATATCGATCAATTCCTTCAATCGACGATGTTCAAGAACTTGAGTACCGAGATGACGGGAGTGTCTCTCCAATCTATGTGATATTACACGTGCTTGATGTTACGAAAACATCTTAATTGTTTTCTAAATTGTTGTCAGAAGAATAAGTCAATCCAAAAATTGATTAATGAAACAATATTATCTACTTTTTAAACAAACGTTTCCAGCATTAAATCAAACACTTTCAAAATAATTTATTAAAACGAATTTGCTATTTTAATATTTAAAAATTCTATATTTAAAATTCATTGCTGAAATTTAAATCTCCTGAATATCTTCAATTATAAATATTTTACATTTAAATTTTTTAAATCATTTTAACAAATCACCTGAATTATTCAATTCTTGCCTGAAAATACCTTAAAACATGTAAATTGATAAACGAGATCCTAACATAATCAAACCGGAGTTTTTGACTTATTAATAAACAATGTTGCGCATTTTACACGAATTAGAGAAGATCTTATAACTCAAATTGTCAAACTGCTTGCTTTAACTTTTCAAGTACGGTAATACCAACATAAATTTAAACTTACTATCCCTCACGCATTGTTAATGTTAATTAGATTAGCTACGGTTGTAAATAATTGACATCTCTTTCTATAGCCGACAATCCATTCTGCAAATGAAAGTCGTTTATAATCCACATTTATCTATCAGAATAATAACTCAACACAATAACTTTTTAGCATTACCGCAAATCACAATCGTTCAAAATTTTCTCAATCGATTTATGCTTGTGACTAAGCAATTAACCGCCTAAAGCAACAAAATAAACGAATCGGCTTAAACTTCAATAACAACTTCTCTCGCTTCCTTCAGAACTCTTCAATTCTTTCTTTCACCATTTATGGAGATTCGACAAAGTATTTCGTCAGTTAAATTCTCAATCACATTATAGCTGCCGAATATCTTTTTCACTAGTGAGAAATATTAAATTTTATATTTTAATTGTTTTGTACTTGATTCTGTGTCTCCGCCTAAATTTTGACATAATCCCAATTAAGTGTCATAGAAAAACCAACTGTAGTATTCTATTTACATTAAGAAACGGAAATAAACTCCTTCATGGTGGATAATGTGATAATCAATTCCGAATCCGATACAGAATCAGTAAGCAACAATTCAAATGATCCAAACAACTATCTGGTTTCATCTACGTCGTCAGAATCATCGATTTACGATGATAAAGACATCGATCTTAAAGTATATCAGGACATGAATGAATGGGAGACTCGTACTAATAGTAGCAGTATCACTGGTAATGAGTCCGGTTCATCTGTGCCTGATGACGATAGCGAAGTCGAGCCAGTGGAAGGAATTGTTATTAGACGCTCGGTAGCTAACCCTGATTTGTAGAATACTGCCAAATTTTGTATGATATATATCTGTCTATCCATTACACTGCCATGTCCTCAAGAGTTAAATTCAATTATTTATTATTTATACATTTATATATATATATATATATATTATTTACCCAAACAATTATAATTATAATAGATGTATGCTTTTTTATTTGTTTGTCTATAATTTTCTATCTCTATATTGTTGTGTTCATTGCTGTGATGAAAGCTTATTTTATTTTGTCTAATGATTATTGTAACATGTATTATTTGGAGATTTTTCAAATTATGCAGATTTCGCTATTTTAATCTGTTGATTTCATTGAGAATCTGACAAAGTCGGATTTAGATTTTTATTTTAAGTTTTGCGAAATTTTGTCATCATGCAAATGTTTTTCTCTGATTTCGTTTTGTAAATTAAACAATTCTCTACGGTTTAATTGATGTCATGACGGAATTATTAGACTTGAAAAATCAATCAAATTTTTCAAAAAATAAAATTTTAATTCAAAAATGTTTGTTAGAATTACAAATGGATGTTTCGACTAATTATTGCTGAGTCTTTACGGATAATGTAGGAATTTGCATTGCGAATTGTGGTAATCCACCAAATCCGGTAGTTTCGTCGGTGTATTAGACATCAAATAATGACGCTTATATAGTTACTGATATATAAAAAACATATAATATATAATAATATATATAAAAATACACATACAAAAGCTTTTTGAGGCTGAGTTTAACGGGTATTTCTAACAATAAATGCAACCATATTACTTCAACCGTTAAATCAGGGAATTTTGGAAACTTTTAACTTGAAGATACCTGAATAGTGAAATTAAGTAGTTATTATATTGAGCAAAAATTAGTAGGAGAAAGTGGAGAACAAGGGAATCCTCTTCTAGACTCTGAAAAATAGAATATGAAAACGACAGGGTAACCAATAGAAAAGAGGAAACAAACAACAAAATGGAATTTCCTTATCTCAATACACTTGAGAATGAGTTGCTAAGAACTCGTCATTAGTACTGTATTGTATGTAGCTGATGAGGTGATGTCAAAAAGTGATACACCCTCTTCCTAACTAGTAGTTTTTAGAAAGTTTTAGGTTTAAAACAAAAGGCAATATTAAAAATTGGAAAATTTTAAACTTTAGGCGAGAAAAAGTTTGAGAAATAAAAGACAAGTAGAAACGATGGCCAGTAATTCAAGTGACAGTGATCAGACACCTATGACGACTATCCCAACGGCTATTCATACTAATCAAGCAACTATCTCTAATAGTCAAATACCTATGTCTATCATTCCGGCAAACAATTTAAGTGATTTTGTAAGCTGTCAAAAATTACCAGTATGGATGGGATCCAGTTGAATTCGTCGGTTTTATAGCAGACTATTATATGTATGCTACAGCTTATGGATGGAGCCAAGCAATTATAGTTCAACGGCTTCCATTATATTTGAAAGGAGCAGCAAGAGAGGCTTGGCAACAGATTGACAAACGAACTATTGCAAATGATTGGACGAAGCTAAAAGATGCATTGAGAGCCAAGTTAATAGGCGGTGATATAAATCGGATAATGAGCCAAAAATTCTACAATAGAGTGCAAAAGCCGGATGAGTCGGTAAGTGACTTTGCGTATCATTTAACTACTGTTGAAGAGAAAGTCTTTGAAGTGACACCAGAACAAGAAGAAATGACAAAGCAAGTGAAAGAATTACGGCAAGACCAATTTTTCGCAGGAGTCAAAAAAGAGATCATAAAAGCCTTATGTTATGCTGACTACAATAACTTCAATGAATTGATTAAAAAGACTATGAAAATCGAATTGAATTTTAAAACTATCCAATCAAAATCAGAATGATTTGCAATTATCGATGAGCCAAGATAAATAAGTTCAGCTAGAAATAATTTACTTCAAAAATCAACCAGCCCATCTCCAAAATTCAGAAGGAAGTTTGAATCAAAAAAATCAACAAATAATTCCAATGATGAGGATGAAAGGCCAATTCAATGTAGTCATTGCCAAAGAATTGGACATCATGTAAATAAATGCTGGTTGAAAAATAATTTTCAAAAAATCCGAAGCCCTGTTCATTGTAATCATTGTCAAAAAGAGGACACAGTGATAGTCACTGTTGGTCTAAAAATAATATGCAAAGAAGCCCAAGGAGAATGTGGCCAGAGTGTTTGAAAAGAAATGGCGGAAACAGTTTCGATAAAATGAACAACAATAGTCAGTGAAATAAGGATAGTGTACAGTTTTAAAATTGTGGGAGAAAAGAGCATGTTTCACGAAATTGTTTTGCAAGATCAAGATCTCCATCAACGTTACCGTCACCACAAAGAGATAGAGTAAATCACCAAGGTCAAATTCAATGTCATTCTTGCAGGGCTATGGACACATGGCTAGATCATGTCCAAAGAATAGTAGAAAATTCCAGAGGCCGATATTAAAGAAAACTAGATTTCAGAGTATTGTGTCGCAATCGGATAATGTAGCTTTTGTGCAGTCAGATGATTTTAATGAAAGAATCGAAAATGAGATGAAACAGATGAGTCCACGATTAGATCGATTAATTTGCAAATTTGAATCAGATGAGGAATTCAATAATCATATGGTGTATGATTTACAGTCAGAAGAGTCAGGAACAGAGTTAAAAGTAAAGTTAACTAAAGATGATTTAGAAAGGTGAAAAAGTAACAATCATTATATTGAGAATTAAATACTTAATGGAATCGAGAGCATTAGACAAACACACTTTTAAAACTTACTCTACAAAATTATTATAATTATTATTACTATTAATCATTGTTGTTATGATTATTAATATTATTATAATTATTTAAACATTTATTAAATATAACAAGTTTGATCACACAATTTAATGTACATGTCACAGATAATCTTTTCAACTTGGATAAATCCATAAGCTTCATTTTCATGTTGGCTTTATCTGCTGGAATTACTGATGCTATCTTCGGATTTTTTCATCCGCTTTGCGACTCTTACTTAGGGAGAAAATTTCGCTAGAGATTTAAACGACACTGTCGCGGAATGTTTATTCTCAGAGTTTAAAAGTTTTCATAACCCAATTTATCAGATTTTTCTTTTTATTTTATAAATAAGTGTTTATTTACATATAATAATATAAAGTTTATACTAGTTGATTATATAATTTATAATTTGAATTATATGAAAGTGTATAACATATCTAAATTAAAACCTCTAATAGAACTTTTGATTTTACTTTATTTACAAGTTAATTAAAAAAATTTTGGAAAGGAACCATTGGTATAAAAATATCAAATTTTGGCAGAATATGTAATGTTACTTATTGCACATTCTTTCATCAGATTGTTAATTCGATTATGAGGTACTCCCATTTTAATTAGAAGATCAGATGTCTTTGTTTCAATTAATCCAAGAGATCCAAAGATGCATGTTAACAGTTTGACTTTGTAGTCTTGTTTTACCTTTTGTATTTCAGATCGAAGCCCCTCATATTTCTCCAAGTTTAATTTATCAACTAATTCAAAATTAGATACTGAGTCTATTGGACATTTCATGTCAACAAATAGAATAGTCTTTTTCTCAGTATTGGTAATGATAATATCAACACGTTCATTTGAGGTTGACACAAGTGAACACTTATGATTGAAGACAACTAGAAGTTCAGGATTTATGAGCTCATTTTTGACTTTCTCTAAGCAAGAATTAAGTCAATTCATTGCTAGTGATTGATTTATGTTACAAGTTTGAAGAACATGTGCAATTATTTCTTCATTAGATTTATATCTTTGACAGATGCCACTCTCACCGTTTCTATATGGTTTTGCAAACGTCGAGAGTGTGTTAGTGCGAACGCGTTGTACAAATTTCCATTCGAATTCCGTTAAGTCACTTCGAAAAACGAGTTTGTTAAATAATGGACAAAGTTTAATCACAGATACAAGCAGATTGCTGTTTTGGCTCATTTCCAATTTTTCAAGATACGAATCTTGTAGAGCTGAGTGAAAATCATTGACAAAGAATTTCATGATTCTGGTAATAGTATTCGTGTTCCGGTTAAAGAAGTCGTTAAACGGGTAGATGGATTTCCTTTGAAAGTTTCAAACAAGATCTTAACATTATGTACTCTTGTCATTAGATCCAAAGATTAATGTGCAAAGTGCTGTGACTACGAATATTCTGAAGGTTTTTAAATAGTTTAAGGATGTTAAATCATGTTTATGTATTGTTTTTTTAAAAAACATTATAATATAGATAAAAATTATAATATTTATATAAATAACATTTTAAATTAGTTAAAAGTATTTGAATATTTTTTAAATGTTTATTTATTCAAAATTAAATAAATATAAAAAAATAATTTGTTTAAATTAAAAGTTAATTCATAATATTTTAGTTGGTTTTAAATACCTGAAGATGACAGTTATGCTGTCGAAAAATATTGTACGAAGAGTTTTTTAATGGCGTTATCTTTTAGTTTTTGCTGGGTACTGATAAGGAAGAACTTTGTTTAAGGGGTCAGGGTAATGGTCACTAATCCCATACAGAACGCGCATAATTATACCACTAGGCACCGTCAACCAATGATGTTGGAACTTTGTACTAGTGGATGGAAGGTTAACAAAAGGTGAGCTCCTCTACAAGAACTGCTAATGCCTAAACCTCCCGTGGGTTCATGGATTACCATAGAAGGTTTATTGTCCGACTCGTGAAGGTCCCTTTATAAATATCCCTTAAATAATCTTGAAACAATGTGAATTTAGTTACGAGATCTTTCAATTCATATAATTTATTAATAAACGAAAAATTACAAATTATAACTTCAAACGATCACAAGTTCGAAGGTTAGTCAATTTATATTACAATGTTAATTAAAGTCAAAAATATGTGTAAATTGTCCTAATAGACGGGCTTCCTTCAGCTTGCGATTCTGAGCCCTCTCATGTTTACCTGGCCGCGGTTTTTGTGGCGGTGGGCGGTTTCGGACAGGCGTGGCCATTGTATTAGTCGTCTCCGGAGGAGGCCCTTGCCTTGATCACGAAGGTGTCATTGGCCGGAAACAATATGGTTTCGGCGTAAGTTGGTTTCAGGGCGAGATTGGTGTGGACCTGCAATTTCATTTCTAAGCCTCTATTGTACAGGCCTGTTGATGTATTTTTACTTTCAGTGATCTGGACAGGGTAAGCTCCTATTCGTAAAGTTGTTTCAGTTGGGCGATCTGTTGGTGGAGCTTTTTTGCCTCGTCTGGCCGGATACATGTCTCCTCCATGCGTCTACAACGCCGCACGAGAGACTCCGCGCGTTGCGACTGACTCATCGCGTCTTCATGGCATTTGGCAACGGCCCTTCTGAATTTTTCAAAGTCGGCTTGGTGGTTTTTCACTAGAAAAGAGGAATTTGATTTTAACTACAAGTTGGGTAATTAAGTAAAAACGATAACATTAAGATCAATGAATATATGTTAATGCGGTAAATGGCTTCCATGGTTAGTGCCATCTAAACTTCCTTATTAGTCTCTGACATTTTCATTGGGGTCATCTACCAAATTATGTGGGTGTAAACCTATTCATTGAAGTTGTTTTCTTGGTAATATTCGGGTCATAACGAGCTCGTGGGGTAGGATGTGATGAGTTATAGGATTAGCATGATACATCGGTGGCATTAATTAATCGAAACAACATTCGTAATTGCTAGTGGGAATTATTAGGTTCCTCGCGGACCATAATGTAAATAAAAGTCATGGTGGGAACTGTAGTAACTATCGAAATAACCTACGGTGGGCAAGTATAAGTAATAATAATAATCATAACAACATAAAAGTAATGAAAAATTTTATGATCCCTGAAATATTGAGTTGTTAGTTCCTAAAATAAGATTAAATAAATTTTGTTACTATATAGTAAAAAATAGAAATCTTATCAAATTAATATAATTAACACTAGAATATGTATGTTCTTCTTATTTTATACTACAGTTTTTCGCCATAATCTTTAAAAATCAAGCATTTCGAAAATATTCTGATATATACTATATTACTTAAATTGATTTCATTTGGCTTGCCATTTATTGCCATGGCAACTTATTATAGCATTCTCAATTTCTATAATAAAGTAAGGATTGATTTTTCTTGCTACGTTTTACTAATATTTTCAGGTATTTTAGATCCTCCTGGGAAATCAAGCCCTTACGGATAATACCTTCCGCCACTAACACCGCTACATGGTATAATTGTTAATATATTTTCATTTTTTATTAAATTTAACTGGTAGGGTCTCTAGATCTAACGAAAAATTCAAATAACCGAAATCAAAACACACAATTTCGGAATTTAATTGTTGGGCCAGAACAGGATTTTTTAACAAGATGCAACAAGATCCACACGAAATAAACACAGAAATAACATGAAAACTTGACCGAAAATTGACAATTTACTTAAAGAAACAAGAGTTCATGAAAATTAGAACAAAAATTAAACAATTCGAATTGGAAACAATTCAATTAAAAGTTAAAAATCAAAATTGTCAAATTAAACCATAAAAATAATAAAATTAGAGTTAAAATATACAAGAAATCACAAGGTCAAATTTTGTTTTACTACATCAAATTTAACACGCAAGATTAGGGTCACACAATAGGTATATATACCGATTCATTTTCACAGAATTCTAATTAATAGACTCGTTTTTAACGGACACCATTTGCCTTAAAGCAATTTTGAAGAAATCATAGAACTCTGTAAGTGGACGATTTTTCGGAGAATCTTCTCCACGCAGCGCACAAATAACTTCAATGGAGCTCTGTTTAGGTGTCTGCGTGGGGAAGGATTATTATGTGACGCATGCCCAGAATGATGAAGCCAATTATGCAACTATATGTACTACAACAATATACGTTTTAACAGTCATTATGTCGCGTCGAAAATTTTTCTGGCCCACAGCCGATACAGCACCGCAAGTTATTAAAATCCACACACCCCAACCGAACTGTGTAAGTGCGGCGTAAGTCCGCTAATAGTTCGTGCCCGTGAAGGCTACGGCGTGAGAATGCAGAAGCTGAAATGTCAATATCATCCGTTTTTATGGGAAATTGAAAGGTGGGGGAATAGTCTTTTGGCTACTCCTTCGCCATCCGTTTCTTGAAAATTTCAAATTACAGTCGGCTTAAAATCTCTACACCGAGTAGTCTTCTAATATCGACATGAAAAATCCTAAGGTCAAATAAAGGGAGGTGACAGGGAAAAAACGTCGTAAATCTTTGCTAATAAAAGTTCAATATCAGAAAAAATAATAATAGACATTATAAAATTTAAGTTGCTTCAATGCAAGTCCAACATCAGTCAAAATACTAATAGGTATTATAATTAAGTTGCGATAACGAAGTTCAACACCAGTAAAGCACTAATAAGTATTAAATTACCATAATAATAAGTCAGTATCAGGAAAAATGCAAATAAGTATTACGAATTTACATTGCTATGATAAGCGCTTACTATTAATAAAATATTAATGAGTGTTGTAAAACTAACATGATATGATAAGAGTTTGATATTGATAAACGCTTAAGGGCGATTATAAAATAGAAATATACTTGAATAAGATAAACAAAATTAATGCTCATAGGAAATCAATTCATAATAAACATCATAAACGAGAATCACAACCAGCTTGTTAGAAACGATACAAACACCAATATAGAAATACCAAATAAAATCATAGTAATCCCTTCTCCACAAATGGAGGACAACATTGTAGAAAGAATTGACTCATCCAATTGAATTCGATATTTGGGGGACCAGGTGTCCATCAGGTGAACAAATATAGCACCATTTGAGGAGGAACAGGGAAAACGAGCGGAACCTACCCGTGACGTATCGAGTAAAATGGAGGTCTACAGCACGATGTAATTTTAGGCAGAGCCAAACGATTAACTTACTCACCAAATCTATTAGCTGTAGGGGCGGCAAATAACGCAAGGAATCGAGGAGGCAAAACTAATAACAATATATTGATATCTAAAAATAAAAAATGAAATTCTAATAAATGCGAACATAATAAATTGACCTTTAAAATAAGTTATCACTCACCACAAGTACACTTTAGGCTGGTGTAAGAAAACTGCAATATCCAACCAATTGACATTTAAAATAGAACGGTGGCAAACTGATTGAAATTCCAAACCCTCACAATTATACAACGACGAAACCAAATTAAGAAATTAAGTAATCATAATTACGCAACTGAACAAAACAAACTCCACCATCAAGTTACTATAATGAAACAAACAAAATATATTGAGGTATGAAAGTTAACCATTACAATAATGAAATAAATAAAACCAATCAAAGTGGTAAATTAAATTATTATAATGATGATATTAAATGAATTAAATTCCATTATAGATCTATCAATTACCAAAATAAAAACTAGAATGGATTAAACTACGAAATAAAATAAATATAACTATAAAGACAGAGGAAACAAACCCGATCTTGAAAGCAAACGAGAAATCAGATGTAAGGAGTCAAATGAAATGAACTCCAATTATGAGTGCAGATGAAATAGATTACCGTTGAAAATGGAGTGAACCATCATTAATAGAGCCAATGAACCCACTACGACTATAAACGATTTACTAACATCCAATAGCGACGCAAGCCGGTCAGTCAACGACAGACCAAGTATTCCCATCCACGACCCATATTATGCCATCACAAATACTTTAATGACGGCGCCGTTACAGAACCCCCAGTATTCCATAAGATAAGGACATCGACAACTTGTTAGGTTGTATCATCTGTTCCGTTATTCTTTCTGACTGACTCCACCAATGCCAAACCATTACCCTATTTTTCCACTCAATAATGAATAAGGTTGCTTCAGGCAATTTTGTGCCTGATAAGATTAATCGAATAAAAAGTATCCACGACCTATTAATCGCTCAATAATTTTAGACAACTCCTGGATCGACGCGTAGGTATGGGACTATGCAGGATCTTGCAACGAGAGTTGGACAAGGCCCAAAAGCTAAAAGGAGAACTGCACCAACAAATCATGCAGTTAACTAGGGAAATTCAGCAGGTTAAAGCCACCTGGCAAGAGCCGAGGAAAGTAAAGACCCTCTACCAAAAGATGACGACAGCACAACGGGGTTGGGCTGAAGAGAAACAACTCAACCAGAATCAGAAGACTCAAATTCGTGGCCTAGAGGTAGCATTATCGGCATGCCAGGCGTAGAAAATTAAGTTCACGTAATGAGAGCGTCGAACACACAAGTATGAGACCAGGGTAAGAAAGCGCACGCGAACATTCTAACGGTAGTGCGTTTAACCCATCTTGAGGTCGGGCCAGAGTAGTTCTTTCGTAGCGATCACCTTTGGCGATCTCAAAACCAATAGTTACATTACCAACGTTGCCTAGCAACGGGTAACTATTGGGGGGCAAGGAAAAGTTCTATTTGAGGTTGAGGTTATTCCAACCATAAACCCCACATAATGCTTTTCAGCCTTGGAATTTTATCATGAGTAACAAATTTTTATGCTTTTATAAATAAATTTTCCAATCATTATTATGCTTATTACTTATAATTTAGATTTTAATTTACGAATTTTTTTGTAAAATTTTTACTATTGAAGTTTAAGAATTAATAATAATATTAAAGCTGATGATGACAGTAATAAGAATAATAATAGCAACCATAACTATAATGATCAAATCGAAAATAATAATAAGATTCCTAATAGTAATTTTAAAACCGTCAACAATAATAATATTCATAATAATAATAATTATCAAATTGATATTAATGTTGGGCTTAGAGCCAAAACTAAAACAAATAACAAATGTAACTAAAACAAAAAATAATAAAAAGGTGAGAATAAGGAAAATGGCCACTGCACATACACACGCACCGCAAGAAGAGACCAAAAATAAAATAAAACATATTAAGTAAAACAAATTAAAAATATAACAAAATTAAATAAAAACAAATAATTAATTAAAATCCTTGATAAAGCTGCCAATCGAACAGCTGCCAAAACCTTGCAAAATAAGGTTTAGAAAAAACACAGGCAAAAGAGGCGACCAGGAAACAAAATATTGAAGTTAAAAAATAATATTCTAAGAAAATAATAATAAAAATAAAGCCCAATAACAAAATATTAATGTATCAAAAAATAAAGAAAAATATATATAAAAAATTATAAAAATAATGCGAAATAAATAAAGCAATTAAAAAACCATAAAAATGACGAAAAATCGCCCATTGATCGCACACAGACACAAAAACACTATATAAGCAGTGACCAATTTCATTATTTTAACTCAGCCAAATTTAAAAACCAAATTACAACTTTAGCTTGTACAACTCATCTTAACCGTATTATTACAAACTTAGCAAGATTTTCAATTGAATTTACTGAGTAAGGAAAATTTTTGTTTTAATTTTCTTTTATATCGTTAATGTAATTTGATATGATAATAATATTGTTACGATGTTCGTAATGTTTAGTTCATATGATTTAACATATCGATTATATATAACGAGGTACCGATCAAAATTATACATATTATGTATCGCAGTAGTTCTCGATTTGGCAGATCCGCAATCAGGCTGGTGGGTTAAGTTCCTTAGTTGCGATTACGGGTCGAGCCTATTCGAAATCTCGGTCTGTCCGCGACGGGGCCTGGTCGAAAGACACGGGACCCTCCCCGTAGGGCACCGTTAAACCACTCGCAACGGCTGATGGAAACGTCGGTCGAGGCGAGCAGAACATTTCAAAATCACAGGAAGAACGCTAATGACTAGGGGCATTTAGGATGATTATTCGATAATCACTAGAAACGTTTTTTGAAAACCTCGACATCTAATTAAGGGAACACGGATAATAGGGGTAAGATAATTGACGAAAGATTCAACGAAATATTATCGGAGTAGAATTGCGAAGTTTGTGGGGAATGTCAGACTCTCAATATAATCTCGTGAAGGACAATCTAACAGTAAAATTTACACTAACCAAACCAATCACGCCAAAATCTGAAAATAAACCGGCAATGTCGATTCTATTTGCAATATGCTAGAATACCAGGCGATCAATAGGCTCACTGTTCACATTTACTACACCCTGATTGTACGACAATTACCGGCAGATTAGCAAACAAATTGCCCGCTCAAAATCTTCACGCATTACTAATCGCGATAATTTAGTAGTCAGTAAATCTAATTAACCAATCGATATGAGATGCCATCGACCAGAACACTCTAACTCATGTGTACTTATTAGGATGACATTATACGGAGACTATTAAACTCAAATTAATGCTAATCTCACCATTTTTGATTTTTCCGATATGACCAAGCTAATATTCACTTTCATCAGCCTCGAATTAGATAAAATAATCCTTGGCCATAGTCTCAAATCTGATATAGAGCACGAATGAAATCGAGGGTGCTAGTACGACCACGCACGTAAGGAGAGAGACAGAGACGGAGAGTCCCAATGAAAATAAAATTATTGAACTATGATCCCATATTAATTAGCTAAGACAGGACGCTGTAGACAAAAATCCCGAAACCACGATTAACAATTAGCATTAATATTCTTAACCCGACAGTAATAAAATCATCATGAGCGACATCACTAATATAAGAACGATATTGTAAATTTAACGTTACTACTATCACCCCAAATTATCTGATCACCCTTTTCAACAAGACAATTATCCATATGGTTGTGCGCATGATCAAACCACAACGATCTGAGGCCTTTCTTTCCCCAGATTCCTTTCCCCAGATTCCTTTCCCCGGACGAATAAAGTCTTATCGCGACGCAAGGGACAACAACTATCAATTGATTCGATATCTATATATGTAATGATAACCTCAGTAAATAATTCTTGCCTCTCTATTTAGTTAGTTTCACCGAGAAAATTGCCTATAACAGAATGTCTAGGTTATCAAATCTTCCGAGAATTCCCGTCTTTCCGAATCAACGATAGCTACCAGACAAAAGCTCGAACGTCTACGGCCGAATCGAAACCGCCGTCGTCGGGAGAGACACTGGGCGGAGGCGAATTTGGTGAGGGCGAACGAGCTAGTCGAAACACACGACCTGCCCCCAGCTTACACTGAATTCGAGTTTCCGGAGATGGACCCGGAATAGTGTATGCCACATCATTGACAATTCACCCGCCACCCACTCCTATCGACATCGATCAAGAGGCGGACGAGTCGGAACTACCAAGTTTGAATCACATCCTGTAAGATTTGGGTCTAACATCCGACGAAACAGCCATCCTAACTGGGCGAGTATCATCGACTATCCACTCTACGATCGACCCACCGGTCACAACGAATCAGGAAGAACCGAACTCTTCGGTTTCACCCTCAACAGCAACCTATCGAGTCCCTAAACGTCGGCGTTTACCGGTCGACATAGACGACGAAGCGGAATCATAATTTGAGAAGAACACGTTTACCCCATGAGAATATACATCACTGAGTAACCCCAATCTAACTTAGTTCACCGTGATTCTTCTGTCGAACTTTATGATTGTAGTATTTTTCCTCTAGCTGAAATTATCATAAATAAATAAATGTCTGGATTACACTTATTTTTCATTTAATATTTTGGACGTATAAACTGATGAAGACAGTCATGAATCTAAATGAAATTTAGTGATGTGGCTCATTCAAATAAAGTGCGGGAAGTAGCTAGGAATAGTCTAAATAAATGGCGGGGTAGAAAGGATAACCGACCCTCACGAGGCTGCCGGAAATAGGTTAATGATAATCAATACTAATGTAGAACGAGTGTTTAAAGTCCTGTGTTGAACGTTCTCACAATTCATTTCCCTTGACAGTTAATACTATAAATTGGGTTCACAGTAGAAATCCCAGGGTTCAGATGGTAAGCGTAAGTCCTTCTAACGGCCGCTGTGGACAGGTAAGCGAAGGTCGCTCGAGGAGTAGTACTGAAGACAGTGCTCACCTGCTCGATTGGCATTCGGCTGTCGCGTACAGTACCAACATGATTTCGGTCATGGGTACTTGACAGTACATTAAAATTGTGAGGTGTACGTGAGTAAGTCGACCCTAGATTGCGGATAGTAAGATGGTAACCAGGGATGTGAGTTATTCGTAATTGCGTTCTCCGTATACTCCAACAATAACAATAATACGAAGATTTATAATAATAATTTTAGTACTAACAACCATAAGGATAGTCCTAACAATAATAGTAATTATTATTATGGTAATAATAATCAATTGAAAATTAAGGATGATAATAATACTAGCAAGGTTCACAATAATGTTTCCAAAATTAACAACAATGGTAATAGTCATAATAAATAATACAAAAATAATAATAATAGTAAGTTATAATAGTTTCTAATACATTCCGGGGGTAGTAAGGATCAATATGGAGTTTAAGAGGAGTTGGGTCCGAATCATTTCCTTTGAGTTTGAAAACAAAAGTTTATCGACATTAAGTTTAAGATGACTTATTGCTTTTACAGTCAGGATACTAAAAATGGTAAATGTAAATTAAATGAATCCCTAAACGATTTTCACATGAAGATTTTATACGAGACCGAAATGGACTAAAATTTCACTACAACGAGATTTCAACTTTTTATACTTAAGTGTATTAAACTATACGTTAAATTCAGCCTTTCGAATTTTCTTAATTTCCTAATGTTTTTTAAGTCAATGTATCAGTAATCGTTCCACGCTCTTAACTGGCCATTTTTATGTTTTTTTTTATATGTTAATCGATTTTAGTTCTTCCTCACGGCCACTCTCAGTCATTACAACGGTCAGGCGATAAGGTTTCCTGGGGAAAACTCTGGGTTGTTCTGACAACCGTCCTCACAGCTTCTTTACCTCCTGGACACTACAGTCAGTGATTTAGCACCACTCGTAGTCGGTCAAAGATTTTTTTTATTTTACTGACTTGTAAGTTTGTAAAAGTGATTTTATGTGTGATACCACTCCGTCGAGGTGGAGTTCGATCATGAATAAATTGTTCTAATGAATGAAAATAAAGGTAAAAATAAAAAAAATGCATAACATAGAATTCAAATAAAGAACTAAAATAAGAACTAAAAAGAATGTAAAGAGTTGGAGTGAGTTTTTGCTCGACAAGCATTGCCTTATATACCACAATTGTTCGTGTGTGTTTTGATACAATAAAACAAGGAATTTTCCAGAATATTCCAAAATTATATATTTTTAATTCCTTTTAATTTAAAATTAAATTTTTATATTTTTGTGAACAAATTTTTTTATTTATTTTTCTTTATATTTTCTATTTTTCCTAAATTTAAGTTTTCCGCTCAAAAAGACACAGGCGTTTCGTGCTGGTCAAAAAAATATGGGCTTGGTTGGTTGGCTCCACAATATGCCTCCTTCCTTTCTTCTCCTCCATCTCCCTCTTCTTTTTCTCACCAGGAGGCGAACTCAACTCAGTCCTACTCAATGAAACAATTCAGTGAATTTATTACGAAGTGTAATTTTATTGGTGATTTAGATGCAAAGAAATAGATTTTATGATAATAACAAATTCAATTACAATGTCAAGCAATTTTAGTTACATTTAATGGTTCAAACTTCACTATCGGGTCTACAGAATATCTAAATACATTTAATTGTAACGAAAATATTTATGTGATATCTCGCATCGCATATCATATTAAATATTAAGCTGCAATTACAATGATGGTATTCTTATTGATTGGAGAGTCTACGCGTCGAGTATTGATTTTGTGATTTGACTTATTTAACAAGATCTCTGGCATCTCTCATGGAATTTTAGGCCAATTCGGGATACTATGCACGGAAAATTTATCAGTTTTTACTAATTTCTCTTTAACGTTTATATGTCTCAAAAGTGTCCATATATAATTATGTGGAACACTACCGAAAGCGTCTTTGAAATCAATCCAGGCAATAGTTAACTGTGAATTTTGCGTATTTCGAGTGCTCAAGAATCGCAGAAAGAATAGAATTGTGCTCAGTACAACCTTCGTATTCTGAACCCCCCTTTTGTCCAATATGTAATAGATTATTTTCTCTAATCCAGAAACTAAGTCGATTTGAAAGAATAAAAGTAAATACTTTGTAAATCATTGACAACAGAACAATTGGTCGCCATGATGAAATCTTGTAATATTGACAATTTTTATCTGGCTTAGGGATCAATATGGTTTTGAATTATATCCAGCTTGTTGGAATAGTATTTAATTGAATGATGTTATTGAAAAGTAAAGCCAGAATCTTACACTCAGGATCTAGAAGCAGAAGATCTTAATAACATACATTATCTAATCCTGGTGAAATGTTGTCAGCTTTTCGAAGAATAGGCAGAATTTCCATTGTTAATATTATATTTAATTCAAGTTCACTATTAGAAATCTTACTGAAATTACTAGCGGTTTCCCAATTTTTAAATATTACATCGGGATGACTGAAGTTGTTTACAGTTTCCTCAAATAGTAGTTCAATATTTTCAATATGACTACCTAGTATTTTGTTGACAGTTTGTTTCATATTTATCATAAATTCACTCGAGTTTCTAATCTTTCTAGCTTTGCCATGATTTCTCCAGAGATATGGTTTTCGTAAACTTTGATTAGCGAGACGAGGGATATTTAAGAGAATATTACTTATGATTTCATCGATGATTGAGTTTGAAAATGTAATAAAGATAGTTACTTTTCTCTATGTGCTGTTTCAAAGTGAATTATGTGGAATTAACCGTTATCAATTTAATGCGTCTCTCATCTTTGATAAAATCATTTTTATCAACAATTGGAACAAGATAGTTTACTACGTTTCCAATTTCATGGAGGTTTATATTTTCCAGAGACCTATCTAGTATGTATTTTCTAATGAATGCACAAAATAAAAGTTTACTAAACAAACCGGATTCTTTTATATCATGTCGACATGTGCAGTAGTCATAGCACTTCCTTCACTTTCTATAAGTAATTGATTTTCAATAGTATTCTACTACAAAAACGTTCAGTAAAGACATTTAAATTATTAGTCAATAAACTAAAAAAGTAATAATGCTCGTCTGTGTCATAATCGATCACCAACAGTAATTCATGGGCTTTAGGTGAAGTTATTGCAAAAATTACTGTAGCTTTCCTCATGTATTTAAAGTCTAAAAAGTCTTACGGGTATTGAGTGCAATCGTCTGAAATTAAATTGCACATGGTCCTATTAAATACTATATATTTATCTGATAATTTTATTTGATTAAAATAATCAAAGATTAATTTATCACTAATGTTCCAATTGATCTAATTAAGGCCAGGTGAAATCTCATCAGAAGATTTATATTTGTTTTTACCAAGAAAACAAAATACTTTGTCATGGTCAATATTTATTTCATAAACAAGTTTTTCAAAGAATACAATAAAAGAACAAGCAAAATATTGAGTATCTTTTGAGTATCTTTTGAGTCAAAGGAAGGGTGTGAAATTCCATGGTAAACTATAAACTATATCTTACAGCTAAGACAGAATTGATTGAGGAAGTCTGTTATTTTTACACCAATTTCAATAAGTCTTTCTTCAATAATTCGGTAATTAAAATGAAAATGTAACTTCTATTAAGTTTAGTCAAATAGATAAAGACACCAGTCGTTGAATTTAGGAATTACGCAAAGGATGTGATCTATTTCTTTGAATTGCTTAAAAGTGGCTTTTTTAGAAATATAGGAATCATTTTGTGCAATTAAATTCAATATCAGTTTTGCTGACAACACCGATACTTTGGAGTTATTTTGTTAATATTTACTAATTATTCATGACACACATGGCATTTGAACATTTAGTAATCTCGTTATGTCTGAATTATTATTAGTGACCCTTTTCTTTACAAGTACATTTTAAGGATTGATAGATGATATATTCATTTTTGTATAATTTGAACCACCGAATAAAGGTTGTATAATTTGTTAGGCTTTTGTGATATAGATGCACATCTCTGATTTCTTCAATAAATCTATTAGGAAAGTTGTTTACTGATTATCATTTTTTTTACTAATTATCACAGCATAAGCGCAAGTAAATGGACCACAGTAAAAATTGTTATCTTGATAATGAAGATTTGTATGTGGGTGGAAAGACACTGCGATGTTGAGGTTGAAAAATCTATTTAAGACAATGTTTATCTTTCGAGCCATTTGCTTATTAATTAGTTTGTTCCGGTTATTAAATATGGGATGGATGAAGTAAAAACAAAGTAATTTCTTACAATAAACAAAGGACAGAAGACGATTTCGGCATTGTTTATTGTCTGAGGAATCGGATCTACTTCTTCCTGAATATTTGAGCAGAGAATATTGACTAGGAAGCATTTTTAATATCCATGCATTGGATTATCAATGTGATTTTCAAGAAACCAGTCAATGTCGTTATTTGAAAACCATATCTGAGGATCACGATCAGTAAAAGTGATTTTAAATGAGTTTAATGTGCGCTCTGCATCAGTTTCCATAGGTAGATTGCCAGACGCTTGAGCTAATGCAGGCACACAACTGCAGTTTGTCTTTAATGATTGCTTATTCGAAGTTGTATTTTTTGGTCTTGGGAAAGATTTTTATTTATATTATCTAGAGTATCTTTAGTATCTAAACTGGCTTTATCAAATGTTGTTTTGACAAGTAAAATTGCGTCAAGTAGGCAATTTTCACAAACGTTGATGTTTGTTTCTTCTCTGATTAGTATTCATTTATTGAGTTTATTTTTGTATTTTAGGCATTTGACATGTTCAATTACAACAATAGAGTCAATAATTTCAATATTTTAAGTTGGTTGGACAAAGTTGTAATTCTGTTCCAATATTTCTCATTCACTTTCACTGTTCATGATTAACTTGACCTTTGAAATAATTACAACTATTTGTTGGCCCATTTGTGGAGTGCAATATTTATTACAGTTTTCAACAATCTGGTGTTTTATTTTTTTCATTATATAATTCTTTTTATCTCGCATCAAGAAGTAAATAAATCTTTTTGACTTTACTCCATGTGTTTCATCAAATAATTTTTCATCATCGATGGTCTCCATTAATTTAGTAATGCAATTTCAAAAGCTTTTCTTTGTAGCTAGTCTAATAATAGGAAGTATTTGGTATATTTTCAGTGATTTCAGAAGCCCAGCATTCAAAGACTTCAACGGAAACAGAAGGACATCGCTTATATAACAAAGTGAATTAATCAGAAAACAATTTTGAATGTAGTTCTTAACATAATCTGTATAAGTTTGGTTTTGCAAGAATTTTAAAGATCCAACCAAGCCCAAGTAATTTTGATGGAAAACTAACTCAACGTCATCTTCAGACATGCTGACCAAATCAAATAATCCAAGATTGAACATAATGTCAGGGCAGTTACTCAATTCACAGTATTAGATTGATAAAATTTTCCTCCTTCATAAAACACATTTTCAGGAAATGTCTTGTTTAGTTTCAAAGAATCAATTAATTTTAAAATCGATAAACTTTTTGATGAAGAATTTTCCACAAAACTAATCTCTTTTAGAGGCGGGAAAAAAGTATAAAAGTTGTTCATTTGTTTTCGTGAAAGTTCTGAAAAATTTGATATTAGAGAGCGTTAGTTTTATTAGAGTTTAACTCAGGATTAGTTAAATCAAGTAAAAAAAACTGACTGTTTTCAAATTTAATTTGAGTTTTTACTAAATAACTCGGCAGTTGTTTAGATTTCGTGAGAGAAATTATTTTATTTCCCCTGTTTCTCATCTTTGTTTTTATATAGAAAGTCGGTGCTTAGGTCTGACTCCTTGACTCTGGGTACCCCACAATCGATTTACTTTTATTATATTTGGATTCGTTTCGTCATTTGGCATCCACTCATACCCGTTCCCCTGATAAATATTTATTTTAAAATTTTAATTGATTTTGCCGTTTTAATTATTATTTCGAATATCAATGTTTTTATTGATTTTCCATTTTACTTTTCTGAATTTTGTTAACCCCAACATATCTCCCATTTTAATTTAGATTCGTCCTCGAATCTGTTTATTTCTGATTAACATATATACTCATAGACATATCATATTTATCTATTTGACGTCCAACGGACACTTCTATAATAATAACGATAATGATACTAATAATAATAATAAGTTAAGGGGCTAGGATTGATCTCTAGTAGATCATTTAGGTATACATTTTTATAAATCCTTATCGAGTTCAATTCGACCTGAGTAGTTAGGGGTTGAATAGTAGATTAATTTACGATTGAATCACATATTTTTTCTGATGTTTTGTTATCAATCATATTACAGGGTAGCATCAGATATGTTTACGCTTCCTAGTATTAATTTTAAAATGCCACTGAATAATACACATGGTGCTAAAAACGACCCCATAATACTATCAAGTATAAAAATCATCCAAATACTGAATAAATAGCATAAATTAAAGGATTTAAATAATTAGGTATAAACAAACAAATCTCTGTGTAAGTTGATAATGTTAATTAATTTTTACCAACGATTGACGGCTGCATAGCGAGGCTGGGCCGAAGAAAAGCAGATAGTACAAGCCAAACGGACATAGATCCGCGGTTTAGCGGTATCCCTACCGGCTTGTGAGGAGGGAAACGCGGTACTTACCCACTGGTCTTTGCCTTGACGTAACTTGCATAGAGAGCCGAACCGCTCAAACACTTCATTGGAAGCGAAACGATCCGCCCTCGACCAGGAAAAATGGAACGTGCCTGCCGTCGACAACTAGTCTAATATAACGACCAACCTAACTATTTAATCCAGACGTTTAGTACTCATGAAAGCTCTTTTTAATTGTTGTATCAATAAATATTAATCGATGTTCAATTAAATTCAATTCTTCGGTACGTATAACAGTCTTCGAATAGAAAAATTAGTAAACAAAAGCGATGGGACCGGAATAGTAAAATTGAGCATAAGCCTTCTAACGACAGTTCGTTGAACCCAACATGAGGTCGGGCTTTAGCAATTCTGAGAGTAGAGCTCACCTTCTGAGGTCTCATAGCCAGTGGTTGTAGTTCCAACGTTGCCTAGCAACGGGTAACCATTAGAGAGCAAGAAGCATTGTATGTATGGGTTACAAGCTCACGAACCACTAACCTTCCACTGATATGTATGTGAAGGTGAAATTGGAAGACCTCAAGGGCAGGATGAATAATTAATTATTATGTATGTCGTGAAGTTGTTTTTTCTTTCCGTCACCTGCTGTGTATGTGTGTAGACTGATGTTATACATCTAGAAAATTTACCCCATAAATGACATTTTCGACTATTTAAAAATCTATAATAACTTTTTTTGTTTAAATTATATCATTTAACCGTAAGTTGTGCCCAGAAATCTAATAATAATCTTACGATTTCCTTCAGATGTATAATTTGCTACGAATCCCGAAGATAAGTGCAAAACCACGGTAGCCGAGCCATCTTCAAATTTGACCCCACTCTTCTATCATCAAAACCGCAACTCTTGTGATATTGAATGGTTGAAAACCTTCTTTGTAAGTTCCTCGATCTCCTTAAAATAAATATACACCGATTGCTCTTCTTTAGCATATTTTAACTCTGCAGAAAGATCTTCTTTAAGCGTAATATCAATAATTATGTTTTTTATTGAATTCTTTTCTGTTTTTTCAAAACTTTTCAGGGCATCATTAGATAAAAATGCTTTTACCAATGTATGATACATATGACACGAGATCATTGTTAATTCAAAGAACTTCTCAATTTCTTTTACGAATTCATCGATATAATCTTCGATTCTGAAAACTTCTTGTTAGCTTAAGGAATTTATTAAAAAAATTGCTCGTGGTAGCCAAATTAGATCGAGTTAGAACATCCATTTTTACAAAATATTACAAATTTAAATTCCTTCGATTTTCTGCCGCTCTGAGGATATTTAAACAATTCTATTTTGAGAATTCTATTATTATTAGATAATTTAAATTCATTATTTATAAATGTTATTTTTAGTATTCATCCTTACAATTAACATTGACAAAAATGGAATATTCGAAATGAATTAAAATAAATTAATATAATTCTACTAACAAATTATAATTAATTGTTATATTTACTACTACTATAATTATCATTATTATTATAAAAATTATATTTTCATAAACAAATCAACAGTAACTCACCGAATTAGGACATAAAGGAAAAAAATAAATCTGAAACGCAAATAATAACAAAATGAAATAATTATTCAACCTGATTTAGAACTAGAATGTGGGAAATGAAATAGTATGATTTAAACGTGGATTTGTACAAAATAAGTGGTTGTTGGGCTAAAATCGGGCTACACTAGGGAAAAAACCCTGAATGCATCTCCCTGTTCCATTCCATTTTATGCCCATAAATCTCGATGAGATAACAACCGAGGGTAGGTGATAACTATTGAAAATAGCAAAAAATAAGGTTTAATTATAGAAATTTAATTAATTTGGATTTAAAGTTTTAACACATGAAATATCTAATTTAATTAATTTAAACAAGAGGGGAATGACAATAAATTTTAGTTCAAGTTTAAAAACAAAGATTAAAAACAAAATAGTCTATATGATGAGATCGACGTAAGATCTAAATTTTTCGTTAAGTAAAGTTTTTCTATTTATCTCACAAGCAAAACATAATACCCGATGGGCAAGCCGAACCATTTATCACTCATTGAGGGTCGGTGATATTTAATGTGACCTTGATATGTATCGGGGGGAAATAGGTTGATTTGATGTGCCCTAAACAGGTATCTGTGAGACCTAGTAGTAAAATACAAGAAGCCAGGTGCGAAGAAACGTAAGCCCTTCTAAGGCCGTCCAGAACCCAGAGACGTAGGTCATCCAAGGAGTAGTGCTCACTTGCTTAAATGATTTTCGGCTGTTGTGCATAGTACCAACCTGAGTTATCTCACGGCTGGACAATGGTATAGCAAAGTTATGAGGTGTACGAGTTGGAGGGTAGTCTTAGTAATTTAGTGTAAAGGAACGGATGATTTTGGGTCCCATAGTAATGTAAAGGGAAATCACAAAATTACCCGTAAACCAACAATTATAAAGCAAAAGGGAACAGAAATAAAAGGACCAATGAGATCGTATTGAGAATTCAGCAACCTCTGGTCCAGAATTTTAAAAAAATATATAAGTCTCATTAATCATTGTCAATTATTTAAAAAAAAATTGTAAATATGAAAACAAGAAAATTATTCATTATAAAGGAAAGTGGAACAGGAATAAAAGGATCAATGAGATTGTATTGTTGGCTATAAGCCATATTTTAAACAAAATATAATGACTATTTAATGTCATTTTAGAAATTATCAAAATGGCTGCGATAACATGAGCATACACCGCAAGCAGAAAACAAAACAAAACCAATTAAAACCAATTTAAAAAATAACATATTTAATTAAAAACAAATAATTAATAAATTTCGCATACAATTCGCACACAGAAAAATAAAATAGAACACAAAACCGCCTATAACCTTGTGCTTGGCACTGATGGATCACTAAAATGTTAAACCTGCCTAAGGGTAACTACTTTCCACCCAGTGCCTGCATAAGAGTTTTAACCGCTAGTCACCCGTCAAAAATTGACGTTGGTACTGTGAACTAGTGGACTGAATACTAGCAAAGGGTGAGCCTCTTTTCAAAGACTGCCAATGCCCTAGTACTCATATGGGTTCACGAGCTGTCGTAGAAGACTTCGTACTCTAACTCTATCGTCCCCGTCTCAACTGTTTATCTATCTTATCATTTTCGATATCTAGCTCATCAATTTAGCCATCTTAGCATTTCAATATTTAACTATGTCAATATATCTTTATTACTAAGATCAAAATCAACACCAATATAATTATTATTTAAATTTATCGACAATTATAACATTAAAGGGTTGATCACAATGTCAAGAATGTTGAATGCGCGGTATTCAGAATCCGTTCGCGCCAAGAATGTGTCTAATCAGACAAGCTTTGTGGAGCTTGAACAACCTCTCACGCTTTTTTGCTAGGCCGATTTCTTTTCCGATTTCGTTTTGGTACTTCTTCTAGCGTACGTGAGGGCCCTGGAGTGAGGATCTACACTCCAATATTCTTCCCCGTTACATTCCTAATTACTATGGCCTCTTGTTCGGCCAATAGTGTCGCACCACTCTGCACTAATCCTGTGCGGATTTCGTCCTTCAGCTTCAATTCTCTAATCTCCCTCTCTAGCACCTGGGCCTTCTTTTCTGCTTGCCGCAGGGCTTCGTCCTTCTGTGTTAGTTTAATCTTCAACCCTTCCATCTCCGCCTTCAACTTAGATACCGCTTCTGGACGGAGCCAGGTCTGTTCCATATGGCGGCATTTCCGCACCATGGCCTCCTTTCTCTGACTTTGATTTAGCTCATAGACGTGGCACCGGCCAACGCGATATGCCCACCGTTGGGGACATTCTAGGTCCTCTTATTCTCACAAAGTTTCGCAAAGTCAACATGTTATCAAAGACCCTAATAATGCGGCCATAAATTACTTAAAATTTGAATTTTATACTCATATACATAATAATAGTATAATAATAATACAGACTCTAATAATATTAACAATAATGACCATTTCCATAACAATTAGAATTACATTAATAATAATAATTATCATAATAATAATATTGATACAATTGATTTTTTAAATGTCAAAATTTTTATTCTTAATTTTTTATTGAAAAACTATACTTAAAACCTTAAAATTTTTATTTATTATCGTTGGAAAATAAAATTATTTAATTTAAATTACTATATGGTAATTTATAAAATTTTAATTTATATAAGGTAATTAATTTTAATATAAAACGTCTTATTGTATGTTATCTGCTATCATTTCGAACCTTAAAACTCAAGGGTTTAAGAGAAATTTCGTTATATGCCATTTTACCTATATATATTCCATCCTGCTTCCCACTTATTGCCATGGCAACTTAATCAAAAATTCCCAATTCCTATGTTATAAGTAAGTATTGATTTTTTAGATACTTTTTACTGAACATTTTGTATTTTAGATGTTCTTGAGGAAAACAAATCCGTATGGGTGCTTCCTACCAGCACAGAAATTATCTACCAGGTTCCTTTTGCTCATTTAATTCCTTTTACTTAAATTTTCATTTTAGGATCCCAAGTTTCAGTAAAAATCAATGCTCGCGAAATTTGGAAATTTTTCTTTTTTATTAAATAGAATTCATACGGTAGTATTATTAGTTTTCTTTTCAACGTTTCTCTTTAAATTAGTAGTGATAACAAATATAATAATAGTAGTAATAATAATAATTATCATAATGATAACCCTACTAATAATAATACTCATAATAATAATAAGAACAATAGATTAATGATAATAATAACAATAATAGTAATAATGATACTAGTTTGATAGTAATAATAATAATAATAATGTCACTAATAACCACAATAATCATAATGATAAGGGTAATGATAATGTGAGATTAACAGTAAGAATATTATTAACATTAATAATAATAATAATAATAATAATAAAAATAATAATAATAATAATAATAATAATAATAATAATAATAATAATAATAATAATGCGAATAGTAATAATAACAATACTAACCATTATAATGGTAATGGTGGTAATAATATTGATGATGGTGATAACAATAATAATGAAGCCAATACTAATAGTAATAATAATATTGAGAACAATAATATTAATGGTAATAATAATAATAATAATATTGGATTAATAATAATAATAATAACAATATCAAATGAACAATAATAACGATGGTGGTAATAATGATGGTCATTTTACGATCAGTGGTGTCATATAGTTAAATTATGCAAAGATGTACCGTGTTGTGTCGTTATCAAAATATGATGGTTTAATTGATGGGGTAAAGGTGGAATTTCGAACTTAATATCGATCTTTGGTCAATTAGAGTGTTAAGGTCAAAAATATTGATAATAATACAATTAATGGCAATATAAAAATTTAATTAAATATATCTTCCTACTTTGAACCGATCTTTGTCAGCTATAGTTCGTTGTGGTTAAAACGTTAAATTTCACAATTTTTTCATTATGGTTGCAATTCAATTTTATATAAACTAGATAGTGACGTTTGTGTTAAAGTTCGTTCTATCGTTGAATTCTTGGTTGTTTCTCCTAAATGCAACTCTATCTGTGTGTTTCATTGTATTATGTTAATCTTTATATTTAAACCTTTCCCAGGACCTCAACACTACTCTTTCGAGGGTTGGGCAATAGGATTTAGGAAGGGGGAATACTGAGCGGCTCCAGCTACTGCCTTCACCACGGGTTCCCCGCTAACAACCGATTCGATTCGGGGTAACGAAATTATCATTTTATTATCTTGCGTGCATGTGGGTTATGGTGTGTATGACCAATTAACGTGCTGGTTAAACAAATATGGGTTTAATCAGTTTTTGCCCAACACTGGCAAAATAAGGTTTAGAAAATACACAGGCGGAAGTGGCGACCAGAATAAAAGTAGAAATCAGCAAAAACAACAAATTTAAATTTAACGAAATTAATATTAAAAAATTAAGAAAAATTGATAGAAAAAGAAAAAAAATATTAAAATAAATAAAAGCCATTAAAAAACCCGAAAAAATGGCCAAAAAGGTTTAAAATTCGCTCATTGGTCGCACACATGCACGAAAACACTATAAATACTGCGCGGGATATAAGCCCAACCTCGATTAGGGGCGCTTCAAAATCTTAGATTAAAAATCGCAGTCAATCTTCACGAGAAAACACATTAATTAATTTACCTGTGAAACTTATAAACACCCCCACACGGAATGTCAAGATCAAGTGTGCCGAGTAATTGTAAACTCGACTAACTCTAGAATTTCAATTTTTACCGAGTCACCGGTGAGATGTCCCACTGGCACAATAATCAACTCGGTCAGTGAAGTCAAAGCTTGTGTGTAAAGTAGGTGTGCATGTGTATGCATGCGCTTTGTCTGTAACATCCTGAAAATGAATTGGGCCCCAAAAATTCCTTTTTCTTTTTAATTAATTTAAAACTTATTTATCCTATTATAATCATTAATCTAATTAATAAAAATTCATCTCGAGAAATTCCCTTTTTATAGCCTCTTCTCTGTTCCAAAAAACATTTGCGGAGAAAGTGTATTAGAAATTTCCAACTAGCCAGAAATTCTCTTCGAAGAAGAAAATCCAGAAAAATGCAATCAGGCTATTGAATACCCAAAATATCGCCGCCCAAAGCAAATATATCTACCCCACCCAATATCCAGAATGACAGCCTCTCTCACCTACCCTGTCAACAAAAATATAACAAATTATTCGTGGAGCACGAACGCGCGTGGGGCACGTGGTTCGCTCCAGAAGTTGTAAAAGCCATGCATAATCAGATCCATCGCCTAAAGGGATGTCGCGATGATCTGATTTCTGAAAATCGGGCTCAGAGGATTATTATAAATGATCAGAGCGCCGTACTAATCGGAGGCCGAATTGACCAAACGAATAGCCGGCCGCGATCTAGCACTGCAATTAAATCTGATACCGGCAAACCATATCACAGAAAAACACGAGCCCGGCCCAGCGAAAACTCCTAAAACAAGCAAAAAACATAACCCCAGCAAAAACCGGCGACGCCGTGAACGTCAAGCTGAGGGAGCCACAACACATGCAAATGCGGCCAGAGTGATAGAGGAAGCCACCATTTAGGTCGCCGAACAATACTCAGTATTTGTCAAGTCAGACGAAAAATTTACTGAACCGACGAAACCCGTGGAACCAACGCTTCGAATCTGCGCCGGCAAAAGATGAAATGCAAATTTGCTTGGGAGTATCCCCGGTTACAACCACCACGTCGATAGTCGAAGAAAACAGAAACTTGTCAACTTCCGTCGGATACTGGACCGATGACTTCGGGGACGAGCTCTGTCACTCAGTTTCTCAAGTCGGATCTAATAAATTAAATCTCGGCCGAAAACGGAAATTTCCAGTTGATATTGACGGAGAATAGACTACGATGCTAATTGATACATTTTCTGAGACTTATTACAAATTTATGCATTATTTGTACGTATATATATTTTTTTCTTATTGTTACTAGTTTTATTAGCAATTAAATTTTGTAATTAGCCTTATTTTTCTTGTTTGGTGAAATTTTCAGTTTACCTCTATAATTAATACGTACTTTATATTAATGACCATGACCAGGTATGATATGCAGGTAGTAAGGGCCTAATTAATGCAAATAATATCATTAGAAGGGTAAATTCAACTGAGAAAGTTAAATTAGGAGAAATCATAGCTCTCGATAAATTAATTTTAAACATTTGAGTGAGGATTTTTGAAAGAAACAGAATATAGTTTAGTCAAAGATATGATGCGAACCTTAAGACAACCTTATTTTCCCTTAAATTAGAAATAAAATTTTTTAAAATTAAAAACAGCTGATCGAACAGATAATTAAATAATTTCGATAAATTTTCAAATTATCGCATATTAATTAAGCTAAAATTTTACGAAAACCTTATTAACCAAGATTTTCCCTTCAGGAAATTTCTAAATATTATTTAAAAATTATTAATTAAATATTTAAGTTAATGTTGTATAAAATAAATTATTAATAGTTAACGGTAAACTTGAAAGTCGATGGGAAAACTTTATCCCGGACGCATACACGAGATCAATAATAAAGGATGGGAAACGTGAGCACTAATGCCGAAGGAGTCAGAGGAGTTAAGTAGACGTAAGTCCTTCTAACGGCAGTCAGGAACCCGAAAGCGAGATTATCACAAGGAGTAGTCTTAGAAATGGGGCTCACCTGCTCATGGACTCTCGGCTACTATATACAGTACCAACATGAGCTTGCTCATGGGTATATAGTGGTAAGGTCAAAATTGTGGGGCGTCTGGGTGAGACAGTATCAATATTAGGAAAGTAAGGACTTAGTGAAGTAAGATTGAAACAAATGAGCAAAGATTTAAACAAAATTAATTCCACCCAGTACACCAACAGTATTGAGAACGCAGCAATCTCTTAGGTCCAGAAATTAAAAAATGTTAAAGTCTCATCAATCATGGGTAATTGTTAAAAAAAATTAATAAAAACCTAGCGAGAATTGACGGTCATAAAACATAAGATTAATTTAAATATTTGTTATATCTATTATCATCATCATCCTTATCGCCCACTAATTTTCGATAACTTTATTTTTTCTTAAGTATAAAATCAAAGAATAAATTTATTTATGTAGAGCCTGATACATTCAGATTTTAAATGGTTCAGATAAGATATAGGCATTAACACGCAGAATTTTTAAAAATAATTACAAAGGACGAAATCAATTATGGCACTGTCGATGACTTGGCGAATACGATATCATGCACCGCCGTCCAATCCGCGTTAAGCCAAGGCCGAAAAAGTGAGGATGAGTAAATTAAATTCTTAAATTTTATAAAGGTTAGTGAGTCTTTATTTTCATTGCATATATAGTGTAGTTAAAATTTGTTATTTTAAAATTTATTTGCTAAATTAAAAACAAACGTCTCAAACATAAAATATTAAATTTAATAATACCGAATTCAGTAATTTTAAACTGTTTTGAAATAAAAATTTGTTATTGGTTTGATCTTAATGGATGCCAAAAATTTAAATACAATAGAAACTAAAAGAAACTATTTTCTTTGGAAAGTGTTTTGCCAATTAAGGAAGGAAGGGGAACGGGCAGAGAAACTCAAGAGTAACACTGACATTCATGTATGCCGATGCAATCTTGTAACGGCGCAAATAAGTTATATGTTAGAAGACAGAAAAATAACAAAATTCATAAAATTAAAATACTATACATAAGGCTACAACAAATATAAAATAAATATAATTGTAGATCAAGATCAAACAATGGACGGATAACAATAATATTGAAAGCTTGATGATAAAGACAGTGTGATTTGATATTTAAATGATAATCATAATTTGATTTCGGATGACAATTTAATGATATTTATTGAATTTTGACGATATTTTAATCTACTTTTATTGATGCAATAGTTATAATTTAATGATTTGATTATACAATGGGTTTATTGCCGAAATATATTAATTATTTATTATTTAAAAAAATTAAATTTGCGCCCACGAGCAAATAAACAATGTCATACAATATATCTAAAGCAATTCAAGTGGTAGACAGTTTAAAGTATCAATAAGAATTTAAAAAATTATTAAAATAATCAATAACATAAACCGATAAAATAATAAAAATAATAATTAATCATTCAATTAGTCGATGGTATCATGTCAGAGATAAAACAAAAATCCCATTGATATTCCACAATTATAATTATTTATTATTTAAAAAAATTAAATTTGCGCCCACGAGCAACTAAATAAACAATGTCATACAATATATCTAAAGCAATTCAAGTGGTAGATAGTTTAAAGTATCAATAAGAATTTAAAAAATTATTAAAATAATCAATAACATAAACCGATAAAATAATAGTAAAAATAATAATTAATCATTCAATTAGTCGATGGTATCATATCAGAGATAAAACAAAAATCATTGATATTCCACAATTATAATTGAGTAATATTAATAATTATGATAATGATAGTAACAATAATAATATTAATTATAATATATATGATGGTAATGGCAATGGTGATTATCATAGTGATAATAATAATAAATAAAAAATTCAATAAATATTATGATGGCAATCCACGATCGAATTGCGATAGTTGTGAGATAATATTTTAAATTATTTAACTTTAAAAATTTAAACAGCGTTAAGCGAAGCCTTACTGTATTACTTACAATAACGGCAACAAACAATAAAAATAGGTTTGCGTAATACCATAGCCAAGAAGCAATGCAGATAAATTACTTCGGGAAATCCCACTGTTGGACTATTAATGTTGGACCCATTAATATCTAATTAAATTTATTTATTTAATTGAAATTTTATGATTTAAAACGATACACACACACTGCAAGCAAATAACAAAATCTCTAAGAAACATCAAATAAACAATAATAAATGAAAACTGTACCAATTAAACAATTTAAAAAAAATTTAAAAACCGTAAAGAAGCTGCAAAAATAATTATTTAAAACACAAACCGCAAAACCTCGCGAAATGAGGCTAGAAAATACACAAAAGCGTGAAATACCGACCACTAGCAAGGAAAATGACGAAAATAAAATAAAAACCATTAATTATTAAATTATTTTAACTAACAGAAAAATTTAAAATTTAAAATTTAAATAAAACTTTAAAATACAAAAATTAAAGCCCAAAATAATATGATTGGTCGCACACACAAAAAAATACTATAAATACATCGGTTATATTCATAATTTTACAAGTTATAAAACCTTTATAACTTTATAAAATTTTTCAAAATTTTCTGAGCTTTGAAATACGATTATTGTAAGTATTTTAGTTGAATTTTCAATATGTTTATGCTGTTTTCATTTTAATGTTAATATGCATATATAATGTTCGAGTCCGTACTGATTTTTACCAGTTGGCCGAGCTTTTTAAATATTCCAATTAAAATCATTTAAATCCACCTTAGTTAATCAGAAGTCCCGAAAGGCAATATTATTCCGGCTGTTAACCGGCTGGAAGTAAGTCACAGTAGGCTGGCATCTGTTGGTTCCTTGGACACACGATCGTTTAGGTTACAGCGCGCTAAACAAAAAAGCAGTTCATTGATCGGAAATTGGCTGGGGTTAGCGGCAAGGCTGTTTTCTCCAGTCAGCACTAAATAAACTTTGATTTCAAAATGATAAGTGCAGAATAGGGAAAATGAGGTGATGGTGAAATCTTTCTATTTTTTAAAAACCTACTGAAAATTGACTGGGACCGGGTAGGAATCTATACAGCACCAGTATTTATGTTTTGTGGGGTTTTTACAACTGATAATGACAAAATTGAGAACGATTTTTACGGAATCTAGCTGAGATGGTCGTATGACAGCATATGGTAAATTATCGATATTTAGATACAAAGTGATTCGAGAAACCTTACAAATTCAAAACCGATGATTTTATATTGGCAACACTAGTAACGCTAAGACAGGGATAAATTAGGTGATTTGAAATATAAGATACATGATATACAAATTCAATCAATTACGGTAACATTTTATATCGGAAAATTTATAAATTTATACGAATTATCACCTGATGTTAAATGTATATTTGAACCAGAAATATGATCCAGTATGTGTAATGCTTTTTCAAGTGGGTAGGTTTTAATACTTGGGATAAAAACTTTAGTTTATAATGAATATGTTGAAAATATTAAATCAGAAATTATGTTAATTAATTAAATTTGATAGTATTAGTTTTAATTTTGGTAATTTGAAATGTAAGAATATATTTTTAATAATAATTTCCTAATAACCATTTTTATTTTACTTATTCATGAGATTTTAAAAAAGATTCAAGAACAATTCCCAGGAATTAATAATATATGGAATCCAGAGTCTGGATTATTGTATGAGTGCTTTGTTACAAAAATATATGGGTATCAATATAGAGCGACTTCTAGAGATGCACTTCGACATGGTTATTGGGTCAGGCAATAAATGAGTTGAAAATGTCATTGTTTGTAAATATTCAATGACAGTTCAATGTTCCAATGGATGTCCATGTTGTCATGATTTTAAAAGAGATCAAACAGTACATATCTTAATTGCTGAAATGCGTAAAGCATATTACCCGATGTCTTTGAATTGAAATAAATTTTATAATTGAATGATTACTTTATTATTATTATTATTATTATTATTATTATTATTATTAATATTATTATTATTAATATTATTATTATTAATATTATTACTACATATAGTTTTTAAATTAGACTAAATATAAGTTATCACAGGGTTCGTCAACCAAAAATGAGTTTCATAAAAAAATGACACCAAAAAAATACTTACATTCCTGTTAGGTAGGTGTATGGGGGTTACGAAACTGTTGTCAATGAAATCCTAGCTGATCCTTCATTTTTTCTTATAATTTCAATTGTATTATTTTGAAGTTAAATACACTATGTAGAGCACTTTAAGCAGATGCTTTTCTGAAAAATGTAATTGTGTATGTTAATTATGTGTTACTTTCTTGGCAAATAATGAAGTTGTTGAACAAATGGATTTTTTAAGAATGGTTCTGAGGGTTGATCCCGCCAATACTAGGTTAGAAGACACTTCGAATTGTCGTTCACCGTTCTCAATTTGCCTAATGACATTCATTTTCATCTCCAACATCAAACTTTTTCTAAATTGTTTAGCAACGTGTGTCTATGGTTCACCCGTTCTTTTCTCGGCCATATTTTTATAAGCAATTGATTTTTTTAAATTTAATGAATTTTATTTATTTAATCAAAATTACTGAAGTGTATATAGTTTATTCTCGAGAATTATTTTTCTCGATTTCTCAGAAATTTTTTTTCATTTCTCGAGAAATATTCCATTAAATTCTAGAGAAAACTAGGAATTTAAAAAAAATGCTAAAAATCCAATCATTTAATGGCATTTATTGGTTTATAAATTTCCAATTTTATTTAATATATCAACTGGGATATTTTAAACTTCTCTTCTTTCATTAGATAACTTAAAGATGGCTTCTTCTATTAAAAATTATGATAATTGTTGGAATTTCTTTGAAAAAATAGAAAAGAAAACAGCAGTGTAATATTTGTTCCAAACAGATATCGTGTAAACCATCACCTACAACTTGGATCATATACATTTTATGAAAAGGATCCCGAAGGAAGCACAAATCTCAACTAAAAGAATTAGAAATTCTAATTTATTTACACAAATTGATTCATTTTATAAACCAATTAGAACAAACCTTAACAAGAATGTTTCAAAATTAGCTACCATTGATGGAATGTCCATAAGACAAATTTGTTCCAGTGAATTCATACGAAAAAGCATTTTATCATTAGGCTTTATCTTATCCAAACCACCTCGCGATGTAATGAAATTGATTTACGACTACTATGATGAAACGAAAGCGATTATCATTTCTAATATAAAGAAGAAGCAATTGATAAATCAAAAGGTATATTTATCGATGAACGGACTAGCTTAAGAAATCGAAGGTTTTTAAATATTCATGTTTACTTTTGTGATGGCGACTCTGAATATTTAGGATTGGTTAAAGTTTGTGGTAGTTGTACTTCAGAAGTACTAATTGAATTAGTTGATCAGAAACTAAAAGATTTTGAAATATATTTTGAACGTGATGTTGTGGCAACTACGAGTGATGGAGTGAATGTAATGCTGAAATTTGTGCGTCTCTCTGCAACAGATCACCAACTATGTTATAATCATGCTATTCATTTAGCAGTGATGTCAGTTCTTTATTCCAAAATAACAAAATCAAAAAACTAGCGATGGCGTTGATAATGATTCTGAAGAATATTGCTTAAATTCATTTGTTAGTGATACTGAAAGTAATGGGTCAATTTCTGATGCGGAATTTATTTCTGAAGAATATTTATTACTTACTAAAGATATGAATATTGCAGAAACTATAAGCCGAGTTCGAAGAATTGTTAAGATATTCAAAAATTCACCGATTAAGAATTCAATATTGCAAAAATATATAATTGTTGTTGAAAAAAAGAGCTGTCATTGATTTTGGACTGTAAAACAATGGAATAGCGTATTTACTATGCTAGATCGTGTAGGTCGTGTCATTGAGGCAATTGAAAAGTCTTTACAAGATTTGAATTTATGCCATTTGGGGAGTGTAGAGAACACAATGACAACTAAATGTATTTTAAACGCATTAGGACCTGTTAAATTGCAATCGACGCTTTAAGCCGAAAGGATACGAATATACTAACTAGCGAAGGAATACTCAAATTTTTATTTAATGCACTTCAAACTGAAAATTCGTCATCAAGTAGGCAACTGTTGACTGAACTAAAATATCAATTATCTAAAAGGTGAAATATTTTATCAACTACTCTTATAAAATTCTTGTAAGATCCAAATTTTAAGAGATCGTGGCGACGATTTTTTCAACTTTTCTACAAAGTCAGAAATTGTCAAAATTGCGAAAGTTTATATGGTAAGATTATTTAGAAAGATTGGAGATAAAGAAAAATTTGATCTAAACAATGAAATCGATCTTGACGATGACTACAGAAAATTATTTGATTATCGATAAAAAAATCGGCCTTGAATCTATCTTAGTTACAAGAAAAATCAATTCAAGAGAGCGTAAAGCAGCCTCAGTCCTTCTTAGAAGATAATTATTCGTCACTAATAAAAGAAATTAATTTATTGAAGTGACAGGAAAGATTACTCCAATCTTAGAAATGCTGAAGAATGCTTTGTCAACAATACGATCGACGTCAACGCAAAATGAACGAAATTTTTCGGTCTCTGGAAACATTGTGAGTGTGAGAAGAACGCGATTAACTGGTAGATCAATTGATTGCTTATGTTTTTTAAAACATTTTTTAATGAAAAAATAAAGTTAATTTGAATTTAATTTGATTTTTATTAAATATAATTTACGTACATTATACCGTACCACTCAATTTCTGCAATATTTAATAACTGACTTGCATATTTCTAAAATATGTATAATAAAGACCAAATTTTTTCAAATATTTAAAGCCTCAGTATTTAGAATTTCTAAAATTTCGCGAGAATTCTCGAGAATGAAAAATGATCGAGAAATGCACTACTCTAGGTGTATATCAAACCATATTAGTATTTCGAATGAACAATTTAATACAAAATTTCATATTTGGGGATTTATCGAATTATAATTTTTTTTTGATATTTGTTTTTTTCAAAAACAGAATAATAAATTTACTTTTAACACGTTGACCTTTGGTGAATGAATTTTTCACGTAAAGTTCTGTTAAATTATTTTTATTTGTACGATACAACTTATAATAAATTCTGTTGCTATATGAAGCAATTGGTTCACATGTAGGTATCATAAAAAACATTTTCTTTTTGCTTAATACACATCTTTAAAAATAGTTAAATATGAATTTATGCTTGTATTTGGTGCTATGTATTAATATATTTTTTTTATTGAAATACATAGTAACAATGTTCATATGAAATTAAACAAAGAAAGCTTTTAAAAAATATTTTTAAGTTAAAATAATTTTTTTCATAAAATCAAAAGATCGCTATAACAAAACAGCGCTAAAAGAGGTAGTGTTAATCGAGATATGTATGTACTACTATTTCGAATAGGTCACTGGATGCTATTGAGATTGATAGCCCAGATCCTGAACATGAATTAAGATTAGCTCAGTAATCGGAAGAATCGATTCGAAAAAGCTTAGAGCCTATTAAAACTATTGAGTGTGATTTTCGCTCATTATCAAAGGAGCTAAATATTTATGAGGCATCAGGTAAAATTTCTATAAATTTAGAAATGCTAAAAAATACACTATTTTGCATAAGGTCAACATCAACACAAAAAGAGAGAAACTTCTCCATTTCTAAAGTCATTTTAATAAAAACTTTCAGTAAGACTGTAACTGAAAACACTAGTTTTATGAATATAATAAAGTTTAAATAATATAAAACAGCCCATTATTATTTGTTTTCATTTTGCATGATTTATTCTGGTTTATTAAATCTATTTTCTTATTAACACGCATTTTTTGAACTAGACAATTTTCTTTAAAATTCGAGATTCTTGAGAATAATCGGGAAAAAAATCTTTGATTTCGAGATAGATTCATAAATCTATATCTTCAATATTTCAATTGTTGCACACCTATATGTATACAATTTTAAGTATTCTAATGGTCTTATTTATTTTTCATTCATTCCTTCTGTTCCATATTAATTCTAACATCGGTTTTATGTCATTTCATTTGACATTTAAATTTTAGATTAAATTTAGGTTTATTGATTTTATTATTGATTTTGTTTGGTATTTATCAAATTAACAATATCAAATAGTTATTTTTCCACTATAAACGTAAAAATATTAAATATGTAAGTATTGTTTACCACTGATTTTTTGTAACAAATATTAATAAAGTCTTAAAAGTATTTTTTTCAAAATTTATGAACCTATTAATATCTAACCAAGATTTTGTTCACGTGAGAAAATTGAGTTAAACTCTTTATTATCCTGCCTTTTTCAACAAAAGCAATTTGATATTTTGGTTCAAGTATTTTAAATAGATTATACCTTCATATATTGACATAAATATATGAAAATAATGCCGAAAGCTTAGATGAAGATTATTAGAATATTGATAACGATATTGCTAGTACTTCTCTGCCAGATGAAATCAATTCTGTAATAAATAATGCTTCCGAAGGAGTAGAAAAACATGTTAGTTTCCTAACAAATCACTTTACTATTTATAAGAAAGCGGGCAAGATAACTGTATTTCTTCAACAATTATACGACGCGAGTTTAACGATACGTCCTACATCCACCAAAGCTGAAAGAGTATTATAAGTTTTGAGCAAATTTCAGACAGTAATTACGACCTCGCCTTGGCGATTACCCATTGAATTCTTACATATTTTTAAAATAATTTAAAATAATTGCTAAACGTATGAATTTTTACTTTTATTAATTTATTTTCTTTTAATTATATATTACTTTATGTATCTGTCTTATTAATTAATTTTTCATATATATATATATTATATATGAACTCAACTACCAATACAAACGTTACTCAAGATAATACAATCAAATGTTAACACCGGAGATAAATATGATTAATGGAGTGTGTGAATATAGACGGCAAGCAATTTAAGTACCGAAAGAACTACGGCTGTGCATGTTATTAAATGTTTGTGTAAATTTAGTTTGTTTGAATAATAAATGCATCGAGCATTTTCTTTTTCTACACTTGCACCCTTTCTATATGTATGGGTAATGTTTCCTTACCTCAGTAGTCCGATCTCGAAATGAAGTCACATAAGAATAAAAACTCTCATTCAACAGGTTTTCCCGTATGCAGATTTGGACTTCTTGAGCATGATTAAGAATCAAAAAAGCAATCCTTTTATATGTAGTATTATTATATATTTCACCCACAGATAGTCAAAACTAGGTAGTGATTAAAGAATTCAAAAAGTCAAAGTCTTGAAGAACAGACACGTCCTTGGTATTTAATATCGAATCACTATTAGAATCTCGGCAGTTAATTAATGCTACAAATGAAAAGTTCATGAGAACCATTTAAATCACTGATGAAGTTCCCACCTCTTAAAAATATTTATGATTCAAAATAATTTCATTTGTATTTTGAATTCTATATATTAACACAAATCCAAAGTCATTAATTTGATGAGAAGTTCTTGGTCATAGAATAATAATCACTATATCATGTAGTATCGGAACTGAAAGGAAAAGAAAATAATAAATAAAAATTACAAATGCTAGAAGCTTACAATATAGAATATAGAATAGTTCAGACTTGGAGACACGGACTAATGACCAGGGTTATATGGTGACCACATGGACCAATATTATCGTGCGCCTTGCAAGTTCATGGTTCAGTTCATCAGTTTTTAGGATGTTTGTTACCCCAACCATGGTATCAAATAAGATTCATGAAGCCAAAGAAATAAGGTTGCAAAATGAAACAGCAAGAAGATTAAATATAGAATTTCTCCAAATATTAGACAATGAAATAAGATATTAAATACATAAATAAATTGTAAAAGTAATGGATCAGGTACAAGAAAATGCGTAAAAAATAAGACTTTTTATTAAATGTATATAATATATTAAATAAAGTTTTTTAATTAACACTTAAAAATGAAATATAACTTACCATCGCTAGTATCAAAATTCATTTATGTCCTTCATAATTAAATATTAAATGCTCTATTTAAATTATAATTATAATTTATTTTCACAATAAAGAAATATCGAAAAACTAAATATTAAAACAATTAATAAATTACAAATATTATTCCGTATTTAAAATTTCTACAATTATTCAGAGTTTCGTAACCCTTATGAGTACAGGAATCAATATTAATAATTATTTATTTATTCTTTTATTAACTATTATATTTTGGAGGGTTTCTTACTTATTAGTATGACCTTTGCATTCAATAAATTTTTTGCATTTAAATCTGTTTTTTTTATAGTCATTGAAATTTTAGATCATTTGTCTTTCTTCACTCTCATCCTTTGCAGGATTTCTCATAATTGATAAAATAAATGATCGAATAAGAATTAAATCAAATGACAATATTTTCTACACAATTTGACTATGAATCAGATTTATTTAAGCTATTCAAAAATTTATATATATATATATATAAATATTTCTTTAAAAGATTCACTTTGATTGTAAAATGTAAAATAAAATCGAAAAATTTTAGTAGATATTTAGGAGATACTATTTTGCATATTTCACCCACACAGTTCCGTAACCTAAAAATTCCTTGAGATCCTCTATAAATCTATAATTTAAATCTAAATTAAAATAATGTCAACTCATTTCTATCAAAATACTTTATTGATAATAAAATAAATCACAATATTAAACAATTTATTAGATAAATAAAAAATATAGCAAAACATGGTTGATCACTAATACAAATTGTAATAATGAATGGAAGATAGATTTTTTGTAGTTGTTTTAATAATAAATATGGATATGTACAAAATTAAAAATCAATTTACATCAATTAACATATAATTAAAATATCCACATTTTGGGCATGGACCCGCAAAATTAATACCAATATCCAATAAATATTGTAATAATTCTTCTTCAGTAGAATTTCAAAAGAAAGTAAGATTGGATTTCTGGTTCATGGTTGGAATTTTCATTTAATATTTTTTATAAGTTTAATTGATTTACTATGCTTGAAGAAGGTATACACCAAGCGAAGTTGAGATAAATCACCTATAATATAAAACAAAAATCAATAAATTTATAGCATATAAACACACCAACTTACCTTGAGGTTGCTTGTAAAATAGTCACTGAGACAAACCCTACACGATAAAACACAAAAAGTGAAAGAGAAATAAAATAATGCACATTAACACAACCCATAATAAAACATGCATGTAAACTTTTAACATTTAGCCATCAGAAGTTGAAAAAACCCCTATAATAAATAATTTTATAGACATTTTTGAGATAATTTTAGAAAGAAAAATGGCGGAAAATTTTTTTAATTTAAATTTTGAGGATTTTGCTAGGAAATTTCGAGTAAATGAGGATGTATCTTCATAATATTTACCCTTAAAACTAAAATTAATTTAATATTTCAGATATCTCTGTCGAAATAAAGCAAAACCTGAAATCCGAAAATAAGCATAAATTTTTAAATTATATTGGTAAGTTTTAAAATATATTCAAAAACCAAATTATTTTGTGTACATAATCGAAGATTTTTTTCAAATATGTATTTCAATGACGTTTTTTATTACATCATCATAATTAGCAAGTAAGTTGACTTGCGACAAGATATTTTCATTATAAATACCTGAAGTTTTTGGCAAGCCTAAGTGTTATACGAAATAACCGTTCTAAAACCATTTTCCAAAATAATGTTTTATATCGGACTTTCTCCTTATGACTTTTGTCAACTGTTTTATTTTTTTCTCAAAATTCATAAAATGCACAAGCCTCAGTATAAAATATTGATGAGCTATGGGAATTTATACGGTAACTTAAATGCCTCCAACACCAATTTTCCATTGATTATTGTGATTTGAAATCAACCAACATGGCTGGCAATAAACCACATTTAAAATTTTGGAATAATATAGCCATAAACATGGAACTGGGTCATGCTTAGATTTAGGATATTAAAAACTTTCGTTGAAACTTCTATTATTAGAGTCCTTAGGAAACCGTGCTTTTGGCCGGTATGGCGATCTATAAATTATTTTACGCTTTTCTTCATCAGATATAATTTAATTTAAATATTTACCTAAATCGTTATAATTTATATTGTCGGGATTTTTTGAGAGGACTGTTGAGTTTTATTGTTAAGTTGAATGCTATTATCTCTTTCATTTGCAATTACGAGCCTTGCATTTTCATTTATGGATATCTCAGCAACATCATTTTCACTTAAGTTTTCCGACTTTTGAGTATTAAAGATCTGGATGTTTTCTGTCTTTCTTCAGAAATAAATCAAGTTTCGGTAATTTTTGTAGTAAAATGTCTTTTTCTTTCTTGGTTTTACGCTTTTCGGCTTCACCTTTTATTTTTTTATTAGTATTTGGCTACATTTTTATTAATTTAAAGGTGACGGCCAGAGGGTGACGGTAACTAAGTAAAACATTTTGAAGACATTCATTTATTATTACTAATTACATATTTTTAGCCTATTTAAATTTTAATTAAATAGTTATTCTTTATAAATACTTACAGTTTAATAAAAGTATAAAAGTATAAAACGTTAAATATTACACAATATTTTTAAAATCGTATGATATCAAAGTTAAGAATTATCGATATCGTATTTATTATTATTTCAATATTAATTATATGCATATAGTATATCATAAAGCAAGAAAATCGAAAAAAACCCAAAAAATCCTAAAAATAAAAGCAAAAATAAAAAGTCTTTGTAAAACAGAAAATTGAAGAAACTTTCATGAATCATATAACATATTATTTATATGTTGTAATTACATTTTTTGGTATAGGAAAAATATATGATTGTATTGTATTATTTTCTAGAATATACACAGCAATGGGCAAATAATTTCTACTCATTTTATGTATGTATTTCCTCTAAAGTAAAAACTTATCAAATTAATTTTTCTTATATATTTATTTATTTCTGGATTGGCTTGGTTGGAAACAAGGTGATTAAAACAATAAGAACATTTGTTTTAAAAAACTGTTTTTAAAAATTTTTATGGTTTGACGAATGGACTCTTGTACCTTGCACACATTCGCCATACCTAGCTACGCCACTGGTCGTATGGAACATTCTATGCATCACATATAACATAGCAAAGTCGAAACTTTCTTCGGTTCCAGTTTTAAAATTCAGAAGTTACTTTCATATTGCTTAGTAAAAAAATTTAATATAAATAATATCATTATTTTTTAACGAGGATTATACACTATTTACTGTTGATAATGTAATTTTAATAGTTAATATATGTAAAACGTTTTAAAAGGATACGGTAAGCCATTAAAGTACCTCACATATTCATCATAAGATATTCTAATGCAATTAAACATTAAGACAATATAAAGAAAATAATGAAAGAAAAATAAAGTAAAAATAAATGTTAGTATAACTGAACCACATCTAAAGGAAAAATAAGCACATAACGCAGACAAAGATTAGAAGAAGAGAATACCTGAAATGTAAAAATAGATATTGAAAGAGATATTGCAAATTAATCTCTTTCATTCCAAAACCCTGTAATAAATTAAATAATTGACTAAGGCGACACTCACTTATAAAAGTAGTATTTCTAGCATTATAAAAAACAATTCGCCGGAGGGAAGAATGAAAAACCAGAGGAATTTTATAAAACCGGATAAAAAATATGGTGAATGTGCACAGAGAAATGGTATTCTAGAGATAAAAGAAGATTACGTTTCCACATCATGTCATTCAAATCAAGTTAACAAATGGCGACACTTTTGATGGAGACTTTGAAGTTGGTAAACGTATTTAAGCTGATGCAAGAATACCAATAACAAAAAGTAAATAACATTTATAATTATATTATATACTAAAATCAAACATTTTCTTTATAGAAAACAGTTGTTTTCATACTTAATTGGACTTCTGTATAGCCAAAAACTATATATTTCAGTATTGAACCTTTCGAGGGCGATAACGAATTTGCCGATTGTATTTACTCTGGTGCCTAAATTGGTTTTGCCAAACATTTTCATTATTTCTACTATGATACTCATCATCAGGTAAATGCCATCCGGGTACGTCTCCTTCGTGTTTCATACCGTCTTGTCTTGAATTCCTCTCTTCATTGGTAAAGCAGTAAATATTTTCATACGAAATAAATGTCAAAACCAAAATTAACATTTTCAGAAACATTCCGAAGGTTTCAATTTAAAATCAGAAGGTTTGTGAGTTCTTTATATATGGGAAGGTGTTGTATGTGGTGACTTGAAGAAAGTAATAAAATTTTGGTGATTTACTATAATTTGGTTTTTTCCACGGTTTACCAACAAAAAATTGCAGTTTGTCAAGAAACTCGTAGCTAAATTGTATTGAAAACGTGATATTTTTCCGGTTTACTTGTCGGTGTCGTAAGTGAATTATAAAATAAGATTGTCGCGAATACCTTAATGTTTTTTATACACATTTCTTTTATCAGATCTTTTTACTTGTTACTCGTCTTGTCATTTTCTTGCTAAAGAATATAAGCTAGCAAACTGTAAAATTAACGAATCATCTTCTTATATATATATATATTCGATACCAAACAGGAATATCAAAATCATTATATAAAATATTACATATAGATCAAACTCGAAAGTGTATTTCAATTTCAAAGTCATAACTTATAGTAATATCTAATAATAGTATGTCACCGCAATTTTTATCAATGCTCACTACTCAATTATCTTAGATACTCTTCAACGAGAGTTATTAATTATTAGTGTTGTATCAAAAAATATTATCACTCAAATGGTTCGTATAAGCATTATTACTATAGGTAAAAGTTTAAATTTTGCAAAACCTTTGACAATATAGTAGTGGTTCTCAACTTTTCTAGTGCTGTGACCCATTGATAACATTTGTCAAGTTGCAGCGAACCCAGCAATCAAATGAATCGGTTGGCTCATCTTTCACTGCATTTTCGCAACTAATCATTATGTATTTGAATTCTAAACTATTTGATAATTCATGCACATCATATTTTTTTTATTACAAATTTTATATAATTGAATCATAATAATTTATTAATGCGATTTGTTAAATTCCTTGATTAATATTTTTATTTATATTTTATTAATATAACAATTTGGTAAATATTTTAAAAAATGAACTTTCAAAGAATGAACTGTTTATATTTTAAGTGTATATTGCGCAATTTCCACTATACAATTAAGAGTCACACACAATCGAAACAACTTACTTTAATACTGAAGCTTTATAAAAGTTTTATTTAAAAGATTAGTTTTCAGAAGGTCTTAGGTTAGGAATCACTGCGTTAGGAATTGTTAACTGCATTTGAATTAAATCGATAACCTTTTAATTTATTGCAATTGTAATTTCCTTATTTTCATTTTCTTGTCTATAACTAAAAGTTTTTATTTCATCTTTCACCTTTCAAAATTCACCTTAATCAACAATATCTTGATTAACAAACCCATAAGTATAATCACTCTTATTAGAGTGGTTCAGAGCTTGTGGTTGTGAGAATATAATTAAATTAATTTATAAAATAAATAACTAAATAAATATTAATTAAATAAAGAGTTAAATGAATGTATGTTGTGGATTGATGTGGTATGTAAATTCCCTATGCTTACATTAATTTGCGTTAAATATATTTCCTCAACAATTGTGTTTAAATATTACGAATAAATTTTGGGATTTTGAATTTTATAAATATTTATTATGGACGTTATTAATACTAAAAGTAACGCATTTAACAATGGTGACAGCTGATTTATCGAAACATAGTGCAAAAATATATCTCTAAAATTGGTGTTCTCTTATTTATATGAATAAATTACCATTGTTATTTAATAGTTAAAGTTACTCCTTACTCTAATTTTACTCAATTTCCATCATAAACTTTATTTCAATTTCATAAACAGTGCCAAATCTTAACTCTTGTTGGACGCACAGGAGTCATTAAATTCCATGATTTCACTCGTTATACTGAGGGGACTTTCATCATTAATGACTAGGGAAAATCTCCTGATGCGCCGCACGATTTTAGTAACCATCATGTACCCGTGACCGAAATCACGTTGGTACCGTACACAATGGCCGAATGCCATTCGAGCAGGTGAGCGCCATTGCTAGCACTACTCCTCGAAGGACCTTCGTCTTTCCCGAGTTGTTTGCTGCCGTTGGAAGGGCTTACGCTTTCATATATTGGTTTTCATTTCGTGTCAACCCTCGGAGAGAAAATTTTGGGTGATCGTTAAATCCCATTACCGGTTCACCAGAGTTTATCTCTTTTATTCCCACTACACCTCTCATGAATCAATTCGCTTAGTTCATCTCAACATGAAGAACAAAACAACAGGGAAACATCATATTCTCGATAAATTAAGTTTACAAGATTAAAAGAGTATTGTTCACGATTTCTAATGATAAGTCAACAGGGATGAAATATCCACACAAGTCCTTTAACTACGTCAAGGCCATTTTCGATTTGCCCGTTAATCCTCTTCGTCGATATCTGTCGGGAAGTATTTCCTTTTCATTGGTCTGTAAGGCGGGGGACTCGAAAATTGATTTTCTTCTCTCCGAGTCGAGGGACCCGCGATCTCTTGCGTAGCGATGGTGTTAGGCACCTCGCCCGTGAGAACGGCGATGTCTTCTGTTTCGAGCCCCAATTCATCGAGGATTTGGGTGACCGGGAAAGATTCCGGATCCTCGTCGGTCAGATTAATATGAATAGACCGGGCAGGCGATCGGAATATTACGTCGGGAGCATAAAGGATATCCGGGTCAAACTCCGGAAATTCGAACTCCTGGTAAGGTGGAGGCGGACCACTAATTGGACAGGGGGCCTCAGTAGGTTCCAATCCGGTGAGATCCTCTTCCACTCGTCGGCGTCGTTGGCGACGTCGCCGATTTCGATTTGGTCACCGGCGTGTTCGAGTGATGGCAGCACTCTCTGCGTTCCCGATAGATAGCTGAGGGACAATAGGTTCGACAGGTAGGCTGGGAGTTTCAGGGATCGGGTTCCGGGAGACTGAAGGGGAAGACAAGACATTGGCAGCGGGAAGATGGTAGGCTGGTATTATGTCCAGTTGACTGGCCCTGATGCTTCCCGGGACGTAAGCCTGAAGCTCAGCGTCCGTAAACGCACGTCGGAGCGCGGTTGACTGCTCCTTGATGAGTAGTCGCTGAGCGCGGGATTCTGCGATTAGCTCATCTCGCGCTCGAGTGAGCCGCTCAATCTTCCGCCTCAGCACTTTGATGGCATCGGGCGGGGCCCAAGTGCCCTTTATCCGATCATACTTGGCCTGGAGTATATCATGCTTCTGCTTCAGCTCCTCATATTGATGGCGGACGGCCACGATTGAGGGTGGAAGTCGTGGTATTTTTGGCAACCCAGTTAATCCAGAATTGTTATTATTATTCATCCTGAAAAATGAAAACAAAAAAAATGAAATGAGGTCCTCTGAGAGGCGAAGTGGTGATAAAATACGGAAACATTGGTGAGGGGCCGGATAGCGATTTTATGGATGAGCTCTTGTTTTTGTAAATTCCCCCTGTATTTCATTTTAATGTGACCCTTCATCTTTATTAAACGGGATTATTATCCTTTCTATTCGTTCTATGGTGATTCAATCGCTGGTTTTTATTGGATCTATTATTATGTTTTAAATATTTTATTACCAGCTAACCATTAATTATTAGTAACTTTACTATTACTAGTTTGTTTATTTCCTTTTAGTTTATCCGTCAAGTATAATCTTATTCGACTATCATTGACTTTATGCCGGCTATTATAAATTAACCATTCATTATTAACAATTTACTATTATTAGTATTTTATTTACTTCGTTTCAGTTTAATTAATAATTATTACTTGATCAATACTATTATTAATTTTATGTAACTCCTTATACTTCGACTATTAATTGTTGTTAAATTAACTATTATCAATTTGATTTATTTCACTACAATTTAACTAATAGTTATCATTTAATTAAAATGTTACTATCTTTATGTACTCTATGGTTGAAATAAATTATTTGCGTATAATCCTAGGGGTCTTTACACGGAGAATTTTTACAATTTGTTGAGATTAAATGATGGTCAGAGAACTGTCACTCAATGTTAACGTTTATGTCCATTTTCCCCCGTAATATTTAAATATATTGCTAAATTTGTAGGTTTATTTTATTTTCCATGAAAACTCGAATCCTGATTGATTTCAAGGTTTTAATCCCAATATAAGGTTATGTAGTTTATCCGTCTAGACGAGTCGGGACACCTCTATCACGAATCTAACTCAGTTTAGATTAGTTGATCGTTCAGAATCACTACACAAATACTTAATGTGCACTTAAGCGTGACTGACATTATCGTACATAACGCTATTGTTATCGATTTGTAACGTTATCACACTGAAACTGTGTAAGGTTTATGTTTTATATCGTGTAACAATTCTCTGATTCTGGAGTCTATCTGGTGGATTTGCGGGTCAAAATTTTGGCGTTCACACGTGTTGACACTCCCACAGGCGATCTTTTCTATATTTTCCCTTTCCGTGACAATTCGTGCGGTTTAATTAATTGATGTACTTCTCTTTCACTTGAATCTTGTTCATTCTACATCCAATTATTCCTATACTTAACCCTACTACCCATTCCATTACAGATTTGTCCGAAAAATAGAAAAATTGATGTGATCGATTTGCGATCCTTCCTAAAATCCCCTTAACTCTGCTGCCGCATCTTCCCTAATTTTAATTCGACTCGTTCCGGCCACTTTTCAGTAGCCGCCCCGAGTATACAACGGCGCCCTGCGTAGCGGTCCTGTGCGTTATCACCAGACCCGACTGCGGACTGCCGAGGGGTCCACGAGGCATGACCCACGAGCTCAACTAAGGGTTTTCACCCACTAGTCGGCCCGAGATCCGTCCCATGGACCATCTATTGCTATACGATATATATAAAGATTTTAGAGGGTCGGACAATAAATATACATATAATTACTTAACATATAAGTGAATGAGACATTGATTTAGATTATAATAAAACAAAACGTTACAATAAGACATATACAATTACAAATAAAATTCCTTACGGTTGAAGTTTTCAAATTTTTTCTCAATGAATAAGATTTTTTACAATTTGCATAAAGTTTTTAAAAGTTAAAGTTATGAAATTCATCACTGTATTTATACTATTTGTATGCATGTGTGCGACCAATAGGCGATTTTCCGCCATTTTAAGGGCTTTTTAATTATTTTATTACTTAAAAATTATTTTTATTATTTTTTGTATATTTTTCTTAATTTTTTTGATATATACTTTATTTTATGTTTGGATTTTATTTTTATTATTATTTTCTGATAATATTATTTTTGCCCTTTTTTATTTGTTTTCTGGACGCCACTTCTGCCTATGTTTTTTCTAAACCTTATTTTGCAAGGTTTTGGCAGTTTATTTTATTTCTTTATGTTTTCTTTTTGCTTCTATAGGCGTTTTCGAATTTTTATTAATTATTTGTTTTATTTAATTTTTTTGTTATGTTTTTATTTTGTTTTACTTATTATGTTATTTATTGATTTTTAATATCTTGGTGCGGTGCATGTTTATGTGCAGTGATTCCTTTCACAACTTTCACTCTCATTCTCTAACTTTAATTTTTATTTTTTGTTTGAATTGTGGCTCTGAGCCCAACACTCTTAATTTTTTTAATTAGTTTTTTTTAATTTGGGTAAATTATGTCACTAATTTAACTGTAACCTTTGACAATATAAATCTTAGCTCATTGATACCTTTCCATTTCTTGACCAATATTGGAAGCTTTCATCTAAATTATTTTCGTTTTTATGTCATAGCAAATGGTCTAGTTTATTCACTCGAATTAATTTCTCTTCATCGTCATATTTACAAATAAGGATTTTCCTTTGGTTTATTGCAGTTACCCAATGATGTACGCAGCATAAATTTATTCTCAAAATTTACGCATGATTGAAATGGAACTTAATTCCACAAAATTGTCACTGAAGGTAAAGGACGTCCTAAAAGCTCTCGAATATTACACATTTAGATTTCATTCATTGAACAATAAGTTTTGGGATTAAATAGAGATTTTCATTACTGATAGAAGATAGAGAGTGTTCCAGGTCAAAAGTCTGAAGGACGCAAATGTTAATGTTAGAATTCCTTGATTTAGAAGTTATATAAAATCAAGTCGCATTTTTGAAAATCACCGATATTATTTGTGAAAAATCAGTTGAGAACAACATTTTATACAATTCAGAAAAATAAAGATTTAGAATTAAAGTACTGATAATAAACGATGACACAATTTTATATTATATTTTCGCAATTTGAATCTGCAACACTAAACAATGCCATTTATTTTCAAAGACCTTTTCAAATTTCTACAGAATTGTTTCTAATAAATTTATTGGAATATCTATTTACTATCAATTTGTCAGCAACGACTGTGTTTATTAATCTTTGAAGAACATGGAAGATCTAGCATATCAATATTGCGTTTCCGCATTACAATAAAAAGCGGGAAATCATATATCAAAACCTAATTTAGACGAAGAACAATAATTCTTTTTGTAAATAAAGCATGTAACTTAAGCAAATGACAACAAAGGATATCAAACATTTCACTAATGTAAACGCATAATTCACTACATAATTTATCAACTGGAATTAATATTTTATTTCATTTTGTTTTTCATAATTTGATGGGGTATGATTTGCATCATTTTTGCAGGAAGAACTGCATAAGAATTTCAAGACAATAGCGAATGATTAAAGAAAGTTTCAATAAAACGCAAGACAGAAAAGACAGAAACCAGATATCAAATCTTGATATGTTCGAAATTTTATGCATTTCTACTGACTTATCTCTGTTAGTAATTTTGAAGCAAGCCCTTTAGTCAACATAATGCATCTGTTAAATTTCGTAGGATTTCTTGGCATGGAACTTACGTTTGATGATGTTGTCAGAATTTACTGAGTTATTACAAACAATTAAAATATAAAATTGTGATGGGTCTTCATTTTCAATAAGGTATCACGTAAAAATCACAGAAGTTATTGGACATAAACAATTTAAATGAGAAGATCTTAGTCAAAATTTCAGTTGGACTCATTCACATTGTTAATCTCTAGTGGGGTGATCCAAAAGGGTAGTCACACATAAATATATTTGTTAAAAAATAAATTACCTGTAATTTCAAAGACAAAACTGTCGGTTTTTATCTGTTTTAGATAGATGATATATTTTGAAAGAAGAATGGAACATAATAAACTTATAAAATATGGTTTCCATCATTCATTTAAACAATATTTTACCTATGTAGTTGCTGAAATATTTTTAGCAAAATAATATGTATGAAATTGTAAAAAACTATTTTACTCACGATATTAAAAAAATCACAATAGGAATTATGAACAGTAATAATTTTTATATATGAGTTGAGGTTGCTCCACAATTGGAGAAAAAGAAATTATCACCAGTCAGATTTTGATAAAGACAAGGAGTATGAGGTGAGGGTATAAGAGAATACAAAAAATTTGATGGATAGAATTCAGATTCACCAATTGATTGGTAATAGACACTTGAAACAGACATCGGTTCTGAGGAAGATCTCAATAGTTTTGGTAATGAGCGCCAGAGGTTATCCAACTTAGTATAAATCTTGAATAATAATATTTTTAATAATGATAATAATAGTAATCATAATAACAATATTAATAATAATAAAAATAATAATAATAATAATAATAATAATAATAATAATAATAATAATATTTCATAATAATAATATCATTTAAAATACCTGAGAAAATGGAGGTCTTGCTTCTGCAACAAAACTGACACAATCTGTTAGCAGCCTTTTCAAAAGATTTGGAGTGTCAGACCTTATCTGGGTCATATCTGGACGTAGCTTTCCTCGTCCAACAAGAAAAATTATTTGATCGCGATTGCTATAATGAGAGTAAGGCAACTGATTCGTTGCTAATTCGAATAAGACAATTCCAAAAGCATATACATCGGACAAGTTGCTGTACGGGTTTTCTGCTTCCATTCTTATCACCTCAGGAGCCTAAACAAATTATTTTTAATATTATTTATAATTTAAAGATGTAGTGTATAATGAATTATTTTTGGACTATAAATGATATTTCCTTAAATACTTCTGACTCCTTAATTTCAACGAAAGTTATTGATATGGTATAATTGGGCTTTCAAATAATTTCGGTAGGAAAATGATCGACCTATACATTTTCAGTAATCCGTGTCAAACAACATAAATAGTCACGTAATATTGACGTAAAATTGTCTTCTTTTAGCAGATTCAATTTGAAAATGGTGTATCTAATGAATGAACTAAATCTAAAACCTATTAGCATAATCAAAATTATGGGTTTCTAAATTTGGTCAATTTTATTCTGAATTTATTTATTATCTTCCAACAATAACTAAATGTTATATTCAATTATTCCCTAACATTATTTTTATATATTTTTGAAACTTAATTTATTAAGCTCAATCTATTTTAACAAAAGATTCACACTAAGACTTAATTAATTAAATTTAAATGCAAACTGTTCTTCTCCAATCTAATTTACATTACCGTGTCTATTTAGCGAAAATTCAAATAACCAAGTTGAATTTAATTAAAATAAGATTTACATGGATTATACAATTCAAATATAATTTTATTTATAATAAAATACACGTTATTCTTAACTATATTTAATAAACATAATTTTAAATTACTATATATAAATTAATATTTAATTATTTGTTAAAAGAACTTTTTATGGTTTTGACCTCTGATTGCTTTTCATTTTGCAATGACTTAAATAATTGTTTATTCTTTGACTATAAATCAGCAATAATATAGAGGTTTTTTTGATATTCATAAATTTTCGGCAAACCCTTTTTCTAAGTGATTTAGATCAGGGGTCGCAAACAGTTCAGCAGTCGATCGCGGGTATTTAAAATAATTTACTAGCTTAATTTCAAATTTTTAAAATTTAATGTACTAAAAATTTAGCAGACGATGAAACATTAATATAAAATTAGTACAACTGACGTGACTAATTCCCTGAATATACCTTGTGTGGAACTGCTGAACGAAATCTATATAAATATTATATTAAAAAACACGATTTTGGATATATTGAATCGTCTGATCAAATATCATGATGCTCTAGTAATCCATTTTATTTAAATATCGTAGTTGGGGAAGAACTTCGATTGATAGATTTAACAATTGTAATTTTTTATTCAATTGATTCAGGTGCGTTGATGCTATTTGATTGAGAACGTGAATGCTTGCGCCGGAATTTTGATATTGTTGAAATCGTTGATGGAGCAGTTCGGAAAATTTTGTCAACTCTACAAATGGCGACTCCATAGCCATATTTGTGTAGGATAGTAAAGTTTCCAACATCTCTTCTGCTTGCTCATTTACCAATGAACTTAGTTGAATATCCTTTTCATCTATAACCGGTGATTTATTAACAAAGTTCAACTTGTTAAAGGCTGTTTCAAATTCATCATTGAAATTGATTAATGATCCGGTTAATCCAAAAAGGTCATGTGAAGATTTTTCAACTCGATAATCGGTTTTAAAATCTTTGTTAGCTGTGTTTCCATCGGGAAATGAATTTTCAAACTCAAAAGATTTAAAGCAATTGTCATTATCAATATCCACTTCGTCATACTCCCATGGAATTTCGGAATCAAATTTTAACTCATTTAATTTATTTGCTTCTTCCTCTAATTTATCCAATTCATTTGTATACTCTAAATCTTTTAGCATTAGAACATCACATTCAATTTCTACATCAGTCAAGACGATCTTTCAGTTTCAAATCAACTGCAAAAATGTCATCAGACGTTTCGCCAAAATCGAAATATGCAAAATCGAATATCAATTTAAAACTTACAAGGAAGATCACTCTCCTTATGATTTCGCAGATCTAGCATTGGGTCAAATTTTTACGTCTTTTGGGAACGTTATCAGTGCTAAGGTGTATTTAGATCGTGCCACTTAAGAGAGCAAAGATACTTTCTTTTCGGAAATGTGTTTTTTCTTTGTATGCTATTGTACGTAGTCAACTAAAAGACAATGACTCGGAATGTGAAGATTTTTGTCATTTTAAGTGTGAGCCACTGAGGAAGCTTTTTAGAAAGATTTCTAAATCTTTTGCCTGAAATTATTACTTTTTTGGACACAGTGGGAGAAAGACATGAACAATTGGAAGATCCAGTGTGGGTAAAAAAATTAGCGTTTCTTAAGTATTTTAACTCGCTTAATTTACAATTACAAGGAAAAGGAAAAAATAATTTTGAGTTAGTCAGTTTGGTAAATGCTTTTAAATAAAAATTAAAACTTTTTGCTTAACAATTAAAAAGGCAAAATTTTAAACATTTTACATATTTAGAAAAATGTATTAAACTTGCTGGTGAATGTAATATTGAAATATTTTATTTTAAACTGAAAAATTTTAATCAAAAATTTGAGAAACGATTCGCAAATCTCAATAACCTTCAAAAGATTTTTGATTTTATTTCATTTTCTTTTGGAGAAATCGATAACTAGAGTATTTGCATTTTTCGGTTCCATTTATCTACGTGAAGCAGCATTTTCTCAAATGAAAAACACAAAATCGCAATTTCTCTGACTTATGACCACTTAATTGTATCTATTCGACTGTGCATCAGTGACTACAAACCTAATTTTACAAGACTCGTAGATGAAATTGAATGTCACACATCTACATCAAAAAATTAATACAAAAGTTTTATCAATAAAGCATGTCTCTATTCCGAAAATTGTAAACCCAATGTATCTATTTTATATTATTATTATTAAAGACGTTAGATAAATTTTTTTGTTTATAATTTAACCCATTTTTGGAAGTCAATCGCACATTTATACAAAAATTAAAGTCGATCATACCAATAATCAGTTATGCCCACCCCTGATTTAGATCATTATTTAAATATTATGATAAATGGTTACAAAAAAAGTATTTTTTATATTTTATATTGATCTTATTGGTTAATTAAAATTGAGTTTTGGATTTTAGTTTCAAAATTTTCAAAATTATTTTAATTTTAAATCTAAATTTTAAATTTCGAATTTTGAGTTTTAAAAAATTTTATTTTTAGTTTGAATTTTATTAATTTATGTTAGTTGGATATTGATGGATGGCTTGAGTTTTTTGATGAAGAACGATTCTGCATTTAAAATTTGTAATGTGTTTTTAAATGTGTTTTGTAGTATTTGGAATATTGTTTTCTGTAAGGATGGTGCTGATTTGTGTGCTTTAACTCAGTGTTCATGGGAATTACTGGTTTTGTTTTTGATATGTTCATTGAGTCGTTTTTTGAATTTCCTGTGTATTCCCCAATGTACGTTGCGTTGCAGCTTGTGAAAGTGAGATAATTAAAAAAACATCGTCTGAATATAAATGCAAGACAATACTGTAAAAATTAAGATTTATGGAATTAAATCTTCTTCGATAAATTCTAGAGTCAATGCGCAGTTTTCAACTTAGTAGTAGGATGTGAGCCCGTCAGATACAATCCCCCTTTAGCTTACGTAATTATTACATAATATTTGTCCTCTGTCCACGATGTTGCTACCTTGAGATTGACCTCTTTCCACTAGTTGCTACCTAGTAATTGACCTTTGGTCAATGACCTCGTGATTACGTCACTTGACCACTGGTCACTACCTTACACTTATTATGTAACTGGTCAGTCACACACTTATTACCTAACCCACTGGTCACTACTCGGAGACACACTTATTATATAACTGTTATTATGTCACGTATTTGTGGACCAACACATCTACCTTCTAGAAACTTCCACACACCTACCTTGCTGTTATTATGTCACGTAGTTGTGGACCAACACACCTACCTCCTAGAATCTTCCACACACCTACCTTCTAGAACCTTCCACTTTTAAACCGTTCACACACACACACACACGATCAACACCGATCCGCGCCCATCATCGCCCAACACGCCTACAACTACGTCTACGATTCGTAGACTTAGCAAAATCACTCACTAGTACTATTGGTATTATTATTATACTGTTTACTTCATATAAACGTAAGAGTTTCGTTTACCTCATTGATTCATGTTACTTGCATGTGATATATTAAAAAATTATATTTACATGAAATTTTCAATTGTTAATTATATTGTTACATAAAAAATTATAAAATAATCATTAAACATAATAAATTAACATCAAACTCGTCTTAAAAATAAATATTCAATCTTAAATAATTTAGCTTACTGACTATTTTGATAGTATTATATTAGGTATCAATTTTATCAAAATAATCATAAAACTTTAATAATTAATAATTTATAAAAAATTATATTTACATGAAATTTTCAATTGTTACATAAAAAATTATAAAATAATCATTAAACATAATAAATTATCATCAAACGCGTCTTAAAATAAATGTTCAATCCTAAATGCTTTAGCTTACTGACTAATTTGATAGTAGTATATTACGTAACAATTTTATCAAAATAATCATAAAACTTTAATAATTTTCATGAAAATTTAAGTTTAAAACCACTATAGTATATTGATAGTTTATTTAATTAAAAATAAGTCACTCAAAACTTAAATTTGAACACTGGATTTACAATATTTTAAGAAAATAATTCAACAAGTTTAAAATTTCAACTTAAATAAATGTAAAAAATTAAATTATACAAGATTTACTTTATCAATTTCTATAAAATTTTATATTTACAACAAATAAAATATACAGACTTATATTCTATTAAAAAATTTAATTTTGAAAATAAAAAATAATTCGCCCACGATAGGAGTTGAACCCCTCAACGAGTTATTACCGACACCACTGATGTAAGAATTTTGAAATAACTCATTCAAGATAGAATTTAAACATTGGATTTATAAAGTTTATGAAAATAACCCATCATAGGATTATTTACATGTAAATACCTAACCAAATTCTATAAATTTATAGCAAATATACTGTTTCTAATAAAAATTCAATATTTTGATAATAATTCACGTTGTTAGTCGGATACTAATTTACAAGTTCATTCGACTCTATAAATTATTAGCGATACCATCAACTAAATTCGTTGTAACAACTATTTTAGTGTTTTTATGAAAATAAGTCACTGGGTTTACAAATGAAAGTCACTGGGCTCACTATATAAATTGATAAAGAATAATCGATCCATGAGTTTTATATCAATATTTTTTAAAAATTCACGCATACTGGATTAATTAATGCTAATAATAATGCTATTGATAATAATTTAACTTACAAAACAATTAAAAAGATAACTTTTCACGCGTAAATTTATTACAAACACGTATTACATTGTCAATATCAGTCAAGTGAATACTAATGATATCTAAATAAACTTTTTTGTTTTTAATAAGAGCTTTGGTCTAAATACTAATTAAATGTTGATACCAAAACGTGTAAAATTATATTTAAATTAATTATGCTAATCAACCGATAATTTCGAACATTAAAGCTTTATGTAACCAAAAATTGATTAAATAACCATTAAAAATTCATCAGGTGATACCTATTAAATATTTTAATAATTTATGATTCAGACTATGTATATTATAATACTTTTCGATAAATTTATGAATAAACTATTACATGATTTGTTATAAAGTTATTTAAAAGGTTAAGAAGTTTAACCCTATGTGAAGAAATAGGTAATAACTTTAACCCTAAGTAATGAAAGAAGTAACAATTTTAACTCAAAGTAATGAAATATTTAATAATTAAAACTCTAAATAATGAAAGAAGTAATAATTTTAACCCTAAATAATGAAAAAAGACACAATTTTAAACCTAAAACATGAAAGATAACTTTTAACCCTATGTGATTAAAATGTTATAACATTATGTAAACCAATAATTACTAAATACCAAGTAAACACATGTCTTTAATAAAGAGTAGTTGGTAAAAAAACATACATATATTTTAAAATCGTTGACAATTTTTAAGTACCAGTTAAAAATATGAATAAATATTTTAATTTAAGAATATTAAATTGAAAATCTCTATTGAAATTAGACTAAAAATATATAAATTTGTTAATCGTCAATTTAAATAAACTCGTAAAATTATTGATTGATTAAATGCAATTGTTAATTAGAAATATCATTGACTGAACTTATTTTTTCAATAGAAAGTTATTCTTGAAACAACATAAAAAAATCATATTTCAATAACTTTTCTTTAAATTAATTTTTTCTTTAAACCAAATACTTGATTTTGATTGGTTGTTACTATTGCTATTGACAACGACAATATTTTTCGATAAATTTAGTCGCTAAACACAAAATACTAATAAATTTATCAATATATTAAAATTATTACAGTTTTCTTGAAAATAATTTGAAAACGTACAAACTATTTTTCAATAAAACTATTATTAAACTAAAAATAGATGAAAAGATTTATCGATATATTTATTGTAATTTTTCTTGAAAATAATTTGAAAACGTACAAACTATTTTTCAATAAACTTATTATTTAACTTAAAGCGGTTGTTGAAAATACTAATAAATTTATCAATTAAAATAATTACAGTTTTCATGAAAATAATAATTTGAAAATGAAATTATAGAATACTTGATTTTAATTGGTTAATTTTATTTATTACCAATGACAACGACTCAAATTAATTCAAATTTAAATGTTCAAATTATTTTCTAACTATTATTGGTTCCACTTTGATAGGAAATCATACTATTCAATCCAACATAATTTCATTAATCTTTTAAAATAAATCAACAAAAGTCATTTAAAATTATTATAATGTTGAACTTGTTGCTAATCACCGACTTATGTTATTTAAAACTTATCCGAATCTAATTACATGCATTGTAAAACACTATAGGTAATAATTCTTTGATGCTCCTATTAACATTACAACTTTTACATGCTGGACCAATATATTTTCCTGTAAAATGGTCATGGTCTCTAATCTTATCTACTATGTTCTTGTTACACAAATAACAATATTCACAATTATCAAATGAATATTCTTCGTCAAAAGTAAGTGGTAACATTAGCTTTTTCCCATTTTCTTTATAATATGGTAGCACAATGTTTGTTCCTATATCTGAAACCTTCTTCAAAAATTCATAAACGTAGTTTTGACCAATGAAATGATGGTAACTTCTCATACCAGTGAAGTTGTTGATTAATAAGAGTCCAGCAGAAATTGGCAAATGTTTTTGAAAATAAATTTTATCTTTTGGTAAAATAGATTCGAAATCTGCATAGATAACGAAAGAAGGTGTTATCGTTTTTGACCAGTTTTTGAACTCCAAATATTTATCTTTATCTTTTGGTAATGTATATAGCGTAGTACCCAACTGATTTTTCTTACATAACTCTTGGTGTTTTTCAAATGATTTTGGCTTACGAAATCCATTTAAACAATTTTCACACCATTTGCAACAAATTTGCACATTACAATCATTATTTTTATGACAATTCATCAAGGATTGTAAATTAGTTTCTGCTGTATAATGATATTTTTCACCCTTCTTTATCAATAATTAATAAATTGGATCCAATCCAGTTACTTTTCTTCGGTGAATTATATTTAAATATGGATGCTTCATTATAAGTTCTTCTCTATCCTCAAAATTTTCGTTATTATAAATCATTACATTAATTGCTAAATCAGGATTTTTCTTCACAAAAGTTGGAATATCACACAGTTTCATTGAGATATCGTTAGGATCGTATACCAAGTCATTCATATACGGTAAATATTTTCTTGGTCTATCTCTATCTTTCTTGATTTTATCAGATTTCAATGCAACCAAAACACTATATATGAAACATAAATTATTGGTATTTTGTACGTTAACTATTACCTTTTTACCTATTAGAGCTTTAGGTGTTGGAATATAACTATGTCCAGATAAACTAGATATATTAGAAACTTTGGTTACCTTGAAATTTACTTCTACTATTCGGTTTATTTTCCAACTACTTCCTAATTCTGTTCGTTCAACAATCTTTTCATTTATTTTTTTTATACACTCATCAAGAAAAGTTGTAGTCACTGAAGCAGCGCGATTTGATATACTAACTACTTTGAGTTCCCCATCTTTTTCAAATTCTACTTGGACTCCAAATTGAACTTTTGAATGTTTCATTTCATTTAATGAAATTTTTAATTTTTCCAAAAGAGAAGATGGAAGAACTATTTCCTTAACATTATATCTTTCGATGTTCACTTTTATAATTCGATGTGAGCGTAGTAAATCATATTCAATTTCTGGTTCAACAATAATGTCACTTAATCCTAGTCCAATTTGTAAATCATCTTTAATAAATATTTTTTCAAGTATTTCAGATTTTATGGTGCTTTTTCGTTTCAAACTGTATTTAAACAATGATTTTTTATCCGTATAAAATTGATATATTACTGAGCATTTCATGTAAAACTCTACATTTTTCTGCACATACTCAATATTTAGCAACAATATCTACTTTAAATCGATATATTACTAAGCATTTTCATTAAAAACTCTATATTTATCTGTACATCTTGATATTTAACCATAATATCCTCCTTAAAATCGATATATTACTGATCATTTTCATTAAAAACCCGATATTTATCTGTATATACTTGATATTTAACCATAATTTCCTCCTTAAAATTGATAAATTACTGATCATTTTCATTAAAACCATATATTTATCTGCACATACTCAATATTTAGCCATAATTTATCCCTTAAAATTGATGTATTACTGAAAATTTTAATGTAAAATCTAACATTAAATGATTATTTCTACTCAATATTTACCTTTGATTAATTTCTTTTAACACTGTATAAAATGATATCCAAATTGTTATTACGTCATAATTAATCGATTAAATTTCTAACTCAAGCATACTAGAATTGATCGAAATTCCAATCCATACATCTTTGGTTTTTTAAGAGTTAGTTGTCAACTTTTGATATTCGATTACATATTTTTTATCGTTAAATTGGCTTCAATATGGAAATTGTGTTTAATTATACTAAAACTTGTAATAAGGTATTGAATAATAGCTACTATATTAATTTATCATATATGTGCACTTAGTATAATATAGAGCCTGTTAAATATTTTAGTTTAAATTTAGGATTCTCGATATAGTTTTCATGAATTTTATATCTATTTGATGTAAACTTTTAAGAGAACTGTATCAATTTTAGGGAGAGTATCCCAGCGTATGAATATTTCAGAGTGTTAGATATAATAGAAAGGTTAGATTTATCACTATGGATTGAAAATTTCATGTAAATATAATTTTTTAATATATCACATGCAAGTAACATGAATCAATGAGGTAAACGAAACTCTTACGTTTATATGAAGTAAACAGTATAATAATAATACCAATAGTACTAATGAGTACTAGACTTAATTGTAGACTTAGTTGTAGGCGTGTTGGGGGATAATGGGCGCGGATGGGAGCTGATGGGAGCGGATCGGTGTTGATCGTGTGTGTGTGTGTGTGAACGGTTTAAGAGCGGAAGGTTCTAGAAGGTAGGTGTGTTGGTCCACAACTACGTGACATAATAACAGCAAGGTAGGTGTGTGGAAGTTTCTAGAAGGTAGATGTGTTGGTCCACAAATACGTGACATAATAACAGTTATATAATAAGTATGTCTCCGAGTAGTGACCAGTGGGTTAGGTAATAAGTGTGTGACTGACCAGTTACATAATAAGTGTAAGGTAGTGACCAGTGGTCAAGTGACGTAATCATGAGGTCATTGACCAAAGGTCAATTACTAGATATCAACAGTGTGGACAGAGGTCAAATGTTATGCAATAATTACGTAAGCCAAAGGGGGATTGTATCTGACGGGCTCACATCCTACTACTCAACTTGACGACTTTTAAGTAAATTATCTTAAACCGATTTCTTCGAACGAGTAAGATTTTTACTTAAAGTTTACACCAGTGGTGTAACAACGGCTTGGCGTTGGGGCAGTTACCAATCGCGCCAGTTCAAAAAGGGCGCCTCTAAGTCTCTAATTTTTTAATTTTTATTTAAATAGGTATTTCTCTTTTATCTCCGAAAACAAAAAACCTAATAATTATTTATATTTAAATATATTTCATTTAAACGATAATAGTTTAAATAATCACAACATTTTCCAAACATTAAAGCAAGAAAAGTTAAGTTTTGATCCTTTGATATAGAACTAAGAGTGTATCAGTGTAGTGTTACTTAAAATTACTTTTAATTGCCAGTTTTTATCTTTATGTATAAGTTAGTGAGAGATCACACATTGACATTATTGTTTTTATTTATAATACATGATACTTTAAGTATTGCTGTAGTATATATTAACGCAACAATATCCTGTTTTATCCACCAATTTATTTAGTATTATCTAGTAAATAATAAACTGTAAATTAGTATTATTCCTGTCTCTTGTGTTTTTGATATCCACATTGTATGACTGCCACTGTCAGATCACACAATTGAAAAAGTCGACAAGCTGAAATTTGCCAATTTGTACAGGGCGCCAAAAATAAATTATCCAAGGGCGTCTAAAACACAGTTACGCCACTGGTTTACACTGCTGCGGTTTAAGAATATTTTTTATTGAAGTTCTCGAATCAACCAGAAATTATGCTTATAATACCAAAAAACTTAAATATTTGATAAAATTGATAGAAATCGATTTTTGAATGAAATTCAAACAAAAATGCCATTTAAATTATAGATGAATGAAATTATAAAATATAAATGACTGAATATCATTATAAGGACTTTTTTTTGTTTTTCACCTCTGATTTGTTTATAAGTGACATAATATTTTCTACACAATTTGACTATGAATCAGATTTATTTCAGGTATTCACGAATTTTCGACACAGGCTTTTTCAAGTGATTTCAAGGAATTATTAATGTTAATAAAGTACGCTTAAATTCAGATCAATAATTGATAATATCCTATTTTACTGACAATTTCTATAGATTTATAAAGGAAACTTAAAGACACTAACAATTTGATAAAAATCATTTTAATTAAAACAAATGCAATTTATTCAATGATTTTCATAAATACACGCGTTCAAATAGGCTTTCCAAGAGTTTTATAATCTTTTTATGGATTTGATATTCTGCATATAATTTGTTCAAATATTATCTTTTTCTAAAATCATTTTGATAAGTCCGTTGCTACTTTTGAGCTATTTCATTTAAACCAGAAAGATTTAACCTTATTAACAAGGCGTTTAGTAAGTCTTGAATTTGAATAATAATATACTGTATGCAACTTAGGTGGTGTCATCTAGAAAAGGAAACACAATAACCTACTAGGCCATAAAATAATTACATCTGAATATTTTATCATTAACGAGTTTTAAATTAGAGTTGTGATTTTTTTATATGAGAAGTCATTGAGCGATGTTAGAATGGGTTTGGAATAAGTTTTACTAAAAATATACTTTTTCTTATGAAGCAAGGATGGTTTTAAATGTTCAAAATCTGAAAGATTTATTGAAGATCTCTATATAGAATCTGAAACCAAATATTTACTTTCGACACAGTTAGAAAAATTCATTTTCCATAAAATTATAAAGCTACTTTACCATCCATAGGATCGATCCGGTTGGTTGTTGAATTCCCCCATTGGACAATCTCATTTTAACCGTCGCCAATCCGAAATCTCCAATTTTTATGGTTTTTTCGTGCAAAAATATATTGCTGGATTTAAGATCTCGATGGATAATATTTTTGGCATGGAGATAGCTGAAATAATAGTCATTTTAAAAAGATTTAATTCTCTTTTTTATATGTATAGCTTTCTAGAAGCCATACTCTGGAGAGAATTGTCCTTTAGTACCATTTTATGTTCTTCAAAAATATCATTTTTCAATCCTTTGACCATCGAATTTAAAATCAGAGTCTTATACAAAAACTATGATTACCTTTTCCAAATTTATCCGAGTTTAGGCAACTTTGGCGTTTGCCATGACATTTATTAAATTAAAAAATTGCTTATATTATTTCAATTTTATAAAAAACACTTTATCAATAAATCTATTTTTGATGTGTTTTATATATATATATATATATATATATATATATATATATATATATATATATATATATATATATATACAAGGATACAAGGATACCCGCTAATGTCAGAATTCATAGATATGTTCCGTTTTTATTCCCATGTTTCGCTTAAATGCTTCTCATATTGAAAACTGATTATTTTTTAAAATATTTTTTAAAACAGCAAAAAAATTCGCAACCTGATAAAAAACTGTATCAAATTTGAAACATTAAATTAAAAACAAGAATGTTTATACGGTTTGTTTTAAATTTAAGATATCCTTGTGTATCATGTAAATAAAGATCAACTTAGCTTTCTAAATCTTTTTAATTATATTATATAATTTCTATACAATATTTTATGCGGTTTGGCAGCACGGTAAAGGTTCACACTCACAGCTAGTAACTAGTGAACACTAAAAGCAGTGCTTTCTTCTTATTCAAATAAGAGGAATCCTGATCCACATTGTGATCCCAGGAGAATAGGTAGCCTAAATAAAAGTGTCGTGTGAAACATTAAACTCTGTATCATATTCAAAAATCAGAGAAAAACATTAAAAAACAAATAATTTTATTAATAAGAAAAATAATAAATTGAAATAATTTATGGAAATAGCGATTCTGTTCAATTTACAATAATTAAACCAGTTACATAAATAATATTCCACGTAGGGAAAAGTTCAATGGATGTTAAAAATATTTCTAAATATTATCTTTAAATTTATTTGTTTAAATAAAAAAAATACAAAGAAAGTGAAATTTTAAAATATTAAAAAAATTAAATTATTTTGATTGAAACAGAACTGAAATGAAATTTCATTCCATCTTTAGTTTTCTAAATTAAATGACTTTATATCATATTTCTGCAGGCTCTCTATGACATTGATATTTGGAATTTTTGCCCTTTTAATTTCGTCAGTTGCATTTATAAGTTTAATAATAATAATAATAATATTTTTATTATTATAATAATTATTATAATTATAATTATAATTATTATTATTATTATTATTATTATTATTATTATTATTATTATTATTATTATTGTTGTTATTATTATTATTATTATTATTATTATTATTATTATTATTATTATTATTATTATTATTATTATTATTATTATTATTATTATTATTATTATTATTATTATTATTTTAATAGAAAGCTTTTTACTCCATGCCCTGAGCAATTTGCCGAGCAGCATCAATTAATTCAGGAATATCAAATCTTTTTTCTTGAACGTGCAAATACCGATAAAGACTTGATCCTTCACACCATTGTGTAATAATAGCCAATCTTGGTTTCGATATGTAACCCATGAATAACAGAATATTAACATGTCTTGTCTTTCTAAATGAGTAAAAAATATATTAATTTATGATAAATTTGTTTTATTTATCACCTCAACACATTTACCTCATTTTTGAAAGCTTTATATTGCTCTGGATTTGGATAGCTGACATTTAGTTCCTTAATAGCCACATTTCCATGCCAGTAGCCTTTGAAAACCGTTCCAAAAGAACCTGAACCAATTCGTGGACCTTTAGTTACTTCTTTTTCTGAAATTTCCCATTCTTCATTAGAATCTCGTCTCTGAATGAAAATGAAAAATACATTTTATTTTATCCTTTAAAATTATTATTATTATAACTATTATTATTATTACTATTATTATTATTATTATTATTATTATTATTATTATTATTATTATTATTATTATTATTATTATTATTATTATTATTATTATTATTATTATTATTATTATTATTATTATTATTATTATTATTATTATTATTATTATTATTATTATTATTATTATTATTATTATTATTATTATTATTATTATTATTATTATTATTATTATTATTATTATTATTATTATTATTATTATTATTATTATTATTATTATTATTATTATTATTATTATTATTATTATTATTATTATTATTATTATTATTATTATTATTATTATTATTATTATTATTATTATTATTATTATTATTATTATTATTATTATTATTTCTGTTGCATTCTTGCATCGAATAATTTTTACTAAAAATGACTGATAGAAAGAATGTATTTTATTTCTATAAATGCATTTTTAAAATATTTACAGATCAAAAATTATTTTATGAAATATAATCACTTTACTAAAATCTTTAATTTCCTTCACAATTTCAATTTCTTTTTTCATACTTGTCCTAAATATTTTCAAATCATACGACACCCTTTTGAAAATGAAGGGTAAAATTGAATATATAATATGACACGATTTAATTAATGATTTCTTAATCTACTGCTTCTTTAACACTTCAAATGTCTTCACGCATGAAAATAATTATAAAAATAACATATAAAATAATTGTCTACAATTAACCGATAGATTATAAATTATAGTGTAAAAATGATTTTTTAATTATACGGGATTCTTTTGATAATGACAGTTCTAATGAAAGATTTTTCTGAGCTCCAATTCCTTGAGATTTATAGGTTAATTATTGTTCAATGGTATTTTTGATTTTACCTTTAAATATGTTGAGTTATAATTTTATTTAGTTAGGTAGAACTGTTCGCTCTGACTCCATGTGTTTTTTAAATGATACTGGAATAACTCAACAGAGGAAAACTTTTATTCGATACCAACAATTTCACAACGATTCAAACGTTACTTTTACAATAATGGTAGGAATCCCCATGGGAAGCCACCTTTTCAATACACTACTAAAATATCCTTGACAAGTCTGACTAGTTCTTTTTCAATTTCACGAATCTTTATTACTTTTCTGTTACTCGCAATTGTTCGAAATTATTTGTGTCTCCGTTGTTGATTTGAGACTCCTTTATATAGGGAATCCCTCCTCAAACAACTAGTCCGATTGACGGCAATTTACATTGGACTTCTGGGGAACTAGTTAAACAATTTACTTTCATCTTTTAGCCGCTTCGGCCGTTCCCCGGGAGACGACTGCGATATAAATCACATTAGGGAATAATCAGTTCCCTTCGAAATTAAATTTATCCAAATCGGAGAATTTCTCACTAATTTAATTTATTTGTTTTCGTCATTTTAATTAATTAATTAATTTCTATTTTCTTAATAACTTTTTCTAGTTGTCCCATATTAATTTTATATTATTATTTTCGTACTCGTCTTGTCAATTGGCATCGACACATACCCATTTCTCCTGGGAAATATTGATTTTAATTTTTTGATTATTTTTAATTAATTATTTTATTTTCCCAAATTTTTATTTATTATAATAATTTTTTAAAAATCACCTAACCCCAACAAATAAATTACTATTGGTTTCATTGATAACTTCATCTATTATAATTAGGGATCCGAAAAAAAGAGTGCTCACTCTTTTTTCAAAAAAGCACTCTTTCAAATTTCTTGCTTAAAAATAGTAAATTTATAAATAAATTAACTGTAGTGATTCTGATAAAATTTTCATATATGCACCATTGACAGGATGTTTGGTCGAGCGTAGTTTTTCGATGTTAAATAACATTTTAACAGATAACAGACGGTGCTTAATAACAGAAAATCTGTAAAAATTACTATATTTATATTTTAATAAATAAGATTAATTACTTTATTTTTATTAAAAAAATATTAATATAATTTTTTAAATATAGCAAAATATAATATTCCTAATCGATTCCTTTTCGTTTGTTGAAATCTCCAAGTTTATTTGGAAAATTTAAAATGAATCCTTGCACTCTTTTTTAAACCCCGAAAATCACTCTTTTTTCCGATCCTTAATAATAATAAAAAAATCAACAACCATGTATTATAGAAAATTACAGATTTATCTGTGCGTTGCTTTTTGATGTTGCAGGTAATATTATGATTTACACCAAGGGGCATTAAATTGTGCCTAAATAGACATTATAATGCATCTTAAATGATAAATCAAAAACCTAACCTATAATAAATATATATGTGTGTGTGTCATAGCTAAAATTTATAATAGATAAGACCTGGTACCTTATACTATCGGATGGTAGAAAAATTTCCCTAGAGAAGAAAAAACTGCCTGCACACAATCTTGGTCACTAAATTCCTATAAACCAAGGACCTTCGAGTACATTCTATAAGACGCTGGATTTTTTTAAATGTTTTAATAATTTAAAATTTTCTTTGTTTAAGTAAAATTCTATATTTAATCATAATTTAATCATAAGAAATTAAGAAATTAATGTTTAAATTATAAAATAAAAATTTTACTTAAACAAAGAAAATTTTAACTTAATAAAACATTTTTTAAAAACCCAGGGTTCTTTTTAATGTTCTCAGAGGTCCTATTAAATGGCCCTTAGTGTAATATAGGAACTGAGAAAGTGATAGAAAAAATAACACACAAACACAATATATAATAAAAAATTTTCGACACATGTAATAGAATTATGGCATTTCGAAATTATAGATTTTGAAAAAACAATAACATAAGCAAATGTATAATTTAATGCCAATTTCCATCTTACTTCTGTATGAGTTTTCGAAAAACTAAAAAGATAAAATAGTAAATGTTGAAGAACTTCATTTTAAATGGTTATTATGAACACAAAAATGTTCTACTTGCTTTACAACTTATAAGTTTGGAGATAAACTTAAGAAAGTATATAAGTGATAGGATACTGTTAGTAGTCTGATCCTTTTATAAGTTATCACGCGCATAAATTATGACGGAAGTATACTTCTGCTTTAATATGGAAAGTTTTCCGGCATTTTATTTTAATAAAGTTTTAGTGTTTTTTAAAGTGTGTTTTCTTAAAATGTTTTCAGGCGTATCACTAAAATTTCAATTTAGATTTGGCAAAAGTTTAAAAAATATTTCGTTTAAATTTTAGGCAATATTTTCAAAGTGTTTTATAAAGTTTTGTCGAGATTTTTATTGTTTATTTAACACGTTGACGGACAATTGCGGCTATAGCCGTCAAAGCGAAGTTCACAATGTGGCATGACTGCTATAGCCGTCCAAAACGAAACGGTCGTTTTTAGACACTACGGCTATAGCAGCACAAATGTGCACTTACTGGCGTATACGTAGAAGCATAGTGTCGTTTTTTGAAAACATCTTTTTAGGTTGAAGTTCATATTTCACCTGTTATACGAGTTGCAGATTCAGTATACTTCTAACATTCTAAAAATCACAAAAACATATAGTGTCAATTTTCGAACTTCGCTTGTTCCTACTGTCCGTCAACGTGTTAATAACCTTTGATTTTAATTTTTTTTTATAATATGCTAACCTTTTTTATTTACCTTACTTTTTATAATTCAAATTAATATCTACAGTAATACTGATAATTAATTATTTTTTACTTTTACTTTGTTTTTTTTATTTTTAATTAAATTTATTTATTAAAATTCTGGTATTTTTAATATTACAGTAAAAAAATTATTATCTAAGTAAAAATGAACAATCATAAATATGTTAAGAATAGGCTCTTAGCCTAAAAATATTAGTCAGATTGACGTCACTAAACTGTGACGTTTAAAATAATAAAATGACGTTATAGTGACGTCACAGAAGAATTACTAAATTTAGATTCTTGATGACGTAATTCTAAAAATAGTAATTTATTTAATCCCCAAATGTAAATTTAGTAATTAATAAGTAAGTTAACCCTAAATATTTTAATATAAATATTAAAGCATTTTAGTATGAGGGGCCTATCCGAAAAACAATTTAGCCAAAACTGAAACAACCTAAAGGAGGAATAAATTAATAGAAAATAATAATAGAAAGAATATTGCAAATATATTGTATTTTGAAGGGAAATAAAATTGATTTAAAAATAAAACCAGAAATTGAATGCAAACAATATTGGCAGCTTAAGAAAAACAATCCAGTTTGATTCAATAATAGTCCCAGAAGACAATTCAACTTACGTCAAAGTGGAATAAACAGATTCAGATTTTGATCGACGATTTAAGTAGAATAAACAGACAGAAAATTTGAACTCAAGTGGAACCATAATTAAGGAAGACGATATAAATAGTTGTGTGAATCAGATTTAAAATTATTAAATTTGGGAGAATTGAATTTGCGAGAAAAACAAATCAGAAACATTCAGAGAAAGAGGCTTTTTGAAAAACTATTCAAGACTTGAATACAGAATATCCAGAAACAAATTGTACGTTTTTCTTGTTTGTTGAATAAATTAAAGTTTCAAAAAGCGGATTCTCAAATCCGGCTTCTAAATAAATTAACTAATCTAAAATCAAAATACCCGAAGTAGTTGACAGCTTTCGTGGTATTTGGGGTGCACCAAAATCAAACTTGCTTACCCTCTGCATTTTAAGATAAGTCGTTGCGTCGGCATAGTGACGATCGACTTGTTGCGGGCCATTTGGCAGGGATCATTTGATCTGGTATCCTTTTAAAACTTGTAATTGTATACGTATACTTTTGTAAACTTTTTATAACGCCAATTAAATTTTGTAAGTAATTAATTGACTTGTCTTATTTATTTACATAAGACCACAACCGACCTTTTTATATTTTTTCATTTTTATTATTATTTTGATTTAAAATTTGGAGTCAGAAAACGAATTGTGTTAAGATCGTAGCCCCCACTTTTTTGATCTTAACAAATATATAATAAAAAAAACAAGATAAAAAGTTTTATTCATTAAAAGTTTTTCCATCTGGACAATATGGATGAAGTTGGAATTGAATTCTGGAACATTACGTAACTGAATCACCTCCCATGTAACGCCCATATGCTAAACTTGTATTAGGTTCCACCCAATTTCTTTAATTTTCTGCCTTAGTCAAAGCTCTTTTACTATTTTTAACTATAAACAACAGATAGATTTTGCTGGGCATTCTAAATTTTGGTATATTAAAAATTAGGTTGTTTTTAAAACAGCCCAAGTACGACTAATGTCTTATGCCAGTATCTTCCAATGTTAGTCCTTAGCTTTCATGCCTTCCCTATCACTCAAAAGTCTAAAATATTCATCACCCCTTATGTTTAAAGCCGTTATTCTAGTCTTTTCACTTTCTAATAAAAAAATCAACTCTTCATACAACAGATGGTATATTCGAAGTTTACATACATCTTGTACAGTTTGGCTATAACAATTCAGCCTTTCTAAACACTCCAAATCTTTTTTTAAATAAAACTGCAATTTAATCATTGTCTACTTTGATGTTTTCCTAAACATCGGTTTCGAAATATATATAATCAATTTGGAGACTTTATCATATAGCCTTAAACTCACATTTTTCAAATTATCGGTGATTTTATTATAAAGACTATTAATTAGCTTATAGTCATATCGTAATTTTATCTAAAGTATTATTAGATATATGTCTTAGTCAGGTGTTTGAATCCTTAAAAAGGTTTGTTTGTTAGAATCAAATTTCCCTAAATATATATGTCATAACTCCAAAAGAAAGAAGATGAGAAGTTTCCAATGAAGAACATGAATTTCCACCAGAATTTCTAGATCTAAATCTATCTATCTATCTATCTATCTATCTATCTATCTATCTATCTATCTATCTATATATATATATAATTATTTAATTTTTTTTTCTATCAATAATCCAAAGATTTACTTTAAATGGATACTTTTAGCTTTAATCTTAATTGTTGAAAATGTCAGCCAATAATAACACAAAAGTTAAAAGTTATGAAAACATACTCTTAATTGGAGAAAACTAAAAACAACAAAATTTTGTAAATTCAAAATTTACTAAACATAATTGCTGACAAATTATAAGTCATCTATTGATTTGCACATCAAATTGTATGACACTATTCTATAAAACTAAATGTAATCTTATATACTACATACTGTATCATTGTTGATTAAATTAATTTATATTAACCATTTATTTTGTGAAAAATTTACTTGAACATAAAGCATTTTCAAAGCTTTTCTTTATTTTTAGGATTAAGACTGATAGTAAATATATTGATCTCAATTATTTTTATAAAATAGAAAGATTTGTACAGTGTTAAAATTATCACGTTTAATACATAATACTCATGATTATATATTTTTTTATTATTATTATTATTATTATTATTATTATTATTATTATTATTATTATTATTTAAAATCGATAAAATTATTAATTCATATAAATTTAAAGATTTAATTCATTATTATAATAAATTTTTATAAACAAAATTAAAAAATAAACATTCAATTAATTTGTTCTTTGGTAGAATGGGAAGCTGAAAAAAGTTTGAGTCAAAGAAGACAAATTTTGGAATTATTTAGTGAAAGAATTAGAGCACACGATCAAATTGATAGTTAAATAGATGAAAATTTATAAAAAATTAAAAAAATCACCAAATTTTTAAAATAAAATTTTTATCTTTTATACTAATGTGAATTAATTGAAATGAAACTGTATTTATAAGTGTTCGTTTTTATCCACTTAAATAAGATAAAGATGTTATACAATTACCATTTTTGCAACGCGAAGTCTTCTAGTTTCAGATGACAATTTCCCTCCGATGCTGCTTGATTTCAAGGGGATTTTGTCATTCTCAATTCGAGAGATTGGCGATTTGCTTCGGAGAGGTCTATTTGAATAGTTATTAAACACTTTAGTCAAATCTTGTGTTTCGTTGATTTGGTTTTGAGTTTCTTCACATGCAGCTTAATTAAATTTGAAATAATATTACTTACTAAATTTACAAATAGATTTTAATATTACAAATTTATGACGATTTGTTGATAGTAAAATTAGTAATATTAATAATAATAATTAAAGAGCGCCACTTAAAAATACTTTTCACTATATATTTCGACAAACTAATCGGTTTATCAGTTATATTGAAATGTTCAAAAACTTACAAATGTTCTATTCAAAAAAGTGAAGCCTGGAAAAGAGTTTGTACTAAAAAAATAGAATAATTTTTAATCAAAATTCAAATTTAATCTTTATTGAAGTAGAATTTCAAAAAAACAAAAGCATTTAAATTATCCGAATTCAATCGATTTCTAGTTTTTGTCATAAAATTACCAGAAATAGAAAAGACAAGTTCATTATTTGTTGATGTTGGCTGAATGGTCATTAGAGCTTGATAAAGAATGTTTATAGTTGTTTTTTACTCATACAGTCATACATAATATTATAATATACATACGGAAAATTTTATAAGATTTCTATTTTTTAAAGCATTCTGAAAAGAAATTTCGGTAAAGAGATATTCGTGAAAATGTTTACGATTAATTTTAAACTTTGGAAAAGTATCGATTATCGATTACCTGATTAATCAGAATGAAATCTCTAATTTAAATTTGTTATTGTGTTTGTAGATATTGTGTAGAGAATTTTTAATCAATTGTGATAAGTCGGAACCAACGTTTTTGTGTTAGGTTGTTCGATTTAATTAAATAAGAACACTGAGGAGTCAGAAACTAATACCGACTTACCATAAATACCCAACAATACAATCGAAATCTTACAAACTAGTTACCTAGTCAATGTTAACAAAATTAAAGTTATCAATGGTCTCTAACAGTATTAAGTAATATAAAAATAAATTACCGTTTTTGCGTGATTGATTGTTTAAAATAAAATATAATGAAATATTCGATGCATTTTCAAAAATTTTAAATTCATTCTCAGAACTATTTATAACCAACAATTTTTAAATTTAATTGACTATTTTAGTCAGTAATGAAAATAGAATTTAATAATTAAAAATTTTTGTATTCAAACCAAATGAAAATAATTTTAGTTAACTAAAAAATAAATTAAATTTTATTTTAAAAAATTTTCAAGCTTGAGGAATTTTCATTTTTTTAATGAAATCTCGTGTTTGATATAATCCCAGAAATTTATTTAATTATTTGCTCTGATTCGCTATTTGTATGGAATTTTGTTAGATCTCTCATTAAAAAAGGTAACGTATACCGTATTTTACCGACTGTGCGTTTATTCCGTTTTTTCCGAGTGAGTTTTCTCAGATATGTAATTTTTGACTCTTATATATGAAATTCAAGATTGTATAGAATAATGTTTTTCAACCCTGTTCAAATTGAAACCCCCAAAACTTATTAAGATAAAATCCAAACTCCTTCCCCACAAAATAATTTGATAGCTTTTTGCAGAAAATAAATTTCTAAAAGAAGTGATGTATAATTGTTTTAAGGTTTTTACTATTGTTTGTTTATTTAAATTGAAGAAAACGCATTGTTATAATATCTCAACATTTCATTTTTTTCATTATGCCTATTCAATATACTATTTCAAATTTTATTGTTTTCGATTGAACACAACTTTATTGCAGTGAATTTTCAATAGTTAATTAATAAATATAAAGACACTTGAAAATGACAGTGCCGAAAATTTATGTTACATATAGAAAAATAAATTTTGATATATAATCATAATGAAAATAAATGAAATGTTGGATGAAAACAAAAAAATCAAAGGTGAACATAATAATAAATGATTTTATTTATATTTTTATAAAATTATATTAAATTTATAATAATTTATTTAGTGACTTTTGTGAAGATTCGATATGTTATTTGAAAATAATCAATTATTTTATTAAATACTATTATATTAATTGCCGTTGTAAATATTTACCGAATCGAAACAAATATCCTTTAATTTTTTAGGGTTATCCTTTTGAAGAACCACTAGAGTAGCAAGAAAAATGTTTTAGAACGGTTAGTTATTTAACCACATTCTTCCATTTTCTAAAGTAAATGTCTTCAAATGTGATTTTAAGCTTTTTAATTAATGTCAGGGTCTTTTTCAACATTGCTATAAAATCTTGACAAAGTACTACAACAAAATTATAAAAAAAACCTTTTTTCAAAAAGTAATGTTATGTTTGTGCTAAAAGTAGGGAAAATGTTATGCTTTCATATTGGATATAGGATAAACCCTGTCTTTGGATAATCGTGTGATAATGCACCTTTTAAGATTCTTAAAATAAGTGCTTAGAATTAAAGAATATCAACTTGATGCTCTTACATAAATAGAAACATAATGATAGTCTAAAATATTTATTCAATAGTCTGTAATAAATAATTTTTTTCAAACAAACAATGCATGTTTATTACTGTTCAAATATGAGTTTTTTTATCTTACTGGGTGATGACAGTGAAACTATGTCGAAATAAATCGTATATATCTAATGTATGTATCTAATTGGAATTTTTATATCTATAATATATTTTGTATACTCGAAATGCTTTAATGTGATTTTGCACCTTTTCTTGATTTCTTTTTTTTAACTTGAGCACTTATGTGTTTTTGTTTTAAATTGATGAACAAAACTGTTGACCAAAAAAAAGTAAAAATAAAATTATTATTACCAATAATATAACATATGTTTAAATTTAATTAATCATTACTTCATTAAAAAATAATTTTGATATATATTTAACTGATCAATACGATAAAACGAAATTCAAACAGATTATTTTAATAAATAATAGACTTCATGTCATAAAATAACATAGACAAAATTTAATATATCGCCATCTAAAGTAGTTAATTTATTTAAATTAAAATTAAAATTAATTTATTGATTTTTTATATTTAATTTAATATAAACTGTATACTATACATATGACATTAATCTATTAATGAAATAAATAGATTTTTCAATAATAAAATAAGTAATGAAATATTATCATCAAAATGTTATGATCATTTATACACAAAATTATATTGTCAACAATATTAATTGCTAAAATAAACTGTCAATTGAAAGAAATGTTATTGCTACTTTTAAAAATTGATCTCAAACAGCAAAAGTCAAATATATCAATAAATCTTTTCATCAGCCTCAACAACTGAAATTTATTACTTTCCCGTTTAGTTATCATTAATGAGTAGAAGTGACTAAAACGGTATATTTTGACTATATAATATAGAAAGAATATAAATAGAGTATCTTCTGACATGATTCTATCAATACCGTTGTTCAAAAAAAATTTTTTTTTCCTTTAAGCAATGTTTCTCCACTATAAAGATAAATGTAGATAAACTTGTTCTCACGAAGAAAAACCTTCATTCAGATTACCAACAATGTAAATTTCGATAACAGTTTTGAAAAGAATTACAAATTGTTTAGCTTTTTCAAATCAAAAATATAAATTGCGGCAAATACTTCAGTTAAAGTATAGCTTTTCCGATATTTTATTAAAGAGTTTAGTGTCTCTCATCCAGAATTTTTTCCCATACTTCCTCGGGTCAAATCTAATTAGAAAGGGAAATTATTAAAGTAATTAAATTATTAATTAAAAAAAATTTATTCCTTCAATTGCAACAGTTATGTCTGATTCTAATTAAAGAATATAATATACAATAAGTGATATCCAGTACATTTCCAAATAGCATACTAGTTTCGAGCTAATGGCTCTCATCAGTACTATAATTGAATATCCAAAACAATTCGAACAGTTTTCATTTTTATATAAGTTAACTATATTTTGAGGTAACATGAATACGACCATTAAACAAAACAGCAATTTCGATCATTGAATTTTGACGTCGAACATTATCAAAGAATAAATGAGGATATTTAATAGATTTTGATACATTTCTTGTAGAAAACAGTTTGGAGATTAAGTTGAAAAAATGAAGATATTTAAAGAAAAACTAAATATTTGTTATTTATTCATAACGCATTTCTATTTTTTTTTGAATAATTAAAATTTAGTAGGAATAGGTAAAAATTAAATGTTGCCGGCACTACAATATTATTTAAGTTTTATGTAAATATTTTTCATTTATAATTAATTTAAAATTTGAAATAGGAATTCTAACCTTGTCCAGTATTTGCATTGTATAAGGCTGATTTTCCATAATCCTAAATATTATTATTATTATGAACATTATTATCATTAAAAAAAATATGTCATATTTGTCCTATGAACGCTAATTAGTGTATGAATAGTAACTACGCAATATTATTGTATGCGAATATTTGAATTTGATTTTATGAACTTTGAAGCATTAACACTAAATCTCAATCACAAAATCACTGATTGAATTTTGACATTAGTCATTAAATTTAAATATTAAAATTTAATTATTAATATTCGATTCATAAAAAACATTAGAGCCAACAATTTTACAGATAATTAATTTGTCTATTTCTAACTCAACAAAGCACCTTAAATTTTGAAGTAAACTTTATTTATTCAAGCTAGAATAATTACAGTAACATCAAAGAACTTCACTTCTCAAAATATTTATCTGTTTACATAGATTTTTTAAAAATATATATAGCAAGACTGCAGTTTTCTGATAATAAATTTGGCAATAAGTATCTTTATTTTTACAAACAATAAATGGACAAAGAGATTCATTGCAAAATTTATTATAAAAAAACTGCAGCCATAACAATCAATTTTAAACAAAATATAAATAAAAAGATAAAATGTTTGAAAGGGTTTTTATACGTCAGTATAATTATTCTAGCTTTAATTAATAAATTTTACTTTATAATTTATCTTTTAATAGCTCAACTACCGTAGGTATCCTATAACTCGATTTCAAAATAATCAACAAAAGAATAATGTTAAAATCAATACTTTCATTGGATTATTATTTAATTAACCAGTTAATTTCTGACTCCTTGTCGATTTCTTTATAAAATAAAGTTACAAAACCCAACACAGAATGAATTTATTGATTCTCAAATGTCAATCTATTTGCAGTTTTTCTCGTTAAAGGTTTATTTGTTAAAAGGCAAGTAAACCAAGGAGAAATTGCTTTTTCCTGACTCAAATTTTGATATTTTAATATGCAAATTATTTCCGTTTTATTCTGATCAACCTTTAGATAGTTTGGTAATCGTTTCTCTAAAGGCTAAATTTTTATTATTATATCAGTTTATTATATCACACATGTTTACCTTGGAAATAATGATTTTCTATTTTGATTAGGTTTAAGTACTTTTGCAATTCTATTATTTTGATGTTTTTCATTGATTTTACTAGTTTTCATTGCTTTCGTAAGAAAATTATAATAATTGAAATAAAATGAAAATTTATTACTCAAATGTAAATTATCTGAAACATTATATTATTTTCACCTAGTGTTTGTACATAATAATAATAATTTAAATTTAAGTTGAACCCAAAATTTAAATTTAAATTTGAATTCGAGTTAAGCTCAAAATTTGAATCTAAATTTATTTTTGAATTTGAATTTGAATTTGAGTTGAACTCAGAATTTGAATTTAAGTTGAACTCAGAATTTGAATTTATATTGAACTCAGAATTTCAATTTATTTAAATTTGAATTTGAATTTGAGTTGAACTCAAAATTTGAATTTAAATGTTCCATAATTCCTTTTCTACTTTATGATATATCCCATCGTTCTACTTATAGCTTTCAAAACTTCAAAAATTAATTTCTTAGATTGACTTTAAGAATGGTATTGCTTTATTTCCAGTCTTTCTTGCTCTTTAACGTTCTTTGGCACATTTTTAAAATTAATTTAAAATGAATAATAATAATAATAATAATAATAATAATAATAATAATAATAATAATAATAATAATAATAATAATTTTATTTATTAATATTATCTCATTTTTTTCATTGTTTAAACAAACTAATTATCGCAGAATTCTTCATATTAACAAATTTAACCGAATTAAATATTTTTAAAGTTTAGGATGTCGTTGCTTACTTTTCAAATGAAAAAAACATTTTTTCAAATATTCTCTCCAACTTTCAAAAAAATAAATGCAAGTTTCCCATGTATGTTAAAGGGGGGGGTAATTGTGGAGACCACCGTATTTATAAAAGGAAATCTTCAAATAGTTAAAGCGAGTATTTGAGTGCGACATTTTTAGTATTTTCTTTACACCAGATTTTTCTTTGAATTCTTTACATTTGATGAGTTCAAATAATCGTCCGATCAAATATTGTTCTTTTTTTTTGATTAAAGAAAAAAATAAATATTAATGTTCTTTGTTCAAACAAATTACATTTTAGAGATGATTTCAAATTAGTTAAAGAATTGTTGATGAGAAAATATTTTGATTTAAAATAAAATAATACTTTAAAAATAGATAATTTTATAATAATAATAATTATTATTAATAACTCGAGAAAGCCAAATAAAAGAAATATATTTCGAGGAAATTATCCTTATTATCAGTCTGTAAAATGTTATATACTGAAACAGTAATTATGTAACAGTTACGATTTAATTGTTTAATAAAATAATCTCAATAAATTTGTTGCTGATTGAACGTTTATTTTAGGGCACAGATTATTTAATTATATTATTAAATCCTAACTATTACATAATTACTGTTTCCGTATATAAAATTTGACAAAGATTATGATGGTAAACTGATGATGACGATAATTTCATCGAAATATATCTCTTTTATTTGGCTTTATCGAATTTCGGCTATCATTTTTTCGATATTATTATTATTATTATTATTATTATTATTTTTATCAATAAAAACACTACACAAAACGACAACAAAACTAACTTATACATTTATATTACAACAAAAAATGAAAAAAAATAATGATGACAACCTCCGAATAACTCATGTTAAAAAACTGAATATTCGGAGCAGATGGAGATCTTTCTATAGCAAACGACGGAGTCTCAATCTTTTTGTTTGGTATTGATAACTGATTAATTAATTTTGAGCTCTTTTTTGGAGGAAGGAAAATATTATTGATATAAACTTGAGGCGGAATTTTGCCGCAATGTTTTTTCTTTGATTGCAACAAATCATTACTGTTGAGGTCCTTTTGACTTATTGAACGACGTATTTCGTTAGAGCACTCCATGTCTTCGTTGTGAACGACTGAGCATTCTTCACTTGTTTTCCGATAATTACTATATGATTCAATAGCCGGATCAAAAAGTGTATCAAAATTTATGGTATCTTCAATAGTGATTTTATGTTCAGTAGTGTAGCCACTGATCTTCCTGCAAACATCCAAGGTGCTTTTAGCTATTTTTGTCAAGCCACCTTTTGCTGAAAGACTACGACTTATGGACTTCTTAGCCATTATAGCTAACTTGTCGAGGATATCTGCTCTGTCACTAGTACATTTCAGTGAATGTGATGCCTGTCGAGCCAACCTTCGGTTGTCATTGTTTAAAATAAGAAATGAGTTCGAATTTTGTTCAGATATTCGCCGATAGTCATTGGTTTCATTGATCAATCTTTGATCGGATGGTAACTGATCAGAGAGTTCTTGGAATTTTTTCAGTGGAACATAGGCGGAAATCGGTGATGATTTTTTGTGTTTTCTAAATGTGTAAAACCAATCAGTTTATTAGGTTTATTTGAAGCTTAATTATTATTATTACTCAGATTATTTAAAACATTTAGTTTAAAAAAAATAACAGAGCAATCTGTAACGCAATGATTAAGTTGTTTCGATACATCATTTCCAAATTCAACCTGCTATAAGCAGAAAAAATGTATAAACAGTCTGATGCACTAAAAAGATACTTATTAGTGGCACTGTCCAATTTACGGAATTATTACATCTAGATTGCCTCAATTACATCCATTAAAATAGAAAACACAATTACACACACTATTAAGTTATTTGCGCATTTGAATACTGTCAACTCCTATAAAACAAAAAATATTAAGTGAGTTTATTATAAAATAAATGGTGTACATAGTTTTAAATTCGTTTTCACAACAAGCTATTCAACAATAAATAATTTGAAATTAATTTTGGGAAACCTATGTAACATTTCAGGCATAAAATCTTTAGATAGAGGGCTGTTCAAGATTCAGAGTTTAAGATTTAAATAAGGGCTCAGTGAATATGAAACATTCAAACAATTTATTAACATAGGATTAACAAGGACCGAAAAAATTCAAAATGTCGCTGAGCAAATAAAAGGTAGTGTAAAGAGCATTTTTACTTTAAGTTTGCCGAATGAGATTTCAAAAGAATTAATAAAATACTATTTGGAATCCTATCTGAAGAATTGAATCAAGAGAAAATTTACGTGTCGGTTAATAGGAAATAAGTCAAAGAAAGGTATGGTTTATTTGTAAAGATACATTTTAATTTGTTAAAAGATTTTCTTGTCAAAACCATATAAGGTCGGGAAAAGAGAACCGGTTTTTTGAAGAATGTGGAATTCCCATTATACAATCAACATTTTAATGGTAATAAAGTTACCTCAAAGGCTCATCTCATTACATACACGCTTAAAAAATAATAGTAATAATAAAACTAATAATAATAATAATAATAATAATAATAATAATAATAATAATAATAATAAATATAAAAATAATAATAATAATAAATAATATTAATAATAATAATAAAAATAAAAATAATAATATAATAAAAGTAATATATAACATATTACAAATACTTTAATAATATGATTTTTCAAAAATTTTACTGAAAATTTAATTTTACACTTCATGCGTGATTGATTATAAATAAATAGTCTAGTCAAGATTTGTCCTCCACTAATGGTCAATTTGTTTATATTAAATTGTTGAAGAAAATATTTTAATTTACTCAATACAAACAAATTAAATGGGCATCAAGAAATACAAAAATTTCTCTATTATATTAATTTTAATAATAAATTGGAGAAAAGAGAACGAATTTGCTTCTCCGTGACTCAGTCATGCGCAAAGAATGAACAAACAAAAAGAAATTCTTGTCGGCAATTTACTGATAAACATCATTTACTTGTTGGAAGATTTGGTTTTGCCACTCGCAGCAGAACGGAATGAATATTCAATGAGATTGAAAGTCCCAGCTTCGGCAAACAGCAGTTGGCAATACTTTTCTGTTTTTGCCGAACATCTGTGATGATACACGCGACAACAGACTTTACAAATGACTCCTAGAAATGAATTAATATTGAATATGATTAAATAATCTGAATGCACGATCTTCAAACGAGACCCCCCTCCCGTCTCAGATAATGGCAATAGCCAATAGAAAAAGTGAGATTGAATTATAAAAAAAGGTCTATGTAAAATATTTTCTCGCAAAATTACCAATTTTCTTATTATAACCGTCCCTTACAACATTATTAGGATTTTGTTTTACTGGTGCAATAATTTTAATTGATATTAATAAAATACTTTTTACTATTCACCTTTTTCAATTAGCTTTAAGGGTTAAATAATAAAATTTTGCCTCAAAAGCGTATCTTATCCATTACTTAATAACTTTTACATATAATCATTTAAATTGAATTTTTTTATAATTTAATGATGACAAACAGGATGCTGAAACCAATCGCAAAAATATTTTTTAAAAATTGCTGATTTTATTTAAATGAAATAAAAACCATGGCATTTTAATTAATATTTTAATTAAAAATCCAACAGGTAAATAATAAGATAAGCCCGTGTTACGAAGTATATATGAAAAAAATTTCGATTATAAAATTATCCTTATCAAATCGAGTTAAACTTCCTAAAAGGAAATCTGAAAAACTGTCGAAAAAAAATTTATAGTGATATAATTAAAGAGAGAGAAATAAGTGCAGTGACTGTTTATGAAATTTGGAGTCCCCGTATTTTTAAAAAAAATGTTTTCAGACTATTTGATTTAAAAAATTAAAAATTTATTCATTTTCAAATAAAAATTTAATTCGATAACATAAATTCAAATAACATAAAATACCCAATAGATTTTTCTTAAGCAATAGTATTTAATCTTTAAAAATTTATAATATTATACATAAAAGGACACTAACAATTTTTATGAAAAAAAGAACATTAAAAAAATATGAAAAGTTTAAAAAATTTAAATTTTTCTTAGATTTATTTATACATATGAATTAAAACAAAAATGATTTATTTATAACATTCACGATTGTTCCCAATGTGCTGGCGTCCTTGAGCTAAACACTATTTTTACAATGAATAAGATGAATTTGCAAAGGTTTTCTTAAATGTGAGAGAAATTTGTGTTAGTTTGAATACGAATTAATTGTATTAATAGTGTTTACAAACAAAAAAAGCTAATTTAAATGACACAATTTCAAATGATTTATCGAAATATTTTCTGAAGAATAAATAAATATATAAATGCAAATTATGATGTTTAGCTAAACAAATATAAATCGGTTTGAATAGAACTTTCATACTTCTAATAAAATTTTATTGCGTGACAAAATCTCTATAAAGAAACACAATGAATTATTTTGATTTGATTTTTATCATTTTGTTAGGAATTTTTTTCGATTTAACAATTACATTTAAATATTGAGAGATTTTATTATTTGTGAAACGAAAAAATATTTGGTTTGTTGAATATTTGATTTGTTTATATAAAGTTTGAATAGAAAGAGAATATTTTTACTGATAGATTTTGGATTTTTCTTCAAAGGAAAAGAATTCACAAAATAGTTTGTGACATATGTGGACATTGTAATGAGTTCAGGACAGAGAGGGGTCCATAAAGGAAGTGTCTAAGATATTCATGTTCCTTACAAAGAGATGGTTTTTGGTAAAGTAGGCCGATATTGAAACTATAAAATAATAAAGTTTCTTTATCTTAGTTTAAATTCAAAAAAATAATTATCCGAATTTTGTTCTTGTCACTTATAGAAAATTTTATTTATTCACGAATGTCTGATTCTAATGAAAGAATAATAAGAAACATAAGGTGATGCCCAGTGCAAATCCCAATGGTATACTAGTTTCGAGCTAATGGCTCTCATCAGTACTGTAAGGGAGACGCTCAGATTTCTCTTCACGCCAGGAAAGTGTAAAACAGTGTAAAGTTAAAACTGTTATACACTCATCCTGATGCACTGGACATCAAATCAGTTTGGAATACTTGGCTTTGAGGCAAGAAAAAAGACGAAATCTGAGCGCCTCTCGCATAGTATTGATGAGATACATTAGCTCGAAACTAGTATGTTATTGGAATTTGCACTGGGAATCACGTTATGTTTCTTATTATACTTATAGAAAAATTTAGTAAATAATAATATTGTAGAAAAATGTTAATTTGTGAAAAATATTAAATAAAAATATTTTTATAGTCTAATCATATATTTATTTGATTATTTTTCTTATATTATCAAAAATAATTATTTCTATATAAAAATGGAATAAATAATGGAATGTATAATTCAGAAATAATTTCGGTTTATACAGAGGAAAAAAATCTCCTGAGCCCGTTTTATGTCTAAAATCAGAAAAATATTTCTCTTAATTAATTTCTGGTGAAGTCACATACAAAAGTTGAAAAAATTACCATTAAAAATGTATTTATGGCATGCATCACAAAATTGCTTTTCAAAGAAAGTCTTTCTTTGGTATTGATGAGCCAATCTCCTTGGAGATTTTAAGCATTTTTCAGAAAATTCCACTATTAAATCTTCATTTGTTAATGCCAATTCTGTGGCATCGGAGTCCCAGGAGAGCTGTTTTCTGAAGAAAGAATGGTAATTTTTCATTGCCAAAGGTATTCATTTAACTTTGAAATTGACGTTTCAACTGACAGAGATTGCCACTGAAGTCCTCGATTTGATAGTTTTTTTTCTAATGCTTGCAACAAAGTACTTCCCGGTCTTACTTCAACCTATATGTTAAAGAAAAATATCGTCAAAATTTAATAATATTATTAGTTTTTAGTTATTATAAAGTTTTGATTAATCTTGACACATAAATGAGAAATGTCTTTGTAAAGAGGCAGTGGCGTACTCAGAACTATGAAATAAACATATTTTAATGAAGAGCCAAATTTGTTCCAAAGTTAACATGGTTCATTTCCTTAACTGTTTTTTTAACAGTTTTAACCCTTACTTTGTATTTATCTTAACTATGAATAAAATATTTTCCAAAAACATAAAAAATACATAAATTCAATTTGACAGAAATAGACGAAATTAATGTTTATAAAAGACAAATTTACAATACAGCTACCAAAGTATAGAAATTTTGTTTAAATTTACTGAAATAAAATTTTATCAAATGAATCTATTAATGAAGTTGATATATTACTTTTATAGTATTAAATCTTTATTTCTCTAAAATAAAATTGATTTATTAAACATTGATTAATAAATGAAATTTAAAAAAAATTAAATTAAATAATTTATACCAAATAAAATCCTCCGAATTTAGATAATATAAAAATAAGAACAAATAAAAAATCATGAATATATTTTAAATTTTAAATATGAACTAAATTAAATTTTTCTCAATTCGACTTGAGGCACTAATTATTTTAAATTATTAATATATTTTAAATACGTTGTTTTTTGTTTTAATTAATGAAAATTTTATTAACATTTTTTTTTGTAAAATTTAAAACTTCTAAAGATTAATAAGTTTTTAATCATTATAATTATCCAAACTAAAGCTTTTATATTTGATTTTTAGAGAAAATATTTAGTCGATAATGAATGGGACAATTTAGTTTTAATTAAATGAATTTTGACAATAATTATTATCATATGGTTATAATCATAATCTCACATCCAGTAATAAAGGAGAATTTCCAAGTAATATATAAATATTTATCGACTCGCAGGAAATAATAGCAACAACTCACAAAAATAAACATCTGTTCCAGATAAATTTTCGATTTTATTAGACAAATTATATTAGAAAGACGCTGATTTTGGCATGCATTCATAAAATGGGAAATTTAGGTTAGATGTCGAATTTTCCAAAAACCGAGCGTGTTTAAAACAAACAAGAAAGCGTTTGTGTGTATGGGGAAATATTTATGATACACAACCATTCGGATGGTTAATAAACAAATTTGATGCATGAAATTGATATGACATCAAATCTGTCTAATGATGGCAACATATTATCGTGTTTATAGGGATTAATTATCAATGTGACCCCTCGTGTTCAATAATCAATAACTTTGTTCCAATCAATTGAAAAAAAGGTTTTTCAATAAACTTACTCGGCATGATTTCCCAAAAATAGAATACTTGTTCCGGTTCTTGATAAAGAAATAAATATTAATTAATTAATTAAATTTTCAAAAAAAATTGAGGTTGGAAACATTAAAATACATTTAAAATTATACAGTTGTTTTAAATATTAAAGTAGAAACTTAGAATAATTGAATTTGTAATGAAGTTTTTTTATTTCAACTAAAATATTATAAAAACAGTATTTGAAAGAAAATAGCAAGATAAACTGTAGAACAGGGGTCGGCAACCTATGGCACGCGTGCCAGATTTTGCACGCGATGGAGTTGTTAATAGCACTCTATACACCGCTATAAAGTGGTCTGGATAATAGCGACTCTTATACTGCTAATGACGGTTTCATATATATTCTCTAATATTATTAGATACAAATATATATTTGTATTGATATTGAGATGATATTTTTTTGCTTTATTAAACACCATTTCCATACAGCGTCAAATAATATCACAAGCATATCTTGTGTTGACACGTGGCATTTACAAGCTTTAGATCACAAATATATTGCTGTTAGGCTTTCAACGAGATGGCAAATTTAACCCTGTAACTTTCTTCGGAGTCCCGTCGATCTGTTGTGATACCAGTTGAAACGTGTACTTTTTTAGGGTTGTTTTTACCATTGATATATAAAACAAACAAGATAGCCACCTCATCTACCATAAGTACTTTGAAAATATTTCATTTTTAGAAGCTTTTTTTGGTACAACTTCTTTTTTAATCATTGATTTTCGAGTTAAACATGATCTTTTAAAATTAAAAATATAATGATTCGTGTCTTTTTTTGGAATTTAATGTTTTTTGTTTTTCAATTAAATATATTAAAAAGATCAAATTTGCGATCAAATTATTTTCATAAAGAACTATATTATTTAATGTGACAGACATATACCATTACTTATTTGTAAAAATAAATGAGGTGGCACCCTGAAATAAATGAGTGGCACACCACAGCTAAAAGGTTGCCAACCCCTGCTCTAGAATAATTAACTCCAGTTTATATGTTATTTTCTCAAAAGTTATTTCATGAATTTAAAACTGACAATTTCGAACAAGAAATTAATGGACTTTGAGAAAATAATTCGTGAAGCCAACAAAGCTGTTGAACAGTGTTTCAGTTTTAAACCAATTCAAATGTATTCTTTGTCGAATATATTACCTAGTAAAATTAGGTTTAAATGCGTTTTGCTGGTAATGCCATATTTGGAGCGGAACAGGCTGCTCAAGCATGTCCAGTTGATCCTTATTATACCAAGCCAGGCAAATGCAAATAATATAACGACTTTCAAATATAGAAATGACAAAAAGTACCGGAGATAGTACTTCATGGTGAAATACCCAAATATTCTCCTCTTTTTGTTGATAAATATTTTTACAAAAAAGATTATGTGAATATACTCTTATTATAAAACTTTTTGATGAACATTAAATCGTTTTAAAACAATAAAAATTTTGACTTCCACAATTGTCTCTTTGTTTTGCTCTTCTACAATAAATTGCGATTTGTTATTGAATACTCACGTTTACAATGAAAAGTTTTCTTCGACGAAATAATTAATTTATTAGCAAACCTTTCAGCTTTGAATTTTCGAAGGAAGGAAAGTTTATGGTATTTTAAAATGGATCTGATTTATAAAATTATTATTTCCCCAAATTTTACTCTATTTTTAATTTATGAATGCAATTAAAAGTTTTAATTAATTAATTAATTATTTTAACAAAAATTTTTGAAATTTATGTATTTAATCTTTTAGGAATCCGTTACTTATCAACTTTACCCTTTATGTTTTTATCAATTAATTTTAATTAATTATTTATAATACACAGAATAAACATTTTAAGATGCTTGTGGAGAATCGTTCGTTTTATTTGCATAAGAAAAGCTAAAATCCTTGAGATTTATAAGTAGAATAAACTATGATAAAGGTGGAATATAATATATAATAAAAGAATGGATTATATATATATATATATATATTATTTTCATTTGCATTTTTGCAATCAGTATGCTAAACTGTAAGGATTCCGCTGAATAAAACAACAATTCACACTACATACAAATTAAATAAAAATAATATTAAAGTCATATTTCCCGTTACATGGTTTACATTAAAACAAAATATTAAAAAGGTATTTATATAAATTCACAGTTCATGTTCAATATATCAAAATTAAGTCCTCAATTTTTAAAAATAAGTTTACAGTAATTTTTCAAAATATCAAGTTTGTTTTAATCGACTTAAATGTCACATTAATGACTTTAAAAAAACAATGTTAATGAGAAATTACAGACAAAAAATGTTATCGTATTAATTAGATAATAATTCCAGTAGAAATTTCTAATAAATATATAAATGTTGTTAACACATACATTTTCAAATTATAGTCATGGAAAATTCGTTAAGTAAATATTTATCAATTCCTGGAAAATGAACGTTATTAACGAATTTATTTTCAGACAAATACATCATAATAACAATGAACGATACTATTTATATAATCAACGCCCAAACATCACGTATAATAATATTAAAGTCATATTTCCCGTTACATGGTTTACATTAAAACAAAATATTAAAAAGGTATTTATATAAATTCACAGTTCATGTTCAATATATTAAAATAAAGTCCTCAATTTTTAAAAATAAGTTTACAGTAATTTTTCAAAATATCAAGTTTGTTTTAATCGACTTAAATGTCACATTAATGACTTTAAAAAAACAATGTTAATGAGAAATTACAGACAAAAAATGTTATCGTATTAATTAGATAATAATTCCAGTAGAAATTTCTAATAAATATATAAATGTTGTTAACACATACATTTTCAAATTATAGTTATGGAAAATTTGTTAAGTAAATATTTATCAATTCCTGGAAAATGAACGTTATTAACGAATTTATTTTCAGACAAATACATCATAATAACAATGAACGATACTATTTATATAATCAACGCCCAAACATCACGTATAATAAATAATATATCAATATTTTCATACTAATTCATATTAAAAAAATGTAAACATCAATAAATGCAAAAATAATCAATAATTTGATAAACAATTTGTTTTCTGTTTTAATAGACTAGGATTTAGTATGCTTATTCTAGATCATAAAGTACAAAGTGTACGCTGTGCCTGATGCTATTTATAAGGGATAATCAGTTGGACATTTTTATTCTCCTCATTTAGAAAGAAATCTTTTATTTTATTATCTCAATGAAAAGTTATATTAAGAGATATTGTTTTTATTGTTTTAATTTAATAATTTAATAATATTAATAATAGAAATAATAATAATAATAATAATAATAATAATAATAATAAAAGTAATAAATTAAAAAAAACACTTAAAAACCTGTAAAATATATAATTTAATGGTATATTAGTTAGAATTAGAAACAAAAGATTAATTGAAAATAAAAGCCACCCAGTAGTGAAACTGTAAATGTATCTATTTATCTACTATTTCTGCCTGAATGACTTTTAGACATGGAACTGTTGGAGTTCGTGTTTACTATTGAGTGACGGGTTAATAATTTATTACATGTTTCCAAAAATAGTTGAAATTATATTTCAATAATGACCTTTTGTTATTTTAGCACCGTTAATTATTAAAAAATTGGATTAAAATTTTTATTATCCTAATTAAAGTTACCTGTTGTTTAAATAAAGTGGATTTTATTCAAATATTATTTTTGTTTAATTAATACTAAATATATTAATTTAATTTAATAATCATTCGATAACATATTATCATTATTATTATTGTTATTATTGTTATTATTATTATTATTACGATTTCATTTGCTTTTGTCTAATTCATATAAAATCCGATAAAATCTCATTAGCAGATAGAAGTTGACAAATTAATCAGTTCTCATAATATATTTCAGTTAACACTATTGAATAAAATAGATAAAATTATTTTATAGTTTTTAATTTTGGTTTCTAATAAATATATAAATTTATTTTATACATTTTAATGATAACCTTCATATTTGACGATTTTACGATGAATTAAGTGATTTATATATAATTTAAATTTATTATGATTATATTATATCTATTGGATATTATATATAATTAACCTGCTAACTATAATACAATTGAATAAAGTTAAGCTGATCAAGTTTTATCAACTTTGTGATTAATATTAATTTATAAAAACATGTAAAAATTATTGTTTAGTGTTTTTATACTGTAATAATAGTAATAATAATATAATAATAATAATAATAATAATAATAATAATAATAATAATAATAATAATTATAATAATAATTATAATAATAATAATAATTAATAATAATAATAATAATAATAATAATAATAATAATTGACACATGAAATAAATTTGGATGCATCAATCACACAGTTTCCTCAGTATTTTCATTGTTGATAGTATGCATAAATTGATAATAAAAGTCCGTGAAAATAAACAATGAGAATCAATCGATAAAAATTACCAGAATGAGATAATTCCCAAGTCACAGTTTGCTGAGTGGCATATTAATAATTGGGCCAATTAGCAAACGACATTATGCGCTGTGCTAATTCAACAATTATAGTTAGGCTCCCACCCAGTCCTTCCGTGGCAATTATCATTTAATATTTAACTTCATCAATTTTTAAATATGAATTTTTACTTTTGAAATTAATTCAATAATTATAAATTTCTCTACTTGAAATTAAATATTTCTCCAGATTTGAAATATTAGAACAGGATATTGATTAAAAATTTTGGAATGATATTTTAATTGATTTCTGTGAAAGATTTTTGTATTTTATAAATATTTTGAACTATATATTTTTAGAGGCTACATGACCAGTGACCCACCAAGGGCTTGAAAATTACAGGAAAATATTTTTTTGAGTATTTATCACAAAGAATTGACAGAAAAATCCACATAGAGAAAATTAAAAGATTTGTCATGTATACAAAAAATACTTAACTTTTAAATAAAAATATAAATATTAAATACACTTATTTTTTGGTATAGTTCATTGAAAATAATTTTGTGAGTTTTATGATTTTTCAAGCAGCTACTAAAGTGAATATTGAAAAACTATACAAAATTAACTTATTAAAACTTCAAATGTTGTTTATTCAAAATAAGAATAGTTTAAATTTTTTTTAATCCGGTCAAAAGTCTTAAGAGGCCATCTGTCCATCATTAGTTGCATATCAAATAAAATATTATATTGTTTGCATATTAATATATCTGGCGCCCCCAACACGCGAATTCAAAACACCTTTCTATAATAATTATAATGTTCATGATAACTATTAAAATAGGTAGCAGTGCTCTTAAAATTCTGTTGCTAATTGAAAACGTGACATAAACCCATTTTATGGACTAACATTTTTAAAAAAACACACCTAATAAGGCACATCAATGGACCAGTCTAACCAGTAATGTTACAGATAGGCTAGCTAAGGTGTCGGTTTTCGTGTATGCATTTTTTGATAATTTTTTTATTTATATTTTTTATTTTTCATTTAGTATTTTGAACATAGTGAATCATTTTTAATAATTTTATAAAATATTTAAATAAAACAAAGTGAATAAAACAATAATAAAAAGTGGAACTACATATATATTTACTATTCTGAATTTGTAGAAAGACAAATTTTTCTTGGAAGTTTTATAATGCACTATTGTTTTGTAAAAAAAGATCCTATCGTTTTGAGGCCAGCGTAACTACAGTCCTATCTTAAGCATATGTATATACCCTTGGGTACCCAGAACTATTTTCAATGGGAAAACAAGTGAAAGTATTTATAAGCCCAAAGCCATTATTGTATGCCATCTTCATTTCAGCCTCATGTTCATTTCAAATATTTACGAAACTAAACTTGCACTAGATGAACCAACATTTCATTACTATAAAATGCACTTTTCACAAGATTCTCTAAAGGTTTTAATTTATGTTTTACTGAAAGTAATTGAAATCTTTAAGCAAAAACATTTTGTTTCATCAAGTAATTTGCATTTTATTGTTTATATTTTCATTTTTGTAAATAGGTAAATGGTAACACTCTTCTCTAAAGATCGATCTCAAAGCGCGGTTTAGTCTAGAACGACCATATATTCTTTCAAATTACTATTAATTTTTAAACAGACTTTATATTTTTTGTGTATTTTATATTTTTTTATATTTTAAAGATGTTGTTTAAACTTATAATAAAAATATAATAATTTAATTAATTTTACATATTAAAGTGATTAACCATCACCAATTACCTTTATTGTAAATGTTGTGCGAGGTAAATAAAAAAATTTAAATCATTATGAAAATTTTAATTTTTAACTCTCATTTTTAATTTTTTACAAATGAGTTTTGTTTCAATCTTACATTTGACTTTCTTTTTACTATTGTCGGATTTGAATATACTGTTCAACAAGAAAATCTTCAACTGTAGAAATCTTTCAATTTAAGTGAACTGTCAGTGATTTATTCGAATGTCTGGATTATTCATACGCAATTATTCAAGCGATCACTATTATAATGATCAAATTTCTCATTAAAATTAATATATTTTGAAAAGAAATTATTTAAACAAATTCTTTATTTTCTTTAAATAATTTATAGGTTGTAGTATATATATATATATATATATATATATATATATATATATATAAATTTCAATTATTTTTTAAATTAAACTATTTTTAAATAAATATTTTTTTAAACAATATTTAATTCACAAACGAAAAAATTTTTATTTTAAAAATCAATCTATAAAATTTTAACAGCAAAGATAAATAACATGCAAATTTAACCTTTCAAGGAATTTAAAAATAAAAACAACAATTGACATATACTTATTTAAACAACCAAACAATTTAAGATATAGATCCCAGAGATTAAAAAACGAGAAATGATTAAGAGCATGCATAATTTGCTATTACACGCAGAATCAGAAAAGGTTATGAAACAAATTAATTTCTACATTGTAAAACACTCATATACAACTCATTTGTTTTATTCAACCGAAAATAGACCATTACCACAGCACACTCTTTCATAACAGAATTTATTGGCAGATCTCTTGTCACCTACCAAAAAATTATTTTTTTCCAATTAATTTAGAAAATTAAAATTACTGGTAAATATAAAAATATTTATTAGTTGGGCAAAATTGGAAAATATCCACGAATTATTAAATCCAACAAAATTTAATGTTAACGAGAAAATAAATAAAATTGCCAAACCTGATGTTGGATAAACCAAAGAAATCTGAATGTTAGACAGACAGTTTTTTGGATATAATAATTTTTTAAAATTTCATGAGCAGTTTAAAATTAAAAAAAATTATTAAAAGGTTTTACTGAAAGAAAAAATCGCAGCAAATTTAAAAATTCATTTTTTCGTAAATTACAATGCTAATTTGTTTCTATATTCAAAATTTAAACAAATAATCTCTGCCAAAGTAAGTATATAATAAACCCGTTACTGATAAATTTCGTTGCTATGGTACACCGGATTTACTTAGATCATTTAAACGCGTTATAAGCTTTCTCCACTAGATTTCCTAGACATTTTTTCCGGATTTCATTAATATTTATTATTATTATTATTATTATTATTATTTTTATTATTATTATATTTATTATTATTATTATTATCATTATTATTATTATAATTATTATTATTATTATCATTATTATTATTATTATTATTATTATTATTATTATTATTTTATTATTATTATTATCATTATTATTAACTTGGAGAATGGATTCAACATTTGAGTCTTTTCTCCAAGTAACAACAATAATTAAAAATAAAAGAAAATGAGAGAAAAAAAATGAAATTAAGAAACGTTAGAATTATAAAAACTTGTAAAAAAAATTATTAAAAATAAGAAAAATTAGTTAATTATTAAAAGACTTAAAACTGTTGTTTAAGTCTTGCTAAGTAAATTTAGAAATTTAATAAATTTATTGAAAATATAAATTTTTGAAATTATCACTTTGAAATTTTAATTATTCTAGAATTAGTAAATCTTTTGGATTTTATTTTAATCATGCAAAATTTGGACAGAAGTATTTATGACAGTTACCACAAATCATTTTCGTTACAGTCAAGTTATTTTAAAGATGACATGGAATGGTGTAATAATAATTATAGTGACAGTCATCAAAATATTGAAACTAATGATCTTCCTTACAGTAACAGAATATCCCAAGATCAGTGGACCAATAATAATAGAATATCGATCTCACGGAAGACTCCATGTATATCTTCATTAAGCCACGCTCAAATATCAGTTAATAACAAAAATTGGGTACCCGTTATCGAAAAGAAAACCTGTATTACAATTGCGAACTCACCAGAATTTTGTAAAAATCTTCACGAAAAGAATCGGAGCTGTGATTTGGATCAGAAAAACATCGATTTTATTGAGGAAACAAGAAATATATTTAAATTTTCATATGATTATCGCGAATGGACCAATGAAACCATTGAGAACTGGCTTTATTGAATTCGCCATAAATTACGATTCAAATTTCCAAAACTCCAAGGAAATAATCGACATTCTCACTCGACGAATTATAGTTGGTACATAAACTGAATAACAAGTTTATCTTCTCATTGAATCAGTGACTGAATATAAATGAATATAAATGCTTCGAATCCAGACATTATGATGCTTAGAAAGATGAATTTGAAGGATATGATTTAGTCATTGCTCATACAAATATTAATATTAAAATTAATCATGATGGATATATAAATCGGGCTAGATATCTACCTCAATGTCCTAACGTAATTGCACCTAAATCATCTAATGGAAATGCAAATTTGTTTGATTATACGAGACATCCCAGACAAAAGTGGCAAATGTAAGCCCAATCTCGTTCTTCAAGGACATTCTCAAGAAGGTTTTGGATTTTCTTGAAATATCAAAAACGCTGCAGTGAATGGAACAATTCAATTGTGGGATATTAAGTAAATAAAATGGAATTCTTCAATTAACATTATTAATATTATTATTATTATTATTATTATTATTATTATTATTATTATTATTATTATTATTATTTTATTATTATTATTATTATTATTATTATCATTATTATTATTATTATTATTATTATTAATATTATTATGATTAATATTATTATTTTTATTATTAATATTATTATTATTATTTTATTATTATTGTTATTATTATTATTATTATTATTATTATTATTATTATTATTATTATTATTATTATTATTATTATTATTATTATTATTATTATTATTATTATTATTATTATTATTATTATTATTATTATTATTTTATTATTATTATTATTATTATTATTATTATTATTATTATTATTATTATTATTATTATTATTATTATTATTATTATTATTATTATTATTATTATTATTATTATTATTATTATTATTATTTAAAATCGATAAAATTATTAATTCATATAAATTTAAAGATTTAATTCATTATTATAATAAAAAACTCATCTTTATTTCTAAAGAATCGCTATGTACGGGAAAACTATTTTTAGAAACAATACTCGATAAAAAGAGATTTTAAAAAATAAAAAATCTTAAACTATTATAAAGATTTAAAATTTCTTTTATTAAGTGAATGTTGTAAAAACGATTTGAAGTAATATGTTATTTAGGGTTTGACATAAATAATTTTGGTTGTAGTAAAAATTAAAAACTCATTATGACTATTAATCAAAAAACCGACCTTATCGGCACTGCCTTTATCAAATGTTTTTTAATTTATTGGAAAATATAATTTCAACTCATTTTTAAGAGAGCACAACAAAGCTTCTAGAATTTCACCAATTTAAAAAAATTAATTTTAAATATCCTAAATTTTTTTACTGATTTAAAGTTATTAATCGAAATTTAATAAAACAAAATTTATTGTGAAATCAACCAATAAGCAACATGTTAAAATATTTATAAAGTATTTAATTGTATTTTTCATCATTTGTCATTAAAAGTGATGTTTTTACCTAATAAAATTCATATATAATTAACGTATATTTAATCTTCTTAAACTTTTCACTGCTCAAGCCGTATATACTCGCACAATATGAATGACGAATACGCTCCGAATTCTTCCTGGTACAACAAACTATTCACACAGAGTACTCAAACAAGTCAGGTACAAAAATCCTAAGATGATGTTTCACTTTTATTATAGTAAAATCGGAATTTCGTGAATCCGCACGTACAATAATCGAAAGATTTGCGCACATCGAACACGAAATCTCAAAACATATTGTGCAGTGAAACGTTTATGTTATATTTCGTTTTTCTTGATTTTTGTTTTAACCTGAAAGAATGCAGAGGTAAGCAATTGCAAAAAAAGTTTTTTTGTTATATTTTATTAAAATTTGCCTCTTTATTCGGTTGGTTTTTTCCGTGCTATTTGAAATAAAATAAAGGTTTACAACCCTTTCATTGAATATGGAAATAAAATCAGTTTTACGGTGAATTAGTAATTTGCTAAACGAACTGGCCTTAATCACAACCTTGATCGTTCTGGTGCTGGATATTCTAATTCTTCATATAATAGAAATAATATTTACCAATTATTTCCACAATTTTACCTCTCTTCAAAATATATTTTTATTTTCTTCTAAACTATTGCTATGCTTTCCCAAAAGTGCCTAAAGCTAATTTCAATTATCTAATTTTTTGTAAGCAATTTGTTTTAAAAATGATTTAACAAACAGAATGTAGAATTTTGTTATTTTTATTGTTTTAATTCATTCAATTAATCAAACAATTGATTATGTAGCTTTTACCATTCCAGTTTTAATCTTTTAAAGACATATTCCCAGTTATGATTTCGAAAATCTCTTTTGTTGACTTTCCCTTGTACTTGCGCTACACTCGGATTTTCTTTTCTTTAAATTTTAAATTTCTGCAAGTTTTGTACTTTTACGTCTTTCTCTTAAGTTTTTTAAATATTTGTTTGATCTCCTCTGTGCCTTTATCGTTGATTTATTTTCTAGATTTAAATTATTTCTGATTCACATATTATATTTTTAATTTTTAGGAATTTTTAATATAAAAAGAATTTAAGAAAAGTGTTTCAAGAAAATTATAAACAATACGAACAAAAAAGTAAATGAACAAATGGTACGATTATAAGGAGGGAATCATTGTTAGAAAAGAAAAGATTTATTTCTCAGGAATTTAAGTTTTGTATTCTGTTTATATATCAACGATATTATCGAAACTTTTTAAAACTTAGAGACCAAAGTGCTGGATAAAGTTTTTAATTTAATGACATGCTCATTTTGAAATTCATTTGGTTTTTGTACAATTTTATAAATATTTGTTTGATCTCTCCTGTGCCTTTATCTTTGATTTATTTTCTAGATTTAAATTCTCTCTGATTCACATACTATATTTTTAATATTTTAGGAATTTTTAATATAAAATTAACAATAATTAGCAAAAACTGTAGCGCCAACAGACATTTTTGGAAGGGGGGGGATATTTTTCGTAACGCTGAAAATGAGTGCTGAGATGATTTCAGTATACGAAATGTATAGTGTAAATCAATTGCAATTCTGTGAATCTAAAAATCAAATTAAATTAAATAAAATAAATAAAAATTTGAAAAACCGAGAAGTTAATATTTCTAATAGGAAATATATGATAAATATTATTAAATATAAATATATAACTTAATTACAAAGATTTAAACTAATCAATTAATTAACCATTTAAGTTGTGAATAAAATTTCAATAAAAAGTTACATAATGAGTAAGTTATAAAATTAAAATAAAGTTAAATTATTTTACATATTGTAATTAATTTTTTAAATAATTTTTTTAAAAATCCATTATTAATTAATAAAGAAAATAAAGAGGGAGATGGATCAGTACATGGTGAATCTAATTTTAATTAAAATTAACCATTTAAGTTGTGAATAAAATTTCAATAAAAAGTTACATAATGAGTAAATTATAAAATAAAAATAAAGTCAAATATTTTTACATATTGTAATTAATTTTTTAAATAATTTTTTAAAAATCCATTATTAATTAATAAAGAAAATAAAGAGAGAGATGGATCAGTACATGGTGAATCTAATTTTAATTAAAATCTTGTTGACAACATTATTCATTTCAGTTGGAAAATAAAATTCACGAGAATGACAGAATGATAGCGGCTTATCAAATGACGGGAAAATATTTCAGATTTTAGAAATTAATGTTACGGCTTGCAGATGGATTTGATTATTGTTTGGTATGTTCTTTCTTGATATAGAGAAAGATTCCAAAAATTTCGTATAGAGTATTTAGTGTTAGTCGACTAGAGAGAGGAAGACTTTAATTAATTGCGTCAAGTAATCATCAAAAATCCCAAGCTTCTCGACAAGAAATAATTTATATTTCTCAAAATATTGTTCGTCCATGGGCTCAGTATAAAAGTCTCTATAGGATGGTATAAATTCATTCAGAGCTGCACCTGAATTATGTTACGATTTATGGACATGACTGCGATGCATTGCAGACACAGCTCAGTAAATCCAGTATGATCACTATACTAAACAAATATTTTTATTTTGTTCGATTAATTTAATATTAATCTGTAAATGAATTAGTAATTAAACTAGTTATATTTAAAGATGATAAAATAATTATAGTGTAAAATAAAAATTACTAAAAATTCCGATTCTTAACATTTATTTATTTTAAAATTAATAATAATCATAAAATATACAAATCATTAATTACATGTTCATTAAAACAAAAATATCAAAGTATTGTTCCATTGAAATTAAAGCACAGACCTTCGCTTCATAATTAAAATAACAATTTTTGAGAGAAAAATTTAAACATTAACATGAGTCGTTACCATAGTGAGATGTTTTCAAACATTTTTCCTTAAACACACACAAAAAATGTAAATAATAAAAATATTTTTCTTCGATTCTATTTGATCTAATTTGTTTGTTTTAAAATTTTTGAGTTTTAAAAACAGTAAAGAAATAAATTTCACAAACAAATAATTTATTTGTTTTTGTAAAAATTAAAATTTGATAATTTAAATCCAATATTATGTTATACAAAAATATCAAGTTGGCAAAGAATTTAAGAAAAGTGCTTGAAGAAAATTATAAACAATACGAACAAAAAAGTAAATAAACAAATTGTACGATTATAAGGAAGGAATCATTGTTGAAAAAGAAAAGATTTATTTCTTAGGAATTTAAGTTTTCTGTCTATATATCAACGATATTATCGAAACTTTTTAAAACTTAGAGGCCAAAGTGCTGGATTAAGTTTTTAATTTAATGACATGCTCATTTTGAAATTCATTTGGTTTCATGCCAATAAAAAATTTAATTCTCTACAAAACTAAATCAACATTAACACTGATTTTAAATCTCCCTAAATTTTTTAATATTATGTCCATGATATATTCCTGTCACTTTAAGTAATAATCTATGGCTTTACTTTTTATATATTTTACCTGTACCCTTTTATGTTTATACAATTTTCATCTTATCATTAATTTCCCATTATACTATTATGTCATTCATATAATTTTGACCAAGAACCAAGTAAAACTCTCAAATTAAATATTGAAATAAATTGTAAATAAATTATAAATATATTACAAAAAAGCGCAATAAATAAAACCCTTCATGACAATGAATAAGAGCCTCAATAATATAAAAACCTATCAATGTGTGTTTCATAAACAAAGTTGACAATGAATAAGGTGATTTGGCAATACGTGAGGGCTTGCACTATAGAAAGATAGAAAAGCTTAATGTGTGAAGAAAACTAAATTCATACAGACAATTACGATGTAAAAGATTTCTATAATAAAACATATTTGGACAATAAGTAAGAGTAAGAAAAAACCTGGTTTTAAAGATAACATTAGGAGTAATAAATATTAAGACAAAAGAATCTATTGTCAACATCTTCATGAAAAATTTAAAATTTAATCTTCAAATTATTTAAAAAATTTTTTAATTTTCAAATTTTGAAATATTTACAATATTATTATAATAAACACATAATAAGTATCTTTTTAACTGTTTTAATATTCATTTTCTTTATTGTAAAAATACGAAATTTCACTTTTTAAAAATTTTTTTAAAACAAAATTATTCATGATTAAATTTATGTTTTCATCATCAACTTCCATAGCGTAAGGTCATATAATTAATTTGAAATTATTATACACCCCTCTCTTATTTCAAATTTCTTATCAAGGCAATTGAAATTTATTTTATTTAATGAAATTTTAACGAATATTTTCCGAAATAAAACAAATTAAAATTTAGCAGAAATTGAATTTATTCAATAAATCAAAATAGAACACAAATAAATAAATCTGGAAAATAGAATTTATAAAGAAAAAAATAAATTTTATACAGTTAGGATTTTTTTATGGGGAAAATCAGCAATTCAATTTATGTTTTATAACTTTTTTTTCTCCAAGACAGCTTTTAATCAAATTTTTACAACAAATTTATTAGTATTTTAAAGGATATATAAAATGAGAAAAATCGAAAACATGGTTTTTTTAATTGAATTAAATTTGAGGTAAAATTTGAAATATGACTTTTAACAATTTTCCATTATAGAACTAATTAAAAATCAATTAATGAAACTTCAGGAAAGTTTAAATAATATTTAAATCAGTTTTCATAAAAAAACAATAAAACATACAATAAAGAGTATAAATAGTAAAACAATAAAAAGTATCATTACAATTATTATTTATATAATTATTATTATTAATATTATAAAAATCACCAATTCCCAAATACATATTCTACTACAATATATTTTGACAACCTCACTGTCATCGTCAGGTAATTTTGAACATAAAACTATATTGATTTAAAATACTTTATTCAAACAAATTTCTTATTGTTATTTTAACAAAATTTAAAACATTTTACATTTATTTTCATCTTGCAGCAGACTATCGCGTTTATTAATATCAATCAATTCCATAAGTCAATTGTGAACAAAAATTTGAGAGCGGAACTGACGGGCAGTTATTCTAATGTATGTGGCATTGCACTCATGACATTTATATTTATAACCAAGTTCCGAACACAATCTAAGTAGGACTTGAAATCCACCAATAAACACAAATTTCAGACAACAAACTACCCGATGAAAGTGAGTGTCGAAATATATTGTAGTAGAATACATATTTGTGGATTGGTATTTTCTTTTATTTACTTCAAAGCTTATTTTCTGTGATTCTTTTTATTAATATTATTATTATTATTTTTTGTATTATTGTTTTTATTATTATTATTATTATTCGTATTATGATGATTATTATTATTAGTATTATTATTATTGTTACTATTATTATTATTTTACAATTAGGGAAACATAAATTTAATTACATATAATTTTCTGTAAAAATTTTATCTCAAACATAAATATAAATTTAGAGAAATAATAAACATTATTAAATTGAATTTTATTTTTTTTCTAAATCGAGATAGATATGTCAACAGATGAGTAATTTAATTTCCATTTAATTCTCAGTTTTGTTTAAATGTCTCATATGTAAATAATATAAAAATATATGACAAAACTCATTAAATATCAATTTATTCCGAGAATTAAAATTTGAAATGCGCAATTTAGGAATTTTAAAAATATTTTATTTTATTCAATTTCGACAATGAATTTCATATTAGTAATAATTCTTGGTATAATTTGGACTCTGAGTTACCTTTGAAAGGTGATTCCAGTCAAGGCAATTCATCATTTCAGCAGTCAGATTAGATAAAGTTACTTATTCGATTAGTATAAATATAAAGGAGGATCCTTTAAAGGCGATGAGTGAAACCTTTTTATGGAAAATTATTTATGTATTATTAATTTGGTTTTGAAAACAGTTTAAAAATTGTCTTCATTTAATTTCTTATGTTGAAATTAAAATTTCTCAATGATCATGATGTTGTACTGTTTACAATTTCCAAAAGCATTAACTTTTCACCAACTTCATGAAAGGCTAATAACAAAGTTATTCTTTCTTTCCAAATTTTCCCTCACTTATATATTTTATACTTTCTCAGTCATTATTTTTCAACAGTATTTTCCTGCATAGCGCAGTTTTTTTTATAATTAAACATATTTTTCAATAAATTTATTCACTGCAAATTTATAGCTGCTGACAAAATTTACCAGCTTCACTACAAAAAATTTTATAAATAATTTTGTAAACATTTAAGCTTTTAACACGTTGACGGACAATTGCGGCTATAGCCGTCAAAGCGAAGTTCACAATGTGGCATGACTGCTATAGCCGTCCAAAACGAAACGGTCGTTTTTAGACACTACGGCTATAGCAGCACAAATGTGCACTTACTGGCGTATACGTAGAAGCATAGTGTCGTGTTTTGATTTTTTTATATTTATTTGGTTTTTATTTATTTAAGCAGAAAGAGTAAAACTATACTTCTAACATTCTAAAAATCACAAAAACATATAGTGTCAATTTTCGAACTTCGCTTGTTCCTACTGTCCGTCAACGTGTTAAAATAATCCTTTTGTGACATCTTGAATTATTTTAATTGAAATCCAACACATAACGGGGTTTGACAGAATGAGTTATACTTTTAAAAGGAAACTGTTGAAAAGGTTCCTCATCATATAATTAAATATAGTCAACCATAAGTACAAAGTCGTCTTATAAAATTCGGAGTCCTTGTGCTAAGAATTATAATGCGTCTTAAAAATGTTTTCAGATTTATATTTAAACAAAAAAACATTTATTCATTTTAAAAGAAAAATGTAATTTATTAATAAAAATAAATTATAAATAATAAGGCAATATATATAATTAAGATAATAAGAAACAAAATATAATAAAAACAAAATAATAAATATAAAAAATAAACACAGTTTTTTGATAACAAAAATTAAAATAGCAAAAAATACTAAAAATATTTTTCATAATCTATGTTAATAAATCCATAATTTTTTTTCGTTTAGTTTTATACATATTAATTTAAACAAAAATTATTTATTTATTAAATTCACTCACACCCTTGTTCTCTTTTAAGTTGAGTTAGAACAAAGATCAAGTAACCATATGAAGAAAGCTTGAGATTTCTTTTTCTTTTTAATTAATTTTGTGGTTTTTAAAATTTTAAATATTTTACCATTTCTTTTTATATATTAATTAAGGCTCAAATTCATAATTAATATTCAAATTTATTTTTCGTCAATAATTTTCAAAAGTTAAGCTTATCAAAATAACGCTGAAATTTTACGGATAATAGTTTAAAAAATAATAATTTTTTTGTGTTTTTTTAAATTTTTTAATAGGGGATATTCAATATATATCCTAAAATCTAAATTTTTGAGTAAACTTCTTCATGCGACCACTAATGGATATTCTATCAATTAACAATAAGTATATAAAATTTGTTTTTTATTGAAAACATTATTTACTGTTTTAAGTTTGATTTAATAAAATTATTATTATTTTAAAATAAATCTGTTTTTTTAATATATAAAAAATAATTTATGAAATTTACAATATATAAAACCTATTTAATTTAATTAAAAATTTCAAACTCTATTCTATTTTGTAATAATCATGTTTTAATAATTTAAAAAATTTATTTAATAGTTAAATCTAAATGTTTTCTTAAATATTTCTTACTTCTTGATTAGTCTCACAACACAAATTGTTTAATCAATTTTTTTACTCAAAAATTAAGGAGTGACAGTTACCAAATTATAATTAATCAATTTTTGTATTATTTAACTTTACTCAGAATATTTGTACACTGTACATTAAGTACGCAAATTTATCCAAAACATTTATTATTTTAGATATTTATAAAACATTTATTACGTATCTTTTATTAATAAAATTTATATAGAATGGATTTTTGACAACTACAGTGCATCCGAATATTGAGAATACATTCGTGACTTATATACATTATTTCAACCTAATCTTTTCATTTTTTTATCGTCACTTTCATCCATTCTTTCATTGATTTGAATGTCCTTTTGATTAATCCATTTGATTGAAGATAAGAAGGTGATTATTCTGTTTTCTTAAATTCTAATATTTTGTACAGTTCTGTAAATAATTCTGATTGAAAATTGATTCCGTTATTCATTCTAATACTCCAAATCGATAAATCCAAATTTATCATAGTTCGCTCTTAATTTTATCTGCCGTTACTGAGCGCATTGGAATAAACAATATGCATATTAAAAATATTTTAAAAGTTATTTAAAAAATATATCGACTTCCTTTGTTTTTGAAGGATAGGATCCCGCGATATCAATACCTATAATTTTAAAGCACCTCTCTGTAACAAGAGATTATAATTCTACTCATTATCTCGTATTTGACATATTGGTTAATTGACATGACCCACATTTGCTTATCAATCCGTTTTCTTTCTCAATTTTCCTTTGCCAATTTTTTTTATCATTGTCGCTTTTTAACCCAGGCATGGCCTAACTTTTCATGAATAATTTGAACTAAATATTATGTGTTACATTTTGGCCCATAACCATTATTCTTAAGATAATACAACGTATTATTTTGAATATTTAACTCTTTGGTTTTCTTCCATAATTTGTAAATTTTCATCTTTGATTCTGTTTTCTGTCACTGCATTTCAGCTTTCTTAAACATGAGTAATATTTTTTTCCTATCATTTATTATGATCTTGTATAGTTCTGTCAAAAAATAACAATATATCGACAATGTATACAACACAGTCTGTCCAATTTTCACATTTCAATACAATATTCATTAATTTCTGAAATGTATCTGGTGCCAACATAATCCAAATGGCATGCGTTAAACTCAAATTACCAATGTTTTGCAGTGAATGCTGTGGTTCTTTAATTGAAACTTAGAATTATTTTTTCTAATTTAGTATTTTGTTTTTCTAATTTTATGGTTCCTAGAAATTTAATGTTTTTGAATTTTCTTCATTAGTGATGTTCCAGTGAAAAATCTTTTATTACCCTCCCCTAATTATCTCAATCTCACTAGAACATATCCCGCTGATGAATTAACTAAAGAATATTTTATTTATAGCCTGTAAATAAATAATTTCTTGAAACGTTAATTTATTATTATTATTATTATTATTATTATTATTATTATTATTATTATTATTATTATTATTATTATTATTATTAATATTTCCAAACCAGTAAATAATAATAAGATAAGCCATCGCAGCAAGGAATATATATTAAATGAAAAAAAATTCAATTATAGAATAATCCAAATTGATTAGGATTAAACATAAAATAATTTGACTTTGATCTCTTTTAGCTCTGATTTTGACACTAACAATTTTATTTTATATTTCCTTAACGCCAATTCCTTAGTTCAAGGTATCCTTTATTTTATTTCTGGAAAAGTGCAAAGAAAATGCAACTCGAATAACAACAACAGTAGCTAGATCGGAAAAGATCTTGAAAATTATTTTACTCATAATTTATCTATTGGCTTTTATTATTTATGTAATTAATGCAAAGAAAAAGAAATATATGATTTTTTTCAGTTGTCATTAAAGACATAAAAACAAAAAACCATGATTCTAATTAAAATTTACTTTTAAAAAAAAATTTTAACGAAATTTTACTTTTTACTTTTGTTTAAATAACCAATTTTGAAATTTTGAAAATAAGAAATTATATTATTATCAATAATACATTGAAGATATCTGTTCCGGTTTAGAGAACAAGTTGATAAAATTTAAAGTTAGATTAAAACAAAAAAATAATATGGAAAATGATAATTTATCTCGGAGATTTTTATCAAATCTAATCAGTATAATTCTATCTCATAAAGCATTGATTAACGATTTCCTGATTGACATGTTTAATTGATATTTCCCATTTTATCGATTGACGGGTGCAATAACTTATTTCTGTTAAATCTTTTAAAAATTAAATATATTACTTAAAAATTTAATAAAATAAATATTTGTAAATTATTATAATTTATAAAAATAATCAATGACTGACAAAAATTATTTTATTATTGATCTTGTTGGCAATTTTTATTATTATTGTCGGTCAAGGAATTATTTATAAAAATAAAATTTAATTTAATTAAATAAATAAATAAATAAATAAGCCATTTTCACAATACATCACATCCTCATCGTTTTAATTGGTTTTAGCCATTATACATTTGCTATCAATATTTTTAACAAATATTTATTCTGTGAACTTTTTCCGTTATTTTAAATGGAACCACCAAATATATACTGTATTGTTTATCTCTAACCTCTTTTGATATTATCTAGCATTACGTTTCTTCTTGATTCTTTACAGTTAGTTTGTGAACCAATACAAAAACACACTTTATACAATTTTCTTCCATAAACTACTTCAGATGAACTGACTTTTATATTTGATTGCATTGTGGAATTTATTGCAAATTCTAAGTAAAAAAATTGCTTCTTTCTATGTCGTAAATTGTATGTTTTCCAAACAAAAAATCAAGTCTCTCAATGTTCGGAATTGTCTTTCAATTTTTTCATTCAATTGATGATGAAAATAATTTAAACAAACTATTTTCATATGATATATTCTTAAAAATGTGCGTATCAACGTGAATTTCATTTAGTGGACCAAATTTTAAAATCAATGTTCTAACTAATTTTAGCATTATGTAGTTGTGAGGAGTTAAAGTTAAAATATTAAATTAAAATTATTTCATGATTAAATTTTGTAAAATTAAAAGTGAAACTTAAATTAATTAAAATATATTAGAATTAAAATGAATATTTTAATTTTTGAAATAAAATAATTTTTAATGAAATTGCAATTTAAGTATGAATGTGGTATGTTGATGGTTTGTTGATATTTGGTTGAAATTAAAATTTATAAAAACAAAATGTCCAAAGAATATTTGTTTATATAAGCAGATTTAATGAAATATAAGTTTGGGTTTATTTAATCTTATTAACTTATTTGATGATAGAAGAATTGAATGTTATAGCGTCTAACAGTACTTATTAAAATGGCATATAATAGAGATAATATATTTTCTCTACGGTGATGTGATTTTAAATGAACCATAAAAATCAATGAATATATTTTCAAATAGTTCGTTAGCATTCAACTTTTGTTTTACCAGTTAATGTTTTACATGTTTGGCAAATCTAACAATTTGTTACAATATTCTTAATACTTTTATTGATATGCTTAAAATAATAGTTTATTAAATAGTTAGTAATTTTTTAATTCCTGTATAACACAATGTTTTATGAATTTCTAAAATGAATTCATTTTCCACGCTTAATGAAATTTAAATTTTATTTCTATTGGTCATAATATTCCTTATTCCCTCTATCAATATCTTTTGATTTTCTGTTGACATTGCTAATATTTTTGTTTTAATTTTCTCGACTTTAGCGTCTGTGTTCATATATATATATATATTCTAGCTACTTAAAAAATTTATCCAATTTTAAAATTTAGATGAAGTTGGCATTTTTCGTTAACATTAATGTGATTTTTTATGATCATTTCTCTAAATAAATTTTTATCCTAAAAGATAATGTTTAAAACCCTGTGAAAAATAAAAAATAAATAATAATTCTTTTTTTAGTTAAAG